>OY720632.1:30180170-30255018 GCA_963169105.1 Ceriagrion tenellum
GGAGTGAGGGAGTGGCTCACTTGTTTTGACGCGTCAAGTGAGAGACGCGTCGGAGGGTTAACTAAAATCCCTAAACTTTGCGTTTCGGCGATGAAAAGCTACTTTCGATGAGTGGGTTCAATTTGGTGATTCGTGTTTCTTGGCGAGGGGGAATGTGGTGGGAATGGAGGGGGATTTTGAGCGGGAGACGACCAACGGCATGACTTAATGATTATACCCTCCTCCTCCTCTTCCCTCCCTCCCTTCCTCGTTTTAAGCCCCAGCTTTACTGGTGCGAGGCCATAGAAATCACTCTTTCCCCACGCTGACAACTCAGTCACCGTGTGCCAGCTTTTTGATCCATTGCTCGGGGAACAGCATTATTTTTTTCCTTTCTCCCCATTAGAGAGGATTTCTCGTTTTTTTAAGGGGTTTATTTTTAAGGCGCTTTGGTGGACCAATTTGAAAGGCATTTAATTTACCCTCGTCCCTATTCTAGATAATTTGTAATAATCTGCTTTCACTGAATTTGGACATTAGACACATCGAAAATATTTTCTTGTCACTCTACTAATTTCAGTTAAAGTCCAATATATTTAGTTAACGTTTTAAATTACGGGATTAAATGATGGAGGTGGCTTCAATTGTAGCATATTTGAGAGAGAACAAATCATCGAGACGGTTAGCGTTTTAACTTGTTAGAAGAAGCATATATTCGTTGTGTCTTTTATCGGCATTATAAAAATATTTTGTTAGTGATTTCTAGTCAAACAACAAAGATAATGGTTACCCTTAACGCCTCTCGAAGCAGCACTTTATCTTCTGTGAAAAGACAGTCCATTTTTTGACATAAACTTGTCTCGCGTTTTAGTTAGAAAGTGGTACAAGTGGTACTTTTTTGTGATTATTCTTTTTAGATCTCCATTGACAGCATCGTGAATAGTGTCTTCACTTAAATATGTTTAAATGTAACTTAGAATATTGATCTTATATAGGCATGGAAACAAAATATGTATACATATATGGTGAAAAATTAGCTCTTGTATTTTGGTCTTTGATACAAATTTTAATGGTTCTTAATTACAATTTTTTACCTTATCCTGTTGTAAGAGTGTATGAGATATGCTCGGTGGTTAGGGATATGCTTACTGGGGCGTTCTAGAGCCGTATTAAGCTTCTCATGAGCTACATATTGATTTTATTACTTTTATTTAAAAGATTGTTATTTCTTTTTAACAGTTAAACTTCAGCTTACATTGTAGCTTAAGGCAGAGTAATTAAGTTCATTAGAAGCTGGACCCGGCCGCTTAAGACTCAAGCACTAACCCATGACTTGATACTGTCTCCTTACGAGTATTTTTATTGCTCTAGGAAAAGTAAAATGGTTTTCGGGTAATAGAGCATGGTTTAATTCTTCTCCAAGATTTTTAGTCAATATTCTTCACACATTTGCAGAATTACAACTAATTTCTATAATGAAAACGAGGTTGGTGCTAAGAATTGCATAGCGTTTAAATAGTTTATATGCCCAGAGCTAAATTCAACAAAAGTACCATATTTTTATAAGTAAGCTTTCGTATGCATACATTTGTTGGTGCTTCTAGCAATGGGTCTATTTAAAAGGAGTGCAGAATAGATAAGCCAGGTTAAATGACTCTCTCTTAATGCCTCTTATTTTTAAAATTATCTTACTGGCTCGACTGCTACCACCTGCAGAGCCCAAGAGATCTCAAAGCCGATATGTATGTGTTTTGAAGTAACTTGTGATGGCATAGATAAATAGTCATAATAAATTGCTATAAAAACATAAGCGTTTTAATAGGCAGCCTTATGTCACAAAAATTTCCAAATCAGCGTAGTTAATCTGCGGTTTCAAAAGCCTAAATTGAGTGAATATGTTTAAAGGACCAGCAGTTTTGCTTAAACGGGTTGCATTATCCTTTTTTTTACAGATATAATTGTATTAATGATTCCAATTAAGCTGTCATCGTTAAAAATTTAATTACCTGTCCCAGAGTATTGACTACCTAAATAAATCCCCGAGGATTGAATTTTTTCCATTGGTACCTCGGATACACAAGGTTTAGAGGCATTGAATACACAATTTTTTTGCTATAGAATATGTTGTCATGCATTTATATCGAGCTTTCAGCTAATGAGATTAGCCAGATACATCTTTAATAGCTTATTTATCATTTTTTACTGTTAATTTTTTATTTCCAAGAGGCAAATCAGCTAAAGATGCAAATTCAAAACTGGAGGCTATTTGCAACATTGATATTTTTTACTATATTGCATTAATCCAATTTTTAGGCCTAGATACTTTAAGTAGCAATATGCCATCATTTTATATGGACAGTTACTACGCTTCGATAAACTCAAATGGAAAATTCTATATCAGTTCGTCTTTGCGTATTTTTTTCTTGGATATTGTGGTATGTGATTCTGCAAATGCTGCTTCAAACCGGTAATAGGGCATATCATAGGGCTGACGTGCAGTTTTAATCACATTTAAGCAAGCAGCCTGTTCCAGTTCACGGTTTTTAACGTTAAAGGATTAAAACCTTAGAAATATCTCTTTAACCAATATCTTTACCTAAAGGGTCCTCTTGTTAACTCCAAACTTAAAAAATAGATTGATTTTTCGTTATGTCAATAAACCTACAGGGTGAAACTCTAGCCTCCGGATGTGGTGTACGCGGTAAATGTATCCCGTATTTCCCCGTTAACTTGTTGTTTTTTCTCTCTGGGTTTTAATCATCTCCTAGAAAGTACTCTCGGCCTATTCTCTCCTCTCCCCACCCATGCCTGTTCATTTCAATCTTGGCCTCCTCTGCTCCTTTGTCTTTCGGATCTTCACATTTCATTTCCACGTGCACGAAAGTACCCACCTAGATTTTCATCAGCCGCTCCATCTTTTTATCTCCCATTCATCCGCCAACCCTGTTCATTCTTCTCCTTCCCCCGATTCTTCTTTTTTTTCCAAAAATTCCTTTCTCCTCCTTTCACCCTCCATCACTCACCATACGCTCCCTCTCTCTCTCTCACTCTCGTGCCATTTCTCCTCCCCCCCTCCTCCACCACACTTTCTCCAACCTTCTTCCCCTCTCCATCCCTCTCCCTCTTCGCAACCCTCCCCTCCACCTCTTTACCTTCATTTCACTCCGAAATTCTTTTATTTTATCTTCGCCGCTCCAAGATGGAATGGGAGGCCGTCGTCTTTGTGCTCGCCCTCCGTGTGCGAGTGGCCTTTCTCCTCCCCCCACCCCCTCTAGGCACCACACACACACACACACACACAGTCACTTACAACCTCGTCTGTCTCCTTTTTTGTGGTCGGATTTGTTTGATATTTGTTTTTTGCATTTTTTCTTATCCAAAAAGGACGCCTCGCTATAAACCTCACCATCTTGTCGTTCTTACCTCCCCATTTTGCAATGCATAAAAACGTATGTTCTTATGTACCCATTTTTACTTCTTTTTTTTTGTTATATTGATATTTCTCTCTGAACGTAACGAAAAAATATGATTTCCAATTGGGTACATCGCTTACATATGAAGCTCTTTTTTAGTGGAAATGGGTTTCTCACAGCTTTTTTTAATGCAGTATTTAATTCAATGAAACTCACAACGTGTTTTAAATCACTAAAATATCATCAAATTATGGATTGAGATAGTTGGTGCCATACCATCGATAAATGTTAGGACTAATAAATATTCGTTAAAATTGTGCAAATGTTTTCAGAAGGGCGAAGCACTAAAATTTTTGTAAGGGATAACTAATGGTTTTTTTTTACAATGAGGTAGGCACCTCAAGGTAAAAAATTAATTCTTAAGTAAATTAATCTCAGAAAGTATCCCTAAAATTTAGTCGCGACCCTATAGAGATTATAGGGTTAATCGTTACTTAGGTTCAGGTTATAGATAATATTTTCCCATGCCCGTCCTTATATAGGCCAGGAGAAAAGTGAGTGCTTTGATGTCCTAATGATTGCTCGATGCGGTGTCTTGAGTGAGTCCATTGTTGCCGGAGATGAGCACCGCATTTTTTTTCCATCAGAAAGCCGGGCGCAATGTTTGGAGGACGTCTGTCCATCAAGTGATCCTCATCATCAAAGGAATTCGCAGTTTCCAAAACAAGAAGCATGCGACGAAGAAAAACAAAACCATCGTCAATCAAACATAAACTTGAAGCGAAAAAAATGGAAAGTGATAGAGGATGCATGATCTAGAAAGAATTGGTGATACGGTATGAGAATCAGAGAGAGAGATATCTGTCTTGATGAAGAGGACTTGCCTGTAGGGAATGGAAGATATAAAAGCATTTCCAGCGAAAGGCTTGCCATCAATGATCGAGTAACTTATTTATGCAAGAAGAATATTTGGAGCTTTGCATTGTAAGAACTTTTGTTAGAGCACGTTATAAGGATTGATTGAAAACATGTAACGGGAAATGGGTTTTGTTTTATTAAACGGATGCAAATACCGATTCCGTGGTCAATACATTTATGAGTCGGTAAACACTTATTATTTCCAAAGTGTGTCATTTCATTGAAAAGTGAAGGTGATGAAAGTTTATATTTTTTTAAATTTCAAAGTTTTCTGCGATAATTTGTTGATTGATACATTTTCATTAGAGCGAAGGTTCTGGAAGAACAGCTGAGAGTTTCATTTTTGGTACGGCCACCTATTTTACATCATGTGGAACATATTGTGAAAATTCGCGTCATTCTGAGTTCATCATATTTTGCTTTCTGTAAATTGTTTCTGTCGATAGAAGTTGCTTAAGTTGACTGATACTCTAAATTTCTGTTTTAGTGGGGTAGTAGGTACAAGAAAAAAGTAAAAAAATGGGATCAGATAACTACTAGAAGCGATATGAAGTCCGCCAAATGCTTAACTCTATGTGGTGTAAAAATACCCGATGCCGTATTCACCTAAAATTACTACGTATAATTCTTGATGTGTCCAAAGGGTTAGAACCACGAGCTGAAGAACAGGCTTTCACAATCTGAGAGATAATTCCAAGGTTATTTTGGAAAAATCCATTTCTCATTCCTTTTCGGATAAAGATTCTTTTTACAAAGAGAAGAGGAAATCAAAGAATGTAATAAAAACGAAAAGTGAGAGTGAATAAAATCGCATGAACGCTCAAATAAAAGTCTGGTGGAGTTAGTGAAAGTTTCTGGAAAGTTAAGAAAAAGAAAAATATAGCTGAGAACGTAATGCAAAAGCGCAAAGACTGGGATAACAGAAGATTAATACTGAAAGACCGCCATAAGGAGAATCCTTGAGTTAAAGGAAGCAAGTGGGTGGGAGGCTTCATGAGATAAAACGAATTTTCCTGGTATGAAGAAATGTTCGTTTGTTGAACGTCAACGTTTCTCTGCTTTGCGGCCTGAACCCATACTGTAGGCGGCATGTGTCTTCAGTTTTGCTCTCAATCCCATGTATAAGGAAAGTTTGTTTTCACGAAGAGAAGGCCGTGTTCACCTTAGATCATTTACCTGACGGACTTACTTAAATCATTTCAGTTCAGTGCAAGAGGTAGCTGTAGTAATCATAATGATTAATATTTTCAAGATTAAAAAATATTAATATATTTTTCTCTGATAAGCTTTGCTTCGTTAATAAAGTTGAAGGTAAAGGAGAAAAATAAAGTTTTGTGTGAACAACATGAGCGAGTTTAAAGATTTAATGCGAATGCGTAAATCAAAATATCAATTGTTTCCAGATGGGAAAAGGCTTCACAACTGCATACCAAAGGTACTTGAGATTAATTTTAGGTTTCTTTTTTTTGTTTGCCGGACGATTCTGTTGGTCCGTATGTCCCCGGAATCCCGTTAGGCTGCTGAGCCTGTCATCATGTTTTCCTGGGACCGGACCAACAGAACTTGACATACATTCATGCCCTGGGTGGTGAAAAACCCACCCTGGAGGGAC
The DNA here is from genome assembly GCA_963169105.1 of Ceriagrion tenellum. NCBI lineage: Eukaryota > Metazoa > Arthropoda > Insecta > Odonata > Coenagrionidae > Ceriagrion > Ceriagrion tenellum. The sequence continues at coordinate 30,186,093 of OY720632.1, forward strand.
TCAAACCCACGATCCTCCGTTTAGCAGGAGAGGACTAGCAAGTGGTGGGGTAATCTTGAGAATAAACATCCGATCAGAGGAGAAAACAGCTCATTTGAGTAAAAATAGTCTATTTATCATGTTAAAAACTTAAAGGCGAGGTTTCTTTCATTTTCATATCGTTCACCTTGCCAATCGATCACATACATACACTAAAGCTAGAACTATTACTTCACCACATTCTTTTACAGAATGTCCTTTGCTTTATACTCTCTAAGAATTATATTTAAGTAGAATGTTATTATTGTTATTACTGCTTCCTTGTTCACATTGAAAGCCGCAAATCAATTATGCATGTCAAAAAAACATTCCCTGGATGAAGTAACCACTAGTTTTCACCACGTTTTAATTGGAATAATGGCTTATATCTCTGAGTAAACTTTAATAGACACTATTTATGACTTCTTATAATCATAAACCCAATAAACTGCTTTATTAGAGAATACAATTTTGGGTAAAAGTGTTATTTTCATACAATTCCATAGCTAAACACGTTGTTCTGCTGGTCTAAGTTGTCCACTCTATTAGTATCTTTTGTTATTGACTGAGAGATGTCATTTTTTTATTCTCATTAATCATATCTAAATGACTGATAAATAATATACATTGTGCCGAAGCCATTTTATAATTTTAAAATTGGCATTGCTATTTGATTTTCTTATTTAAATTTTTTGTTTTGTCAATATTTATTTAGTGGGATAAATTAGTGCAAAACGTGAAATAATAAAATAAAGATTTCATCCATTAACTGAGGATAATGTTTAACAGTTTCGTATCCATTATATGACTCTCAGTGCTTCTGATATGCATTAATAGTTTTATTATTCATCTGAAAGGTTCTTTTTTTTTGGCAAAATAACTTGCCTTAAAGTTCACTCCCAAATGCGATCAAGCGGAACTTCTCTTCGCAGATTTATATTTTAAGAGAGAGCTATTAAGTTTTGGAAAGAGAAGCTCCTAGGATCCCCTTTTGATTTGTTTGAATCTTGCACATCTTATCAATTCTTTGCTCAAAATTTTATTTAGTGGCACATATATGTGGGATTCATAATTTTTTTAATTTACCGCGGCAGTAAAAGCTTTTATAATACAACTGCCAATTACTTTTTCTCTATCGAAGTAAAATGGCGTATAAATGGCCATATTGAGCTAGTATTTATTCGCACTTATTTAAATCACTTTAGCCTAGGCTCAATTTTTTCTTTTTATATAAAAATGAATAACATCCACTAAATAAAGCTAAACCATTTATTGTGAACTGAATTAAGCAATCTGATTTTATATGCTTGATTCGATAAAAATGGCTGTTAATGCTCTAAATTTGTTATTTTTACAACGTTTCCAAGCTTACGTAACGCTGTTTTGGTTATTACGACTCATTTAGCGTTCAATTCACTAATATTTTTAGGGCCCATTTAAAGTTGAATGGGATGCTTCATCCTTGATAATGCGAAGTATTATGCGAATTATTCGTTGAGCGTTTAATGTTATAGCGCCGATTCGTGGGATAAAAGGGTTGGTGAGTAGAAAAAATTATCCAGACCAACGCCCAAGGGAGACTGCTTTATTTCCTTTATTTACAAATGTTTCCCCGAAGAGGTCCGCTGCCTCTTGGGGCCCCCACTACTTTCTATCAAAGAGGGATAACCCATGGCATCCGCCGACTTCGGCTCCCACCGCTACAGTCGGCTCCAACCGTTACAATATAAAATTTCGCTGGGAGCTTTGATGTAAAATCTAGTGTATGTCTAAGTTTTAGCTGCTAAGATATCTTATCGAGTTGTGTGGGAACAGAATTTTTATTTGGTAATGTATTGAGGCTATTATAGGCCTTAAGGTCGAACAGATATGACGAGTGCAAGTTGAAGGAAATCTTCTCGCTGAGGGAAAGGAATGTTTGTGATGACAAGTAGAGGTTAGAGAAGATAGGAGAAAGAGTTACGTTTGTGGCTAGCCGTTGACCATAGATCGAGGGGTAGCGAGAGGGCACCAGATACGCAGGCAAGGTTGTGGCAAAGAAGACAAACGGAGACGGGGGAGCGTATGTGGAGGCGAGCGTGGAATGGTGTGGCGTAATGGGGATAGCGGTTTTCCTGGTCGAGTGATAGAGATTAATGAAAGATCGTATAGTTTATGCAACTGAAATAAGGTTAACGAACGTTGGGTATATTTAACTAAAGTCAGTGTGAAGATAACATGTGATGCCAGAATACTATGATATATAGATATACTATGATACTTATGTGCAATATATAAAGTGACGAAACGGTCCGTTTTTTTGGGCAAGATTCTAATAATTAAGATGAACACTAATTGGCTTTATGCTTTTCCTAACATTTGGCGTCTGACTCTGCGCTCCAAACTTAAGCTCCGCTCAATTTGATTTTGCAATAAAATTAGCCCGTACTGCTACTCGTATGGTAAAAAATTTAATTTCAGACTGTTTTGCAATTGTTTGGGAGGGAATTTGAGACAAACTTAACTTAAACTTAACTACTTACTAATTTTACTTGAAGACTTCAACTTAACACTATCGTAGCAATAGAATGGACCAAAATAACTGCTCATCGTATAACTTTGATTTCTTATCTTCTTTTTAAAGTGCACACTTCTATTCAATAACCAATTTATCTAACCCCTCAAGATGTTTTTGGGAGTGCAAAAGCTATAAATTTATATTAGAGTACTTATAATAGCTTCGTTACTGGAGATCAGAAGATCTCTATGAGTGCTTATTATGCAGGTATTTTTATGAAACTAGTGCGCAGTGGAAATTGAGCAATATAATAAATTATATATTTATTTCAAACTTGAAAAAAGTTGCCTAAAATGTAATTTTCTCATTTAGGTGATAAATACGTCTGCGTTTTCTTTTAAAGATGAAATATGTATCTTAATACTTTGTTATATTTCAGTTTAGAGTTATACCTTTTAACTCAAGCAATCACTCTCTCATACCAGTTTATTATTCAGCTCATTTTTACAATTATATGTCTCCAATTTACAGTGTCTTTTAAGCAAATCTTGAAGTTCCTTCTCCTCGGAGTCTATTTGGGAGAGCTGAAATTAATAACTACTTAGGGTTGACTAAATTAAGACCATTCCGCCTGATGGAGTTCGAAAACCACCCAGGCAGGGTATTATAGGGTTATTCTCTATTTACCTAATGGGTGTCCTCAGGTAGGGAGAATGTTAGCCACGAGACAACTAAACGAAGACATGCGCTAATCCCTGACCCACCACAGAGAAAGCTATTCATCAACAACAACCTACTCCGCCTTAACACACGCCAGCCCTTCCACTGCCAGTCCGAAATAACTTCCGCTATGAAAAGGGCTTGCGTTGTAAGCCTTCCAAATCGATGGATTTCGGATTTCAAATGGACTTAATCTGACATTACATCTACATCTACGTAATACCCTGCGAGCTAGAAAATAGGGTCACATGGAGCTAGATGATTAGTATCTACATAATAAGGAAGGGATTATTGGTTGTTATTACATGCATCATGCACTACAGACTACTCTAACTATATTTCACCTACCTGTCCCTTTGCTACGCTGCCTATTGTTTTCTCTTATAGTACGCGGGAAAAATGACACTTTAAATCTATCGGTACGACAATCTATCTCTCTAATCTTGTTAAGATGATCAAAACTAGCAGAATACGCAGGGGTTCTCAATATATATCTAACGTCATCTGTGAACAAATCGGTTTCGAATTTACTTAAAAGGTTAACATTAATTGATGGAGGCAATGCTACGCTTTACTTACACAAGGTGACTGTCTCCCAACTTGGTAAGATGTTGCAATTTCACTCGGGCTTGTTTTTCAACTACTGAGTCATTAAATTAAGGAAGGTGTTTCGGAAATTTGATGGCATGCAATGATACCTTCAAAGTTTTATTGCTATCATGAGTAAGCAAGTGAGTGAAAATAGGGAGATTTTATTTTGAAGCTGAAGGATAAATATCATGTTTACTTACATGTGTAAGGTCATGTTTACTGAGTAAAATTTCGAGTTCTTTATACATATACTATCTCGGGAACAGAAAATTGGATCAATTTGGCAGTTACATCCTATCCTATCGGTAAATAGCAAAGACCGGCTGTAGAAGCTGTTTTCTAGAGGAACTATGTTTACAAAATGAATGCTTTGTAGTTATCCGTTGTCAGTTTGTGCCTATCAGCCGGATGGAATGAAAAGTTAGAATCCCTCAGGTCATTTCATCAGACGTATATTGATACTGACAGAGGATTTCTCTTCACCATCCCTCATCTGTCTATGCATATCCTGAGGCATCATTTTCAGTGGCCCAAGTAACCTCAGAAGTCAATTGATACTATGAGGAGGTAGCAATCAGATATCGTGCCTAGTCACATATTCGTGGTAGAAAGTCACAAATTTGAACCTACAAACTTTCTCTCTTACTGAAATCAAACTATGCCTCCTGGATTTTTGCGTCAGAAATGCTTTACATCAAATGATCGGTACAAATGCACTCAATGTCTTAGCTTGAAATCTTGATTCCCACTGAAATATTTTGAATTTTAGATCACACATTCGTCATTTTGGCTACATAAAAAAGACCTGGGTAGACGTAATAAATTTAAATCCCTTAATAGTTACATGCAAATATTGAAACTGCTCGGAGATTAGCAACTGATTCTGTAGAAATTGCAAAGCATATTTTTTCTCTCTTTCAGATTAACCGGAAATCCCACGGAGTAAACTCGCGTTCCATTGAAAATAAGGAGACAATGTATAAATGCGGATACCAATTTAAAGATTAAAATGATTTTTCTTCACTGACATAGTTTCTTGATCTAAAATGTTTTGACACAACGGTGTCATCATCAGTTACCTAATTATGAAACCTTTGCGTCGAAACATATTGTACCAAGAAAATGCATCAGTGGAAGAAAACCAAGTTATTTTTTCATTTGTGAAGATAAACTTCCACATAGCTGAGCCTGAAACTATGGAACGCATAAATACGGATATGATTCCTACCAATATATTCCATAATTTTCTCCTGACTATGGTGTCTATTTTACGGAATTATGATTGGGAGTATAATTTATGAAAATAGCAAAGATGATTTTAGATCAGTTAGTGGTGGGGTCGAATGCGGAGAAATAAAGGAGATTGGATGCCGGTAAGTTGAATCCATGCGGGAGGGGATTTTGCCGGGGTTAATGGGAATGACAGCAGTGAGTGAGTAAATCAGAAAAATGAAAAACGAGGGAGGGAGAATACTTGGAAGAGATGTGTCCTGTTTCCATTCAACCAATCGTGAGACTACTGCGAGAAGGTTACTCGGCGGGGACGGTGTGGTTTACGTGGAGGAAAGCCGAAGAAATGGGGAATTGCCCAGTTCCATTACGGTCAATTCTCCCCGATTCCTCCCTCCCACGCCTCCCCCGACGCCCCAGTAAGACGTTTCCGGGAAGATACTTGATGTATGTGGGAGGCTGCGCCGTCCGTTGGGGGGTCGTGGGAATCGGGGACGGGGTTCTGTCAAAGAGAAAGAGAGGACTGGGGCCGCCTCCCGGTTCCCAACTCTTCCCCGATTCCTCACCCTCTCCTCTCCCCTGAAAATCCTTCCTCGGCTCCAGCGCGAGAAGGAGAATAAGGGATGGATAGTGGCAGATGACTCTATCAGGGCTCGATCGATCTCGGCCAGGAACTCCCCGATGAACCCTTAAAAACCCTTCTTGTTTGGGCAGCTCTCAACTCGCTTTCGTGTTTTTCTCCCTCCTCTTCCTCTTCACCCCCTCACAACCCCGTATTTGCTGCTCCCTCCCCTTCTCACCCTCACCTACCTCTTCTTTCATCACTCCTTTACGTGATGTCTGTACTTTATAGCATCGCTGCCTATTAGAAGGCTTTCTATTTTACTTTGAAGGGAAATTGAAAGGGTGAATGACGGTTGTCGTTTCACTATATCGAATATCACTAACGAGAACTTAATAAAGGCGTTCAAACTTACGCACAACTAAATCAGACATAAAGCTTGAAGTTATATCCTCCATTTTAATGAAATAGAATTTGAAATTACCACAGTAATAAAAAAAATTGTATTTCGAAAAATTAAACATTATCGTAATTGTGAGCTGACTGTATATCTCTATATATTTGATTCGTTGGGAAGTCACCGTTCATCCATAACTCTCTCTTTACCTTGGAATGCCTTTCCATCCCTAAACTCTCTTCCTTCCTCCCCCATGCACTTTCCATCACCCCCACCCTGGTTGCCCGCGAGATATCTCAGTATTCCCTTTCTCCCCCGAAAAGAGAAGCAGATTTAAAATTCAGAGCTCCTGGGGAATTTTTTGTTTGGTCATCCTTCCTTTTAAAGGTTGCATTTTTCCATAACTCTTATGAAAGGAATGAAGAATATGTGTATTCGGTTTTTTAGATAACGCTTAGTTATCCGTACTTTATTTAGAGGAAGTATCTTAACTATCAAAATTATCTTAAGCGCAACTTTCAGGCGATATTTAATTATTTCCTCCTTTTCTTTGTCCTTGGAATTATCAAATTTATAATATTGGGTATTATTTAATGGCAAACAATATTGTTTCATGATCAATTGAAGTATTGATTATTGTTCTAACAAAGAAATAGCTATTTAATTTGGGAAATATATTATGGCTGCAACTATAGTGCATCAACTTAGGAGGGTATATTTGGATAGATTCAGACCAACTAGTGATTTAGGCCATTCTTGTTTTCTGGTTTCCATTTTCACATGAAATCAATATGATAATCAACCTTATAAATCTTTGAAATCTATATTATTGAGACATCATAATCTAAATAGGACGTTGTATCAATTACTTCTTCTGATACATGAATATAGTGTTTTAATCCGGCATCTCAACAATCAAATGCATGACAGAGTCGAGCGCAACTCACGGGAAATAAATCTATCGCTTTATCAGAGGAACATTGAAAACTAATGATACATTGATTTTTCTTGAATCGAGTCAAATGTTGAGTTAAACATTCGGTCAATGCAATTTCAGATATCTAGTAAATAAGATCGTAAAGACTGAGGGGATAAAGCAAACTTGAACTCATGGGTTTTCAATGTCAACGATATTTCACGAAGGGGTGAAATTTCTTTAACTCCAAGTAAAAGAGATATTATTGGTGTGTTAAACATCATTCGTGCTATCCGTCTTGAGACTAAGATGAGATCTAAGTAGATAGAGAGACTAAAGGAGAAATACTTGCAGAGGTAAAATTAATACGTAGTAAGCACAACCTATAGTATTTTCCTTAGCACGAGGCGATGAATTTAATAAAGGAAGGACATGGGATAAATATACACAGACCTATTTTTCCAATTATTAGCTCTTTTTTGCAGTCAGTTGCTGTAAGAAGTATATCTAGAGAGTCAGAGTTTCATAGCATGTTTTTAAAGAAAGAGTAGAAGAATGAAACACGACAAAGTTACTGTATTGGGCAGCACGTTTAGTGTGGGTTTCAGAATGATGCAACTAATAAATCTCAAAAATTAGAAAACGAACGACCTATGCCCTCCAGTTTGTCCTTGACGGTAATAATCGTAGTTTTAATTAACATTGTGATAAATTAGCTTAGGTAAATACAAGTTTATTGAGTTATTTTACTGAACACTCTCAAAATCTGTTTTGCTCTGCACGACAAGTACATCAAAATATTGCCATATTAACTCTTAAATTGAATGATGCGCTGCGCCAAGACATTTTTGTCGCGTAATAAACCCAAAATAATAGCGTAAACATCGCACAACACCGAAATCTGCTGATTTGAGGAAAGCAAAGGGAGTTAATAAAGAAGTCTCCCGAATGAGAGAGCAGATAGCATACGCCGTACTTCAAGTCTGCCAAGATTTATTCCCGAGATGTGCTCGGGACGTGTCGCGACAAAGAGTAATGGGTAGACTACTTATAGAGTGCCACGGTCTCCTCACTCGGCTGCAGACACGTATCGTTGACCTCAAATGCAGTAGGGAACGGAGAGCGAGGACGAGTCTCTCCTCTCGCTCAGTTAAAGGCGAAAAGAGAGAAATAAAGAATGAAAGAAAGGAGGCAGATGGGAGGAGTTAGGGAGGCACGTTTGAGGAGATTGGATGTAGGGCGCTTATGCAGGGAGAACTGGATTGGGATGGGATAACGCCGTCCTTCCCCTCCTCCCCTCGCGTATGAATAGTGAGTGTGAGATTTCGCCCCTCCGCAAGGAGATAGACATCAAACAGATTGAGAATTTTATTGGACAAGACATGGCTGTTGGAAGATGGATTTGAGATAAAAAAATCACTGGATCCCAGCGCTCGCATCGAAATTTATGAAAACGTTTCTCAACGCTTGACAAAGCCCTCAGTGTGTTTCCCTGAAAAAATAACTGAGATCATTCCAGGGATTATTTTTTTTGTGCGGCATCCATCGATCCTGCGGCAATGTTGTGAGAGTGAGCCTTAGGATTAATCGAATCAAGTTCTTCATTCCTCCTGGTGACCTGATGCTTACGTCTGATGAATTAGCTCCGATATCGTAGCAGGATGGTATAAAGAAGTATGTTTTCTTATTAACAAAAAAATTAAATGCGGAAAATTGATTCGGGAAATTATTTTTCATTACCCACTTACAATTCCTAGTGAAGTAAAATCTTCGAAAAAGGCGTTATTTTCTAGATAGATAGTGCATTAATAAATAAAACCCTTTGGATAAATATTCATAAACAACAGGAAATTCAACAATTTAAAATTTTAAACAACTATTCTGCTATTTGGAATATGCCTTACACAACCCTTTCTCCAGAAAAATATTAGTACCCCTTTTCACCTTGCCAATGGAAATCAATCCAATCTTTCCAACCGATTCAACGAACATTCGTATGTCTTTCGCTTTGCCTATTTCGAATCCTTGGCCCTGCAGGTTGACTGCACTTATATACTCGTTTAAAAACACGTCGCCATTAAAGCCCCTTTCACTAGGAGAAGGCCAAATCATTCATTTATTGAAATATCGGATAAAATATGAATACCAAACTGGTAAAAATATCATGCATTGATTCAGATTATTTTTCTGAGAATAGGCATTAGATAGCGTATTCCTCTTAATGAATTCATTTGAAATTGATGTGCCATAGAATAGTAAGTTTGACAGATGTTTACTCTGTGAACAATGAAAAGTAAAGCATAAAATCCGTTAATTGGCTTCACAAAGGATATTTTTTTCTAAAATATAAGAAGTCTCTTCCGCAAAGCCAAAAATTGGAAAAGCAACCGGTAGTTTCTGTGAGCTTTATAGTTAATTGTTTTAAATGTACCTTAATTAACTAAAATGTAAGGCAAGAGGTATCAAATGAGTACCCGATGTCAAAGTTACCGAGAAAACTGAATTGACAGTAGGGTCATAATCTCTTATGGGTTTTAAGGTATCCAAGTACCGTGAATGAGTGTATTTCATTTATAGAGAGCATTTGAGTTATGACAAGAATGATTTTACTTAATTGTGAATGTAGGTCTTCGTATCCTATGGATGAAAATGTAGTTCCCTTCTTTTCTCTCGATGAATAAAATGTTTCTTCATACCGTGGATACAATATTAAGTTATAAAATTTTTCAATGAATCAATAACAGTTTCTCCGTTATAGCATGGACTTGTCATATTTTTTTAGCTCCAGCCGACTCATAGTGATCTTGAGATAGCGAATGGGAGTCCATTTGAACTTCTCCCTGTTATTCCAGCTGGCAAAGCCAATTAACGCCTGTATTCGTACCTTTAGTCCATGCATTTACTTCATCCACTGCAGTTGTTCCTGGTTTTGCACGATATATGGATGCAGCTGGAGTTATGTAGCCAATATGAATCCCACCTCCTCGTTACTGCGGAACGAAATTGCTTGTGCGCCCTATCGCACTCGAGAGGAAAGGATTTGGGTTGCGAGCGGGGGTAGGAGCGGAGCATTGAGGGGTAGGAGCGGGAGGCGATGTGGCAGTCCAGAGGGGCAGCCGGGAATGACTGGCAGAGCACACAACACACTCGGGCCGGGCGTCGTTATGGGTTCGCGAATCGCCGTGGCAAATCGACGAACGAAGAGATCTGGCGTGTGAAATTTCGAGAACCGATGTGAAATGACTTGTGCGGACTCGGAGCCTCGCCCGCGAATGCGAAACCCCGCTTTGCCCATTACCAATTTAACTACGGGCAATTAAGGAAATGACAGGTGAAACAACTAGACTGGATGGATTGTTCGCGGGCTTCGTAATTGTACACCAAGACGGAGGGCGGGCGGAGTGGTTGCTTGGCCGGTTGGAAAGGCTCCCTGTTTCGACTTTGCTGGCTTCACTAGACGATTCCCCCCTCTCAAAATCTCTGTTGTGCCCACCTCTTGTATTTCTTAGCTTATTCACGCTTACTAGCGGTTGTGAAAAGCTATAGTTCTTAACCCTTTTCCTTCTTCACCCTTCCACCCTCTCTCTTTGATGAGGGATAAATTTTCTCCAATGACCATACCTGGAGTATCGTTTATGCGGCGAGGAACATATTATTTCCCTTTTTATTAATGGCATCAGTTGAGAGAGAGAGAGATGAGAGATAGAAAGAGATGTTTGAATTCTTCTATAAATTTCACAGACTTCAACACAAAAGATGTCGTTATAATATTTTTAATTATTTTCGTCTCCATCTTTCTCAAATTTTATCATCCACCAAGTGTAATCACCTCTCCCTCCTCCTCGCTTACCCACAACCATCCCATCCACAATGGCGTTCAGAACCCTACTGCCACTAATTGCGTGCACTATCGACCTCCCTTCCCCAGCCTCTCCCATGTCCGCACCCGACAATGCCATCACCCAACAATGCCACCACCCCCAAGACCACGCACCCAGCGACATGACGCCGTCCGTCCGTAACGGAGACCCAATCCACACACTCACACACTCGCTCCCCACCACCGTATCCAACTTTTTCACCTTCCCCGGCCCCCCGCCGCATGCTTCCTCCCCCCGGCGCCACTCCCCCCTCTTCCCTACCCCTCCCCCACTCCCATTGCCGCGTGTCTTGGCCCAATTCCAACAAGCGAGAGCTCGGATATGGCGATCGCGGGGAAGGGTTGTGGCGTTATCATGCTCCCTTACCCCTTCCCCCAAATACACCCCCTCACTTCCACACTTCCTCCCGAAATAAGGGACCCTCCCCCTTTCGCACACCACCCCCTGTCGCTTTCGCTCCGGGCGCGCATCGCCTCCTCCCGCCCCCACTCCCGCGGAAAGCACATGTGCGCGTTGCCACCAATAGATCCTCACGGAAACGTGTATCCGTGGGGAGGGGGTGCGTGAGCCTTAGGGAGGGGGGTGGATATATTGCTAGGGGAGGAGGAGGAGTTGTGGAGGAGGGGAAGTTGTGAGGGTGTTGTGCTGTCAACCCCCTCCACTCACTTCCCAATCCTTTTTGATCAATAGTCCTCCCCCCCCGATCCACTCTCCGAAACCCCACCATCTCAACTCCAATACTTTTACCACATCCCCCTCACGCCTTCTTATCCTATACATATTTATTTGCGTTTTACTGCCGTGGGATTCTAACAACCTATTCCTCATCCGGTTTGGGCCCCAATCTATCAAGGAGCCCACTTCCACCCTCCACCTCTTCCCCATTTCCTCGTCGTCGAATTTCTCGAGACCTTCCTCCCCCTCCGCCTCCTTCTCCTTCCCTCTCTTCTCCATCATCCGTCTCACCCGAATTTTGCCTTTTTTGCATCCCTCTCTCCCACGGCGTCATTCTCCGTCTTTTTCCTGTCTAAAACTCCATCCCTTGACCTGCCCCACTTCCCTTTCTACCTCTCTCTCTCTCTCCCTCTCTCTCTCTCTCTCTACATCTCTCTATTCTCATCAAAAACTTGCCCATATATCTTCCGTCCATTCCCTTGGATAATGAACACTTCCCCGACCTTCCCATTTCTCTCCAACCCCTTCCACGAATCATTCATTCCCATTTCAGTCCCTTTCTCAACCTAGTTCTCTCTCAAAAAATGTCACCGAGGCAGGATCGGCATCGCGATTTCAAACCTAGGAATGGTTCACCAAAGTAGTATGTTCTTTCCGGCCCGCAGGTAGTTCCATCACATTATAGTAGTCCATCATTTCCGCCATTTTTAACTGATTTACAGTTATCTAGGTGTAGTTCTTCCGATACTCTCCTCTCTTACTCCATTAATAAAGTATCCAAAAATATCCGTTTAGCTCCATTGTGACTGATACACTCCGCTTCTTTTTGTGAAATAAACTCCAAAAGGAACTTTCTCCTCCCGCTCATCAGTATTCTTCTATCTAATATGTCTCTATTTTAACTTTAATATTCATCTCTAATTGCATGTAACCTGAGGCATCTGTCATTAACAGGATTTAATCAGATGGAATGAGCATCGATTGTGAAATTCTCTAATTGCGGTTAGAATAAAACTGCCGCTGCAAAGCAGTTTTTCTCAGTACAGTGCATTTTGGCTTGGGCAACGTCACCGAGCGTCTGGTAGTCAAGCATGTTTTGGGGAATTACTTAACTAGAGGGGATGTGTAAGAGTAAATAATGTGGGAGTAAAGCGGTGAAGAAGAAAGGACAAAAAATTCTCATTTTACACCTTCCAATGATTTCCCCGCCGCCATTCCCTCTGATTTGCTACCTCTTCATATTATGGATACGTATTAACTGACACCCACCACTGCATCTTCTGTGTGTACGTGGCGGTGAAGTGATTATTGTCAAAACATGCTGAAACAATGGATATTTCCCAGAAATATGGGCATTGACATATTATGCTGAAATTCTCTACATCCTTGCGACTCGAAAAGGCGAATTGTTGATTTCTAAGCCAATACGACTGCGAACAAGGAAAGATTGCGCAAAAACATTCATTGGAAGAGGGGGAGGCATTCTGTGAATCAGCAACGTGGACTGTTGGAAAAGCGGATCGGAAAAATTTAAAAGCATTCGAAATATGGTGTGGGAGGAGGATGCTCAATATAAAATGGACGGATAAAATGAGAAATGAAGTTTACGGAAGAGTAAATATGCAAAGGGTCCGATGAAACTATACAAAAAAGGAGAGTCACTACAATTGAATACACCCTGAAGTAGAAAGGAAAAAATATGGGAAAAGGTCGGAAGAGGAAGGCTTAGAAATAAATTTATGGAGAGAATAAAAGAAATTACACAGGAAGAAATACCACGAAATAAGAGAACGGGAAATAGATAGCGATGGATGGAAGGCAAGTAGTCAACTAATGGCGACTCGGAAAATTTCGTTCTTGTGACCCCTTCCGCTTCCTACTGAAAGCAAGCGAATTATGTTTCAACCGCGGCAGTCAGCCTCCTGCCCTATTCTTTGCTTTTACCCGCTCTCCCCCTTCACCCCACATCCCCTCCACACCCTATCACGTTCCAGATTGTTTTGCCTCTCTGCTCCCCTCCCCCCCACACGCCTCTCCGACCAACCCTTCCCTCCTCTCTCTCTTGCAAGGCATAACCGCGCGAGTGTGTGTGCGTTTGTTTGCGTGGGAGAGCGTGCGTGCGTGCGCGTGTCAGCGCGAGTGGCTCGGGTCGGTCTCCAGACCACCTGACGTTGTGTATGTGCTGAGGGGCCCTGCTTGTGATGGCCTTATCATCGTTCATTATCACCTGTCCCTCGGCCATAACAGATGGAATAATCCGGGGGGCTCCGCTGTGCGCGCGCCGCCGAGGCGATCCGTCTTCTTCACCTTCCAGCGGGAGCGCCACCGCAAGCCCACATTGCTTCATCCCATCAGAGACACTATCCCCCCCCCGTTCCCCTTCCACCCCTTCCACCACCCCCATCTCCACCAATCCGCCTTTCCCCGTCACCCCTTGTCACCTCTCCATCTCTCTTTCATTTTCACCATTTCCAGATGTTATTGCCTCTTGAGCCTCAGAAAATCATCCATTTCTTTTTTTTTCTCAAATTCAATCCAACCATAGTTCTCTGCCAGAAATGTATCGCATTGTGTTCAGAGATTTTCAAATAATTGTTCAATGGCAAAGTGAGCAAAAGTAGTTAATCAGGCATAAAGACTGACATTCGGGCCGTCGATGAAATTAGTAGTTGTGTGGCAAATGGACGGGCCCAAAGATTACACCTCTAAAGATTGCGAGGGCAGATTTGGTGATGAAGGGGGTGTACTCATATTTACAAACCCAAATAAATCAATTGAAAATTAGCACATCTAAAAGGTGTGCGCCTTCATTCAGGATTTTAAAATAATTTCTCAGGATGTATTAATTTTTTATCAGAGTTCGGCAGTTTAAGTCTACGATCCATTCCTATTAACTCCATTTTCCTCAAAATAAACAGCTTAAAATAGCAACAATTGAAAATATTTCATTACTTGAGTTCATTTAAAAGTAAATAGCATTAAAAATATCTACATATTGGATGAATATGAATGCCAATTACCGAATCTAATCCCAAAAAGCATTTCCATTAGTGTGTGTCATGAGGATTTATTGCAGATATAAATAAAGGACTAAAATAATTGTTAGGTATCTGGATTTTCTATTATTGAGGATTGCTTATGGTATGCTAATTTTTGATTCGGTTGGGTAATGATGTGAATCCAAATATATAGAGCAGACCATACTCTTATGCGGAAAAGCACTTCTTATGGGCGGAATACAGGCCTCATTTGTTGGAGAACGATTGACTTGGGTATTATTGTGACTGACCATTACTTTCATTCTTTATGTTTTAAGCAATAAAAACATTTTCTACGAAGTTTAAATTTTCTCCAGACGCGTAATTAAATTCCTAGGAAATACAGAAACCGTCTTTCAGCGAGCCTTGACATTACACTTATTGACCACAGTGACAACCTGGCTTCGGTCGAGCCGGAATGAAAATTACCCAGTGAATCAATCTCATTGGTTTCCTCACCATTTTCCGAGCTAGGGGAATGGCAGAAGGAATGAATTGGAGCGGTGCTGGCATCGCAGCGAGCCCCGAAAATGCCATCCTCGACCGCCGCCCCCATTCCTCTTCCATCGGCGGTGAATGGAGGCACTCGTCGCTCGGAACGGGACTGTATTTATTCCCGACGAAAAGCACGCAACGAAAGTGAGCTATTATTTATTCCTTTCCCACTCTCTCTCCCTCTCTCACTTGGAAGCCATTAGAGCAACGCTCATAGCCTTTCACTGGCAGGGGCGGCTCCACTTCCTGCACCCCACACACCCAACGGGGACGTGGAGGCCGCGGTTGCCGGATGCGGGACGCTTTCGGGTGCGGCGCGAGGAGAGGTGTGGGAGGAGACGCGGAGCGGGAAGTGCGGCGGTTAAGGGTGCGGGACGTGCGAGGAAGGTGCCGGGATGGGAAGCGGCGATAAAAATGATGAAGCCGCTACCACCGAGGAAACTCTCTCTCCCTGGCGAGGCTGCAGTTGGGGTAATAGTTGGCGTAATATCCGTGAAATACGTCTCTCCAGCCTGGCATATTTTTCGAAAGAGTGGAAAAGCGATTTTTTTAACCCGAAAAAATAATATCGAGGGTAAAGAGGAGGATATTTGATTGTTATCGTGCATTACGCTGCTCTTTTTATTCGCGCCATCCCCGAGACTCATGCGGTGGCATGTGCGGTCGCGACGAATTCGGAGCCGTTTTGGCGGGGAGTGGGATTGGATCTGTTGACGGTGATGGAAAAGGAACAAGCATGCTGGCAGGGAGAAAATAAAAGGGCATGGTTTGGTGAGGTGATATTTTTCCTTGGTCATTCATATTCCCTAGCTAATTATGAGAACTAATTGCTAAATCTGAAGCATCCAGGGAACAAGAGTGTACTGATCGTTCACAAAATTAATCGAGTTTTGTTAAAGATTTGAGATGAGTACAACAATATGGTTGAGTGAAAGTAATGGGGATAGGAGGAGGATGGAGGTTCGTTTGGATGGATATATTTGATAACCTACGTCACCGTGGCTCTATTTTTCCAATTCATTTTCTTTATCACTTGGGTTTCATCCCACCTTCGTTAATCGCAAGAACAACTCTCTTTCCCCATCCTCCTACCGCTTGCTTAATATAGTTTCTCAGACGACTTTCAGAATCCTCATCTTCAACGCTTTAAGGCCTCGGTCTTGTCGCTGTGGCTATGTTATGAAAAATCTATAACATTCACTTTTTCTACGTTCTTGCTCTGGTTATTTTGAAACTTGGGTGTAATAAACGACTGTTGTACCCTTTCCTAAGCCAATTGATACTTACTTATATCTTCCGGCATTTAATCTTCCTACCTATGCTCTGCATGCTTTTGAATCAGTTGTTTGATATATTTATTTCCCCCACATTGTTGAACTGTGTCGTTTTCTCATTGTAGCCATTTCTTGTTCCAAGCCAGCTCCTTTCCATTCCACTCCAGTTCTTTCCTTACTCCGTCAAATATGAATAACATCAAATTTCGTGTAATTTACCTATATGTTCCTCTGATCACGTTAAAATTGTCTTCAGTGTTATTGCCATAATCGTGCTTGTTTAGGTGTAGACCTTAATATAAACTCAAGTTATCGGGCCTTCATCACTTCAACGGTTGACGGCTCCGGTACGAAATATGTTTCCCCCTCTTCTTCACTTTGACGTCATTACGATACTTTCCCTACGTTCTCTCTCGACAGCTCATCTATTAACTACCCCATCAATACATGTGGATTAGTATCGCCCACCTTTCCATCTCAACTTGCTCGAAGCTGGCATGGAAATACTTCCTTTTTTCCGTTTTCTGATGTGTTTTCTTGCTTCTCTCATAATTATCCAAGAATCATCCAATCAATCCCTAAATTCCTCCGTAAATTGAAGAATTATATTACGCAGGGTTGAATGGAATTAAATAATTTAATACCCTTAACTTGGTTAAAATGTGAGATAAAGAAGAGTGGAAAATATATAAAATTTTCAAAATATATTGCGGAAAAATCATTTGCCTGAATTGAGATGCTATATAGTTTTTCACGTCATTATAACTCCTCATTGGTGACCTGCTCTGGAACTTGCCATCGCGTATTTCATGTACAGTGAACATATGTAGAAAGTGGCTTTTGACTCATGGGTTTTGAAGCCTTAAACATGAATGCCTAATAGCATTAGATGTGTGTGGTACGTAATGTGAGTATCATGTTCATCTACAGTATCTCCGAAATTATTATTGGAAAACGAAAACTGGGTAGTTTATTAGATAAATGATTACGGTGTGCATTAATGGTTTCTAGGCTCAGATCCTAATCCATGAGGGTATTTTTATCGGTGAAAGTTTTTACATTCGATTTTCTCTTTTGAGAATAATCCTGGCTAAATATAAAGTTGTTTGAGTGGCATTTGTAATATGTAATACTAATTATCCTTCATGTGTGGCATTAACTATATTTCTGACCTATTACTATTTCATCTTAGTCGGCCACAGCTTTTCTTGAACTGTCCCCTGCTTATATTTGCATAAAACCGTATCGCATGCTGTCAAAGTATTATCATGAATTATTAATTTCGATTTTACGGTTGGTTATTTCGATATATTTTGATGAATTTTACGTGCTTTCTTGCTAATATTTTTTTAAATATTAAAATTACCCTTTCGAGCGTGCTAACATAACTGTTATCGGATTTGTGCGAAATTTTGTTCTAATACATACAAACAGCATTGGACAAAACGGAAACACACCTCTGTATGGTCAGCCCATAGCCGTCACTTAACTATCTAGCCCTGTATTTATTACCTTTTACCTCTAAATAACAAAAAATTCTTGCGCTTCTACTTAATGGATATTTTTTGGAAATAGAAGCGATAAATAATAATGAGAATACTTTTCTTCGTCAAATTTTATCTTTGAGCACCAATAGTTTTTCTTTGCGAAAGCTGTCGGCTCGTTAAAGCAGTCGTTAATGCTAAGTCGTTAAGGCGTTAAAGCTTCGGCAGGAAACTGAGTCTCTTCAATTTCAATGACTTTTTCAATGAACAATTTTGACGACTTTGGTGATAGGATCTTTTGGTTTAAGTTGTAGATAGAAGGTATTTAGGGCAATGTCAAGGGCTGTGTACTGATCGTGGAATTAGGGTAAGGAGGAGCAAGAGAGCAAAATAGGGTGGAATGATGTGGGGAGGAAGTGAGGCTGGTTGTTGAAGCGAGGGATGTCGGTAGGGTGGGGAAAAAGGGTGTTTCGAGTTGAATGGCGTCTATGATGAGGTGCCGAGGAGGCTGAATGGAGAAAGAGGGTTTTGGGCAGCGAGGCGAAGAGGCGTTGCGGGGGGCCTGAAGTCTTCCTCCGCGAGGAGGAGAGGGTGAGTGAGATCCCGCGGCAATTTTGGATGAAATGTGGGCCTTCGTGGTCGCGGAAAGTAGGGGACTGCAAGGTTGCGGTAATTTCGGATCGCGAAACGGGATGGAGATGGGAAAAATGAGAGAGGCGAGGAGGAGAAGGGCGATTTTCGAGGGTGGCAAACGGCACTACATAATATTTTCACCCCGATTCCTCTACGTGGCAACCAATCTCTGATCTCCCGGAGATTTATCGAATCAAGGGACGAAGCCGAAGCCCAGAGAACTTCCGCTGTTACGCGCGAGAGATTGTTGAAATAACGTGGAAATCTCGTGATCTTCCGGCGTGGAGGTAAAGGCTGTCGCATGCAAAGACTTTTTGTCTCTTAAGGAAGGAGTGTTTGTGCACCGAAGGTTGTCATTCATTTGTGCATTGAAATAAAAGGACTGCTTCTGATTAAACCTTCCCTCAAATTGATATATTTCGCTTTCTCTTATTCAATTTAATTCAAAGTAAATAGCTTGAAATATGTATGTCCGAAAGTGTTTTTACTGGCTACATAGCCTCTGCCAGAGGTCTAATATAAAATACCACAAATTATCCGCATACACCGGTGGAGTGTCCTCAAAAATGAATTGTTTTAAGCTCCCATTTTGATAAAAGCAATAAATTTCATTCTCTATTGTAATTCCCATTGTTTCTAATCATTTTCTATTGGCAGATTTATAAACATTGTGGTCTATTTAAAATGTTAGTGTAAATTCTTAGACTGAATAGTAATAACGAGAGCATTTTAACATGAACTATACATAATGAAGTTGATATTTTGTCAGCTAAAATGTATTTAACTATTTGAAGTTTTATTTTAATTCTCTTGTTAAAACGCTCAAATAAAATTTTCTCGTAAAACTTCCATTCAAAAATTATTCATTGAGTATTAAACTGCGAAGAATTTATGGTAGAAAATAATCATTGAACTGTCTCCTAATGGTCTTGCCGCGACGCCAATACAAGAAAAAGGTGATGTACATTAATCATTAATTTTATTTGTGCCCTGAAAACCTGTTTCTGAACTTCTTATTGAAAGAACTAATCAATACTGTCATTACACTATCAAAACTATTGCTCTTAGTTCCATACCGTCATATTTATAGATTCTTTAGAAAGCTATAATCGGCTTAGTACCTAAGGCAACTAACAGAATGATATTTATAGACTACTACTTAGCTCAGCAGCGCCAAGTGTGTTGTTACTACTATAGAAGCTGATTCATAAACACTTTCTCCTCTGGTTTAGAGGCGCGTCTAAGCATGGCAGTCTGTCAGAAGCGATCCACATCGGGTAACAAACTGAAGCGTAACGGAGATTTTGGACAAAAATACCAAAAATAATGATAGAATGGCTTATCTTAAGTCTGGTAGATGCGGCGTGTACTGCATTGTTTGGGTACGGCGGCGTGCAGCATCAATGATAGTATTGCTGCCGCATCAATCCCAACGTTGAAATTAATTGCTTGAAATCTGTAACTTTGTGTTGTGGTAGGCAATTGGGCTTCATTAGTGTTTTATTCAACGAAAGTGAAAGAGTCACTGAGGCGATTACTGAGGTTTGGAGCGTCAGAAGGTCCTTACCACCACTTTTTCATTTCGTTTAATTAGTGCTACGCTGCACAGCATAACAAAGTGTATAAACTCATATGTGTGTGATGCCTTTTTCCGGATGTCAAATACATTTTAAAATTTTTGGGCCATAATGCAGCCCATTTGTGAAATAATATGAATATTCTACGAGCATACAGGGCTTTCTTTAAAGAATGTGTCGAGAAAGAGGCCTCGTAAAAAACTTACGAGTGCATATTAGTTGTGTCTATAGCATCTAGTGAGGTGCTTCTTAATAATAGACCAGAGCGTTACTATTGTGTTTTCGTAGAAAAAAATGTGTCTTTCATTGATAGACATACAATTGTTTCTTAATTGAATTTGAAGCATTTTGAATTTGAAATAATTACAATTGCAAGTCTGTGTATATCTCTCGGGGTCGCCGCCGGGTAAGAAATTCAAAAGCAGCCATTGAATTGGCTGCCTATGATTTTTTTACACGGTGGCGATCCCGAGAGATTTACACGAATATTATTCGCCGGGAAAGAGTAAAATCATGCATAATTGCAAGTCTGTTTCCACTGAGTGCTGATCCGTTGACATTCCGACATGTATTCATATTTTGTTTCACTTTTGTTTTTGATTTGGCTTCAGAGAGTTGTTATGGTTCATTTTGAGAATGTAGGCCTCTCTCTGTGCTTCAGGAGAATATAGAATCTAATTTTGAAATTTATTCTTCCAAATGAATATGCGAAATCAGTTTCGTTTTATTTTATGCTCAAAATGATCTCGTGAAGGAACAAATCGGTACTGAGATTAAGTCGTGACCTTATCTGTTGTACTGTTCGCATGTTCATTTATCGTTTTTAAAATGAATGGTAAGTCAGAGAGTTTGAAAAATGTTACATTTCCTGTGTAAATAACAATTATAAGCGATTAACTTCACAACAATGTATCATAAAAATGACTTAAAAAGGGCAATTTGAGGAATAAAAATAATTTTCATGTTGTGATGGTTTGTTTCTTTGGCATTTCATTTTCAAGTCACAAGTTTTAGGTATTCCGTATTTCAATGTTGAAGATCTTTATTCTATTTTCATATACTAGTATTTTATTTGAATACAAAATTTCACTCCCTCTCCCCAATTTTAACCTAAAATGTTGTATTTTGGATAGCGTTGAAAGTGCCAATTTCATTGACATCCGTGCGATGAAAATTCTTTACGGTGACGCGTTGCAATGCTTTGAAACTCATAAAACGGGCACATCGCCTCACGGAGAGACGTCACCGACAAAAAAAGATACATCAAGGGACTTCAAAAAAATCCCTTATTTTTGTCGATGTGCCGAATTCAAATTTTTTCGTTAATTCAATACTTTCCTCGACATCACGTATCGAGAAAGGTAAATATGAATAAAGTTGAAATATAGTTTGGAATAATTTGTTTGAAGTAGCGTCCCGAAACGCGTCCACATCGGAGGGAGTGTCAATCAACAAGATATGCTGCTCCATAAGCACATTTTCATTTCATTCCCGAGAACCAAATCGTCATTTTTGAAATTTGAATTTGGAATGCCATTTTTTTTTCTCGCGCGCATAAAGAATTGATTGAGGAAATGTGGCACAGTGATTTCACTGACATTAACAAAGTTTAGAGAGGAATTAATTTCCATTGAACAAGTCTACATTCTTTATGCTTTGGCTACTGGGATGCATACATCGGCTTTAATGAAGAAACCAATCCTAAAATGGTAAGTGTGAGTGCATCATAATTATTTTTATACCTTAGAAATGCATTTTTAAGAGTATCAGAAAAGTGACCGTTACTTTGTTTACCATTTAATGACCTATGAGTGCAGCAATCCGTAATTTACTATTTCCTGCATTACCACTAGTTTTGATTCTGCGTTAATTTACTTCCTTTTTCATTTTGGACAATGCTATCTTTGAATTCCCCGTAGCTCTCGATTCAAATGTATACGTCAATAAATGGACCGTTTTGTATTTCACGGGCACCACTCAAGTGATTATATTTCTTGTCAATGAAAGTAAATTGATCCCACATATGATTCCAATTTCACTCGATGCTCGATTTTATTCCATTTTTTTAACAAAATTGGTTTATGTTCCAAATTTACTGAGTGGTTTTACTCAAGCATGAGTAATTGGCCCTATAATGCTAAAAGGTATGACTCTACTTTTCTCGATAAAACCACAGCAGATACAGGGGATGTGAAAATGTAACGGTGTCATGGGTCGAGGGTAATTGCTTTTGCACCTTACTCTCAAAAAAAATCTGAAAAAGAACTCCTAAGATCAACGAGGGGAAAAGAGCTAGCATCATCTTCTTCCTTGTCAGTATGTACCATGGAGTATGACAGGTTGTGTTGTCGTTTAATTTACTATATATATATTTCCAAAAATCCGAGAATGGTAATTATAAGTACGGATTAATTAAGATGAAGTGTCTTTGGACAAGTGAGACAAATTCTTGATTTCTTAATGGGCGTGAAACATTATTAAATAAAGGAAAGTTGCGGGAAAATAGGTTTTATTGGCTAAATCGCTATTTGAACAGCAGGTGGGAGCAAGAGCTATTTCTCAGTAAATGTTCTACAGCAAAGTAATTACAGAACTTATCATAAGTACACCATATCTAATCTCTGGGTAGAGTAAACATAAAGCCTTCAGATAAAGTCAATTGTCCTGGAATTACCTTCACTTCAGACATATTTTGCGTTGCACACATAAAAAAACATACGCGACACAGCGATAAGGAATTTAGGATTTGTCAAGCGCATAATGAGAAAGTCCTCAGATGAAAAAGTGACAGAGCCTGGTTATGCCACACCTCGGCTATGTCGCGAGCATTTTAGATTCGGAACAGAAATGTTTAATTTATAAAATAAATACAAAATATATATAAAGTACAAAAGAATGCTGCACCCTTCGTTAAAAACTACTACAAGTGGACAGATACAATGTTTCACAGCTTTTGGAGGGATTAGGTTAGTAACCGCTAGAGGCTCGGGATCTAAACGCTACTAGTAGGCTTAGTTTGCTAGAGAAATAGAGAAATTCAGAACAGGTGTGTTTCAGAGTAACACAGAGTACATCATTTTGATGCTGCGCTGAATCCCTAGTCTCTAGCTCCACTCAAAACATCTTCATAATTCTCACTAATTCCAACTAATTCCCTTCGTTTGACCTTCAAAATCATATCGTTTACATATTGACTCGGCTGGTGACTTAAAACCCCCTGCCACATGCCCATGCGACGGCTAAGATGGTAGCACGTAGATGTAGATGAACTGCTAGGGAAAAGAATGAACAAACAAGAGTGCAAAAATGAAGTATCTTTGAAGACAAAAGCGAGCCAGTTGGAGGCAGGTAGATCAATTTACTGCTATGGAATTCGCGATGATCAAGCGAGACTTGTGTGAAATGATAGGTAACCGGAAGAGCAAGTTCAAATCCTTTACCGCAGAATAAGCAGACAGCTCTTGGAATATTTTGTGCTGCGAGCCAACTTTTTATGCTATTAGTTATCAATTTTCAAGTTTACTCCACTTTTTTTATAAATAGCAACGTGCGGATGAATTTATAGGCAAGTAAGCTACGAATTTTTAAGAGTTAATTTTTATATCTCCTGTATGTACGTGTTTGAGATGTTTCTGCTAATGCAATAAGCTCGCCTAATGTCTAGGGCTTAGAAGTTTATCCTACTGTTTCACTATGCTAAGCAAATCTCAGTCTAAGAGACACAGGGCTGACTTCCGACAGAGGTGAACCGTCGACATCATATACCACAGCAGGATAATTATCGATAATATAACCGAAAAGATACGGATGATTGCGATAAATATTATTAAACAGCTATTCAGCTAAGGATTAGAACACAACGCAGATATTTTACAGATTTAAATAACTATATATGGTGTGTGCTATGCAAAAAAATATGTCACAGCCTCATTTACATGCCTTTGGCCTAGTTTACAGATAAATGCTGAACCTTATAAGCACACTCAAAGAGATCTTTTCCATTGGTTCAGACGTATAGGGATAATTTAAGGAGAACTCGTTAAAATAGTCGTAAGTATACTGAGTAGAGGACAAAATTAAATGGATTCTAACACAATCTTCCAAAACTTGTTTGTCAAGTATTGTTTGTTTGGTTCAAAATTATGGCAAGAATATTGCAAAAATACATTCACGTCTATTAATGAAACAAAGGACTAGTAAAAGTTGATAACAAAACCATTATTAAACTGGTGTCTCTTCCTTCTACTAATTTTTTTTCATGGAATGCCTAGATAGTAAATTGAAGTGGTAAAAAACGCTGTCAAGTAAAATAATTGCAAATGAATCGCATTGAACAAATCACTGCCATAATGATATGGCACGAAGAAACCCTAATAGTTGGATTAAATATAGAAGTCACGATATAATTTTTGCGATGCCTAATTTATATACTGCTGCTAAATTTGTATTTTATTAATGATTTCATATAGATGTGGCTTAGGCTTTTTTCTGCTATATGAGTGATCATAAATATTTAAAAAAAAACATTTTATTACGCATAACGTTGTACAAACACGATAACGAATGCCGATTTTTAAGTCTGTGATATTTTTTAAAGGTTGGCTCCTATCAAGTGACGTATTATTGGAGGAAAAGTATTAATTTCAGATGCGAGAGGCTATCATCACCTGAACGGAAAGAAACGAAGCTATTTCCCGTCTTGGGAGATGGAAAGGAATGAGATGCGAACGAAATCACCGGGGTGTGAAAAAAGGATCAGTTTTAAGTGACTGAGATTTCCTTACGATGCGAAATCGGATTAAGACGCAAAAACTTCTTTCCCCTCCTCTGCCTCTCAATACCTCCCTCCTCACCCCCGTTCTCCTCCCCCCCCCCCACCTGCCACCCCTCCTACATCCTTCCTTTTTCCTCATCTCCTCCCCACCTTTCACTTTCACTCAACTTGTCTCCTTTTATCTTCTCTCCGGCGCGGGAAATGTTAACTCATCGGGAGGAGTGGAGGATTTTCAGCCGATCGAAAGACTGTAATCGCACGTCTCCCTGTGCCGCGGTAATTCCCCCTCCTTCCACTCACCCATCTGTCCCCCTTCCACCCCACAGCTCTAACCTTTTCTTCCATGAAGCCTGCGCCGCCTCGATGCGCGCACGGCAGCCGCCGTAAAAACAACAATCAGAAATCCGAGTAATGCAATTATGCCCGTGAGAACTGTCTCTCTCTCCCTCTCTCGGGAGAGTGGCAACGAAAAGACTGAGGATATCTTCGGCTCCATGTGCGAGGAGAGAAGAGACAAGTGAGAGAGGGATGGCGACGTCTTTGGTGGGGGTGTGCTTGATGCGCGGCAACGGGAGGAGAGAGGGAGAGGGAGGCGGGAACCCCACGGAGCCGCGGAATCGACGAGTCTGCTGTGCGGGGAAGGGGAGAGGGGAAACGGGAAATGGGGGGAAGAGGAGGGTGGTTGTGTTGTTTAGGCCTTCCTCCACCCTCAAAACGTCTCCAGTTCATGGGGAGAAGAAAAAGGAGCTTCGGAGGGCGGGTGGGAGGTCTTCTTTCGGCGGGAGGGTTGGAAGGTGGGGGGTAGAGGAAGGAAGCGAGGGTGGTGGAATGAGAATTTACCAGGGACGCGGAGGAGGGGGGAGAGAAGATGACGGGAAGGGATAGGAGTGGATAAGGTATGCGAATGCTGGCAGGAAGGGAGGGAGAAAGGGGGTATATGACAGATGTAGTTACACTGGCGAGGGAAGAGAGGAGGCGTTTGAAGGGAAGTGGGGCTATACGGCGGAGGAAATGGCATAATGCGCTTATTTCTCGGAAGGGAGTGAAGGGGGAGGCGAGAAAGGATCTGGAGGAACTGCGTATACTCCTTCGAGGGTGATGGAGTTTGGGGGCGGAAGCGGGTTGGGGGTGGTGAAGTTGCACGGAGTGACGAGGGGATTTGGGCTCGAATTTAAAAGATGCTCCGGAACAGTTGGGCTTAAGGAGGGAGGAGCATATACATGAATGAAAATGACTATTCCTAACTACACTTGGACATCCAAAAATGTCTACAGTATACAAGTAAAACTCAACTTTTTTTAAATTTCCATACCAATGAGTTACATGCATGTTACGTCCATACCAATGAGTTACATCTTACTCTTCCTACCAGACTACAATAAACACGTCCTCATAAACTAGCAAAGCTATTTACTCCTACTGCTTTTCCCTTACGCATAATAAATTCTCACCCTTCAACGGTGGGAATCTGAGATGGAACTGTATAAAAGAAGACTTCCATCAGATTGTTAGCTTCCTTTACGACTAGTGGAAATATTACGTGAACTCTTGTTCAACTTATATATACTCCGACAATCACCTGATGATGGTACCCCAAAATAAAACGGGCCATTAAATAAAAGTTTTACTTTGTTTATTAATGAAATTGTAAAATTTTATGTTAGTATTTTAATTATATTTGGTAAAAAAAGCATTCTAAACTAGGCTAGATTCAATCTCTGCTGTGAAGTAATTGATATACCAAAGGTCTTTGAACAAATAATTTTTCACTATTCAAAACACGGTTACAAGGACGAAGAAACACAAACCATTCTATTCTCAAAAGACTATTTGGAAGTCGATGGTGTGTCCTTTGAACGAATAGGGGAAAAGAAATTACGTACTGAATCATATCTGTGAAAGCGATTTTACCCACATCCAACTTAGTCTTTGGGGAGAGAGCGTAGATAGAAGAAATTATCTTTATGTCGGAAAGTATTACATTGAGCAGGAAAGAGTGCAAGAAAGGAAATATTCGTAGAAAGTCGGTTAGGTTGTATCATGGTACCAAACCATGATGCGAGACCATCTTTTAGGAACCTGTTTTAGTCTACGGCCATTTCTCACTGAATTCTGTTTCCTTTATCGCCTTCCAACACAAATATATATTTACATATGTATATAATACTCCAAGCAATCAATGTCCTCTCGCTCCTCTTCCCTTTCCCAACCCTACTCTCCTTCTGTACTCTAACCTATCTGTAACGTGTTTCGGATTTACCCCCACCTTTGCTACGGTCCCACCACACCATCTTCTTTCCTTCCTCCTTTACACATTGGAGGGATGTCCCCCTCTTCTCGCGATAGGTGACGCTACCGTTCCTCATTCGACTCGCATCCTTTTTCACGTGCACCTCCGCCTCTTATCCGTTAAATTCCACCCAAATTCGGCATGCAGTAGTGAAGGCATGTAGAGCAAGAACGTATATATTTTCCAGCTCGTGTAATCCCGGTGGAAGTTCGCTGTTTTGCAGCGGTGCTTGTTGGAGTGTATCCACGGATGAAATGAAAAGGTGGAGTTGTCTGCCTGAGACTTCTGCTCGAGTCTTTCCTCCAACCAACTCCTTATTTTTTCTTCGCCGGTCGTTTATTTTGCCGTTCCAGCGTCGTAAGGCGGTTCATCAATCCCGGGTGTTCTTTCTCCTTTCCCTCCCCCCCTCCCCCGCCCCTCTCCGCCTCACCCTAAATTCCCCCGCCCCTGAAAAAGTTTCTCCGCCTGGATTCCGGCTATCGCTTATCAGCGGGCTTTATTCCAACCAGGCGAATCGAAAGACCTTCCCGGAAGCGTCGTAATAATTTTGCTTTCACACTTGAGATTCCAGTAAGTGCATGCGGGTGTGACTCTTTATTGGATTAAAACACGCTGCGAAAGAAAATTGGGCAGGAAAAATAAGGAAATGAAACAAATGCTAACGAAATTATCGGTCTTCTTTTCTCGGTAACTAAAGTAGTGGGGCCTACTCGCCAATTTACGTCCAGGAAAGGTTTGTAGGAGAGCTGAATACTCACAATGCGCTCTGATAATTAATTTAAAGGTAGATTCACGGCAAAGGGGGGGGAATTTACTTCCTGTATCATTTGCGGATTCCTTAATGCAACATTAACTTAAAAATACACCGAATGAATGATTTAGAGCAAGACTCCAGCTTATCAAGTATTTAGTAGATACGTTATGAAGAAATTTTGAAAGTGGATATAAGCTACACTTCATTAATATTTGCAGTTTTCAAAATTGCAGAGAAAATATGGGCTAATATTTTATTAACAACAACCACAACGCCACAGCTCTGAATCTGATTGTCCTGATAGCCACGATGTGCAACTTAAAACTAGTTGTTATAAACGTGCCTTTAAGGGAAGATTTTCATCTTTTTATTTCAATTTCCAGTCGACAAGTAAATATACGCTGTGGCATATTTGTGTGAGATGCTATAGTACTTCACTTTAACTAAACAATATGATAAAATGCTACGAAAAATCATTCGCATGAGGAAATGAAGAAATCTCTAGTTCCTGCCACTTAAATCCAATATTCCTCCACTCATTTCTTCCTCTCTCTCGTACAAATTCCTCCCCTTTTCGTTAATCCCACCCCTTGATCGTCCCACGAACATCTTCTCGACGGGGTCCTCGGCCTCCCCACTTGGGAGACCCCAATAAGATC
Source organism: Ceriagrion tenellum (assembly GCA_963169105.1). Taxonomy (NCBI): domain Eukaryota; kingdom Metazoa; phylum Arthropoda; class Insecta; order Odonata; family Coenagrionidae; genus Ceriagrion; species Ceriagrion tenellum. The sequence continues at coordinate 30,214,558 of OY720632.1, forward strand.
CCTCTCGATCCCCACTCATTTAATCCGCTTCCTCATCCCCCCTAAAAGGGTCAGGGCTCCACGCACTCTGCGGCGCACACAGATTCATCCATTCCGTCAAAACTATTTGCTGCCGCCACTATTTTCCATTCAAAACCTCCGCCCCTCCCGCTTCGGCCACCGCTCACCTCGCCTCCTCTCCTAATCCTGCCGCCATCCGTCCCTCATAATTCTCTCCCCCTCCATCGTCACTCCCACATTTTCCTACGTTGAACGAACTTTTGCCCGGGAGAGTAGCCCACCCAGTTACCCAGTGCCCCCTCACCCTTTCTTCAGCGAACCCTCTGTGCGGTATTTAAACTGAACCCTAGTGGAGACCATTTCCTCTTTCAGTCGCACATCTCTTCCTCCTAGCTCTGGAGTTTCAAGCCTCTTTTCCTCCGTTCCCCCTTTTCACCACTCCGGTTCATCTCTTTACCTTCAGAAACCCTTAAATTTCTGTTTATTCACACTCGTTCTCCGCGCTGCTGACTGGCTCCTTTACGCTCATTGCCCCCTCTCGTCCATCTTCCACCCCATGTTGTGAGCGAATGTTGAGAGCGACTGGGTCGAAAACCCTCCGCTTCACTTTCTTTTATCCTCAACCGATCGCGTTCCTTCAGGACGATTCTCAATCAAAAATATTCGCTCCAAATTTCCTACATGTGACGACTAGCACGGTCTGTTCACACCATACACTAATCGAAGAAACATTTTGACTGTCAAATCACGTAAAAAAGCCTAAAGTTTTGCATAAAATCGATCCACCCGACATGGCTATCGCGTACAATTTGTCCATGAACTTCATGGACACGAGCATTTTGTAGAAACTTTTAATTATTTATTTTTTCAAGGTAAATCATTCAAGCACTGATGTTTTTTGGTAACACGTGTCAGGATTTGTAGAGCCAACGTTTCTTCTCCCTTGCCGGAGACTTTTTCAGGATGGAAGGAGGAAGATTTCAGCCCTGACGAGATTTCCAGCAAGGGAGAAATAAACGTTGGCTCTACAAACCCTGAAGCGGGTTACCAAAAAACAACAGTGCTTCACATACATGGACCACGAAAGTTTTAATAATCTGTCGAGGGTAAAACGTTGCCAATAAAAAGTACTGACACCCATTACCAATACCTGCTATTGTCGTATTCGTAGAAAAATTTTGCATACAATGTAATAGTTCAGTATAAATTCCTTTGGTATTCCATCGCACTGATCTCTGTTAGGCTATCATACCCTACGGTTTAATTAGCTCTTATTGAATTTATTATCCCCTCGTCTGTTGAGTGAACACGATACACTGATCATCTCGGCGCATTTACATGAAGTTGTCATTAAATTAAAAAAGGAGTAGTTCAATATGCACATACATTACGAGATTATGACCTCGGTTATACAGTTTTGGATATGTACATCGAGGCCGCATAATAATTGAATTAAAACTCCAATGTTCTCTTTTGAAACCAAATAAAAGAAGTAGGTTTATTCCTAATAAGCAATGGATTTTTAGGTCAGGTATCTTTTGTATGTGTAAAGAATAAACCAATTTTCTTAGATTAAAGTCGTTTAAAAAAAAACAAAAATAAGGACAATATTTGTTCGCCACAGGCAGGGGCCGAGCGCAATGATTTGGAGATTGACTCACTACTAATTTAAATCTTCTAGAATTATTACCAATGAGCTCCATTAGTTTTGAATTTTCTGATGATTGATATTTCAAATAGAAATGGATGCAAAATGGAAAAGTTTTCACAGGAAAAATTTTCCAGAGTTTAAATTAAATGATTAATGGAAATGCACTTCATTTTCTAGAAAGTTTTTTAATGGGAATTTAAAGATACAGTCCGATTTCCATGAGGGATGAAACGTCCAAAGTACAATTAAATGAATGAAATTTTTTTCAATGCTCCAACTTATGTACGGGATATTTACCAGGATAATAAAGCTGTATAACCAAGCAAAATTGTTCACAGTAATTATATTACTTTGGTACTTAAATCTATCTTACGTTGGGTAAGATTAATCCTAATGTTATTCCGGGTAATCTAAGTTCAATAAAAAAGGTGACTCCTATAGTTTTCACGGAATTGCTGTCAAGTGCATCATGAAGGAATTGCAGTACCTCTGTCCTGGCAGAAAGTACAAAATGTTTTTGAATTACAGATAATTGCGTTCATCTCAACTTAAATATTACATTTTGTCGATTATGCTGCGTTGTGTAGACAAATTTTGATTTTATCACTTCAAGAAAACAAGTACCTTTCAACAAACTTTAGTTGACCTCATATGTTTGTCCTGGAGATTTAATCACTCTCGTCAATGTATTCATTTCCCTACTGTCGCAGTCAGCATTCGTCAAGCCCTTGCCTTCTTTCCTCCGGCACGTAGAACCCATTCCACGTCGTCATCTACCATTCTCCTCCGGGGTCTCCGACCGTCCTCTCCACCACTGCATTCCCAGGATTCCCCTCACTCAACCCCCGTGTGCCCACCACGAGAGAGAAACCTCTCCGGCCCGAGAGAAGAAACCTCTTCTCCTCCGTCCGGAGAGAAGCAGACGACAACTGCTTCGCTCAGATTTACGTCCTAGACACACATAAAACGCAAGACTTGGGTCGTGACGCGCGCGACAACAGTTATGTGGCTTTGAATGAATTTTCCGTCCCAGACCGTCTCTTCTCCCCCTCCCCATCCCAGGCACTCCCCTTCCCCTCCACCCTATTTTCCCCTCTTTCTCCACCCCCTTCTTCCCCTTTCTCCGACCCCACCCTCCGTTACTCTCGCACCCCACGCTACCGCCGCTTAAAATTCTCATTCGGGGAATCTTAATCTCTTCTCATCCCTTACCCATCTGTCCTCTCCCTCTCTTTCTTCAGTTCCAGCCCTCCGCAAAAGTTCTGTATCCTTGTCGCTTTTCCCTCCAGCTCCTCTTATCTCGTTTGTCTTTTCCTCCATTCAAGTTTGCCTATATTATGAGCATCACTTTGGTTAAAATGGAGCGTGCATATACCTACGCGTCATGGAAATCAATTCCTCGTTTTCTGTGGTGGAGATGGGAGGACGAGGATTCGGAAAATGAGTAGAGACGGGCGCGTAAGAAGCTCATTAGGTTTTTGGGAAACGGTGGCTTGAAGTGGAATTTATTGCTCGCGGAATGAAAACTCCGAAGTTTTTTTTTTTTCGCCCCATTATCCTACTCTTCCTCCCTCCCCCTCCCATAGCCAACTGCATTTCCAACCGACATACTCTTCTGCTTCCCATCCATTCCCAGAGTATTCTTAAAAAGAAATTGGTGGCGCAGGACGTGAGTTGACGAGGTGGATGGAGGGTGGGGGAGTGGGGAGGTGAGAGGAGAGGGGAGGTGGAGATGGGGATGGAAGAGACCGGGAGCACATGGGCATGAGATGGGCGTATCAGTGGCCAAATTGCCTGCTTCTAGAATTAATTCCAGCATGCCAGAGCGTCGATCTTTCAAAAATATTCCTTCAATTCCGCTCTCCCAGCTACGCCCCACTGCAATATCGGGAACGAAACATTTAATCTCCTTTGCCAGAAGAGATCCGCGGAAATTTGAAATCTTCTGAGCGCATATAATAGGTCGGTATGCCGACCAGGCTGCAGTGAATTACGTGGAAAAAGTATAATTGTTTCCACGTATCCATTCCTTCAGAGAAGCACCATTGTGTTTATTGCCTTCCACTTATGTCCTTGCCAAGGGAGCTTGAAGGTATTCAGCCGATATGATGTTCCATGGGGATTTTCACAAGGAATATTATAGCCATACTCATGAGGATAAAATGTCTTTTAAGAGCATATTCCGGGATTTCTTGGAGAAATAACTTATTATCGGTCTGATAGTAGTCGATGTATGCCACACGTTGATATACAATGGATCATGTCTGGCAGAATGTTAATTCTAATCATTGAAATGCGTCATAGATTGTTGGGGAATCATGATTATTACCAGTACTAAATGTACGTAATATTATCACTCTCTCGTGACTAAACTTTCACAGGATAATATTGTCCATAAAGGTCTGTCCATAAAGGTCTGTCCATTCTCTGGTAAAAAATAGTCTGTACAATTGGAAAAAAATATAGGCGGCTATAAATGAGAAAATAGATTTATGTTCACTTTGAGGATTAGGTCTGCATTGTAATCTCTGAGTTTACTACCTAGTACAGTATATTTGAAAGACTTTTTCATTATTATTCCAATGGATTAGAGGGGTTCAATGGAGAAAAGCGTTCGTTTAAGCATATTTTCGCTGGCCACTTTCATTTCTGAGCGAATGGCCGGAAACTAAATTCCATGCCGACCACTCGGGCGCTCCGAATTTTTTTCCCCGCTCTCTCTGTAACATTTTTCACCTTGTACGCAATATAAATAACCTCCACTTGGCCGGTTCTGTCAGACTCCCTTTCGGGGCCGTGAGCAAACGAGACATCACGCGAATGGCAGTAATTCCCTTGTTCCAACCTATGTTATTGTTAGGGGCCGGCATGGGAAAGGGAAGAGAAGGGTATGGGAGGAGTGGTGAGGAGGGAAAGAGAGGGAGGGACCGGGAATAAGGGTAGAAACGAGGATGGCTGGGAAAAAAAGGGGGAGGAAAGGAGATGGGGAGAGGGTGAAGGGGTTTTATTTTTTTATTTTAATGGTGAGGGTTGACCCGGAAGGGCGACATTGCATGGCAAGTGCGTGGCCGGGGTAGGTCGTGTGCGTAAAAGGGGTGACGTGAGTCAGTGGATGGCGAGAGGGGACGAGGTCAGAGTTCACACGAGGAGGAGGAAGTGGAGGAAAAGGCGCGGTGGTTTTAGAAAATGAGTAAGCGATGCGGGAGAGGAGGGAAGGTGTCGGCCCGTCCCCTCTCCTCCAACTCCTCCTCCCCGCGTTCCCATGTAAGCCATCCGATCCCGGTCTTCTTTTCGCCATCCATGCGCACCAAACTGCTTCCAGATTTAAATGTTAGGTATCTAGGTAGAAATATAACTTTTGAACATTCGTACATGCCTTTTTAAGGCTAAAATTATCTGAAATAAGAGGCTGGAAGCAATATATATTCTTGCTCTCTATGGATTAAGGAGCTACGCATGCTTATAAGAACTATTTCAAAAGTCGCCACCAAAAATATTGTCGTTCTTGAAAACTACCAACCATGAAATCAGTCGGGTGCTTCACTTTAAGTCTAGAATGCAAAGGGTTCTTACAAAGTTAGACTTCCACATTAAGGCTATGAAATACTTCCAAAAAGAGCATTGTTGACTCTATTTTACAACTGATGGTTAATGTGCTTTTTGCCAGTACCGTCACTCAAAATACGATTTTACTCGTCGTTTTCACACGTGTACTTGATGAAAATTCCAGATACGGAAATTTCTCACGTATTTAGTGTTGGAATAACCTTCTAACGCAAACAGAAATTGTTAATATTTCACAAGAGATGATGAGACACCTTCTTTATAAGCAGAAAATATCATTTTATCATAAAAACGTATCTGTAAGATGAATGGTAAAACTAAGGCTGGAAATACGTTTGCAAAGGTGTTTACATATTGTTCATCCAAGCATGAAAATATTTTATGCTTGCGGTGCAGATTAAATTTGTAAATCTTTCTAGAATGATAAGAGTAAAGAGTAAAAATGTATTATGTGGAATAAACAAGGCAAGAGAATGAATGTTTCAACCTACCATTTACACTCATTTTCTTAAATTAGCTTAGATAGAATTTCAACACCCGAATGCCCCTTCAAAAGTAATTGCCTTTAAATTCTTCCTATTCCATTGATAATTCCCAACCATTTGGTTTTGAAGTCAGCTTGATCACACCATGCGCAAAATCAAAAGCATGAAAAATATCTATTGCTTCATAATCTGGTCAATTTCGATCAAAACGCTTTGAGGTCCTCTTCACTCGGTTCCCATTCATTTATTCCCCTTCTAAACTGAAATCTCAGCACCTCCGCGTCCCCCAGAGTGTTGCTGTCCACACCTGAAAAACACAAGTATCGCTAATGTAATTCAAGAAGCAGCTTTCCGAGGCTCTTAGTTGTGTATGACTCTTTGCCTAATCTTGGTCAATAACAAGTGTATAATTTTTATTCTAGAGTATATATCGCGAAATTTATTTATTCATTTTAGGTACACAAACTAATATTAACTTATCAATAAAATAACATTAGTATCACGTTTCTCTCTTTTGAAATTCTTGCTAGGCATGCCTCCATACTTCCTTCACGTGGATACTGTTTTATTTTCCTTAATCGTGGCGACTCAGGTGGCGAAACGAAAGTAAGTATGCGTCCCATGGTTTCAAGATCATCTATGTGAAAGCTCATTTTCACAAAGATAAGATCATTTTTCCACTAAATTTTTATTTTGGTACGTGTTTTGAAACATCGGTGTCATCATCGGGTACATACAAACATTTCAAATTATGTCAAGAGGTTTATATACTATTAAGTTTAGGGGATGGGGGAATGTATGACGGAGAACCGTGGTAGGTTGGTTGGAAAAAATAGGAGAGGGGGACTGAGGTAGGAGTCAATAAAAAACCCCGAGAGCAGACATATAAGCGGAGGCGAGTGGGTGGTTGGAGTGGTGGATTGACGTGGTGTAGTTCAGAGTCGAGGGTGATGGAATAAGGCCGGTGGTTTATCAGAGGGTGGAGAGTGCTTTTCATTAAGGAATACAGAGGCTTCTAGGGGGAAGAAAGGTTTCAAAAAGAATGTCGTTAAGCAGTTGACATTTCTTCTGATTTCTAACTCCTCCTTTCTATTCATTCCCCTCCATCTTTCTTCTCCGTCAAAAATATTTGGTAAAACGTGCTTAATTGTCGCTCTTCTAACAGATGCTGAGCAAAATGAGACTGATAGAGTTTGCCTTTTAGGAAATATCCCTTTCGTTCTTCTGCTCCAGTCCGGAAAGTGTAGCCCGTCTGCTCAACATAGGCTATCCTACAGCCGTCGTCCTCAAATGTATGCATCCCATAATTTTCTTGCGTATCAACTATGTCTTTTGTCTTGTTTAGGATTTTTTAAGGATTTCCATTGTCGTAGAATGCCATTCTAAAATGGTCCTTCTGGAGGAGTTTGCTTATTTTTTTCTGAAACTATTCCGTAATATGGTAATTTACGTCAGCGAATTTTCCCTTAACCGTTTTGATAGAAGCGAAGAGTAGATGCTGCGTCCTGGTGGGGCGTTTTCTAAGAAGCATTTCATCAATTGAGGTTCAAATTTGAAGTGATTGATCATATAGATTACAATTCCTCATTTAAGTTCTCTATAAAAAGATGGATATCTGTTAGTGTATTTAATGGAAAGAGTAAAGTGGACCGCTTTTGTGAGACACGATGACGGGAGTCAGGGGAAAGTATGTGGTCCGTGGTGATGGCTTTTCATGTTAGCAGCCTAAGACATAAAAGGGACATAAGTTTACCATGAGATCTTCTTCCTATCACTCTACCATACCTTAGCTTGAGCTTGATCAGCGTAGATTTGTTTCCTAAATATCGACTGCCATGTTTAATTGATAAACGGATTGCATAGCATATTTCAATGCCTATTCTTCAGTAATTTTTACAAGTTAGTTAAGGATTTTACTGTAGAAAATCATTCGTTTAAGCATATTTTCGCTATTAAAATTTGAGCTAAAACCCATAAACAGCGAAATGTATAAATTGACAGTTCTTGTACGCATCGATTGTATGAAAGCAAAATCTCAAAATACGACCAGATAATATGTAAATCAAATTTTTCTCATTTTTCTTCAAATTTCACAAATAATGACTTCTTTAAACTTGTGTTTCAACGCATACCTTAAAATTTTCCCGTCGCATAAGGTAAAAATTTCTATGCTCACTGCATTGCGGTAGAGATGCTCAAGGTTTTCCAGTTGCTCTGAAGGCAGAATATTTTCCTCTAAAATGCCGAAACGGTAAATTTGCTCCAAATATTGTCGTCATAGAGCCAGCAACAATGCACTTGGCTGAAAGAGCTATTTCAACCTCACTTAAGGTGAGCCGGGGGAAACGCCTTTTAATATCTTAGCGGATATATTTGGGTCAGCGTTGTGGGCCGCGCTTCTGGAAAAAAAATAACGTCTCGCAACTTGGTGTAGGAAAGGGAGCCGTTTAGGTGCCGGATATGAAGATGGCGTCTGCAGGCACGTTTCGGGGGAAATGCTCGAGAAAGGTAAAGACCGGAGAGCGGTTGAGCGAGAGGTGGCCGCGAGGCAGACGTGAACGCAGGAAACGTGCACCCTTTGCTGTTCTGAGGACTGTTGTGGCCGACGAAACGATACGCGGCGCCGGCCATTGGGTGAGTGGTAGTGTGCGTTGCGTGACCGCGCCGGTAGATGGGAAAGGATGCTTAGCGAAGGCGATGTGTGTCTCCTTTCGTGGAATGAGGTTTGGGTACCGTGGAAGGCGGAAGGGAAACCGAGATGTGAGGATAAGTGAAATTGGAGCCGATTTGGACGGTGAGTGAGCAAGACTAAAATGTAAAAAAAAAAACTTCCACCGACTAAGTGACTGCAAAACAATATAATGAAATATTAAAATACAGTATCTCCTTGTATCCTTGCTCTCTTCCAATATTTTTCTATCCTATTTTTTCTTTCATTTTTTCATGAGTGGCGTTGTAGTATTGCCAATCACTCGCCACGGTGAGATCTATCAGGGCAGAGTGTAAAATTAGATGTTGAATCGTACAAATAGCAGGGCACATGGGACTCAGAATGAATTTTGGCGACGGAAGTCATGGCGGTTAGGAGTGACCGGGGGAAGGGAGGGGGAAGAGGGTGCACCGAGACTGGGTGGAGGCAAGAGGACGCCGGCAATATCACCCGTTGCAAGAGGAAAAAAGCGACCCCCCCTCCCCGGCAATAATTAAAGGCTTATTTCCACGAAAGAGGAAGCCCGCCAGGAATGGTGAGGTAGATCTAAATGCAAATTTATTCGGGCGTTAATTAGTCAAGATTTGTGTTTCCAACTTTGCATTCTCGCTCTCAGTGCACTAGATTTCCTTCGCAGAGACCGTTATCGGATTTGAAAATGCTTCCCATTGCATGTTGTTGCGTGGGCAGGACATGGCCTTGGTTTGCTATCAGACCGTAGTTAAGATTGCATGAGAAATGAGGAAAATTTAAAGGGAAATTAGTGCGTCGTGCACTGACGACAGATACGGCCTCTTTGGCTGAATGAAGTGAAACTAACCGCAGGGTTTACTCGCGGATACAAATGAAAACTCTATTAGCCATAACTACGTAATCCTACACTGCTCTAGCTTCCTGCATATGCATACTATCCAGAGGTTAGAATAAATGCTTGAGCAACCCTTAGAAAATATGTAATCAATCATTTACCGAGGTGCTGAAACGATGAATGTTATGCTCTCGCAGTTATATTCGCTGGGCACTACTTTTCATGTTTTTCTGCGATGCAATTATGAATTCATCAAACGGTTTTTAAATAATTCCTGCTCTATTTCCAATCATCATTCTGAGCAATGTGTTGAAAGAAATTTAGCATTCACAGGTTACTTATAAAAATGTGACAGTATATTTTCAAAACTGCAAAATTGACAAATTTGTATAGCGTTTTTATTTTGCAGAATAATTATGGAGACATTTAATCGAGATGAGCTTATATTTTCAAGTTAAAAAAGGTACTAAAATGCTTTAATTGTTAATAAAACCTTTGGTAAAAATAAATTTTAGAATGCTTGCATCATTTTATGTGCGTGTGCAGAGCAGTAGATCATAATATGTTTACCCTTGTTACCATTTGAGCATTTCGCTAATGACATTATATCCATGTCTGTCACTCTCTGCACAGGTTTTTTTCGCTCCATTCCGATAAATCCCAAAAACTGCAAAACAACAAAGCGATTGTCAATTTGTTTTTCCCAGAGAGTGACTGCGGTTGATAACCTTTGGGTCACTCCTGCAATTGGCCAGCGGGCAGCCGGTAGGCGGTGCCGCGTCGCCCTGGGGAGCAGCGGCTCTCGGCGGATGTGGGCGGCTGATTGAGAAGTTATTTTTTCACAGGAATGCAATAAGGGCTTTGAAGGGACGAAGGTGACAAGCGGGAATACAAATCGAAGAGTGGATAAGGTGTCTCATGAAATGTAAACGAAGTGAGCGTATGAGATTTGCGGTCATCACAGGAAATGTGCGTTGTTTTCTGCCAATCTCGCGAAGAGGAGACCAAGGGGATACAGTTTTGGTTTTATGGAATTAGAATTACTGAATACTTTCATGTCAGTTGCTGTAAAAAAAAAAAAATATATATATATATATATATATATATATAATCGTTCACTCATTCACTCAGACCGCACAGCGGCAAATACTCACATAAATATTTATACAGAAAGGTAGAAAGAAAGTGGATAGGAACACATCTTGGGGAGTGTTTGTTCATATAAACCCCCGCCGATTCCAGTGGATTCTTTGTAGACTGGGTAGCTCGGTGGTCTGAGCAGTGGACGCGACATCCAAAGGTCCGTGGTTCGATTCCCGGTCCAGTCGAATTTTTTCTGCTTGGAATCGGCCATCATTTCATCTTCACACCACCATTGTGTTCGTAAATTTTATGTGTTCCTATCCACTTTCTTTCTACCTTTCTGTATAAATATTTATGTATATATATATATATATACATACATACATAACTCTAGTAACGAAGCGTTTATCTATCATATATACCTTAGAGTAACTTTTGTTTGGGATAATATAAGTAGCAAAACAATGAACATCCCATATTTTATACATTCTTCAAATGATATCTTTGCTAACTTAGTGGTATTATTCTATTTCATAGTTAATGGCAAATGTTTCTTACACGTCATTGATAAATATCTAGAAATATCCAGATTTAGACGCGTAACCTTAATCTGTATGCGAGTGAAGAAAACGGAATCTCTCTTTTATGTGAAGGGTATGTAGAGGAGGAAGAATAGAGAATAAGGGGGGGAGAGAAAAAGGGCCATTAAGGAAGTAGGAAAGGAATCAATGAATGACGGCCTCAAGAATAGGGAGGAGGGGAAAGGGAACAAAAACTCATTTATAACACACGCGTCAGGGTCACGAATTCTTCTTAAAATTTCAAGTTGTTCCAGTGTACTAAGCTCACTATGAATGTTGCTGATATGTAAAATATAGGCACTAAACTCCATTCTGACCATTGCACAGGAGGTGTTTAGCGAATTTATTCACAATTGATTTTAAAAGTGCTAATATTTCTTTGGTTCTTATATTAAGCCTTATTTGGGTCTCTTCAACATAAATACTACTGCAGGCATTGCAATTCCCTTCCCTCTCCAATCCTCTACTCTCCCCCTCTTCTCTTTTCTTCCTCCGCTATTCTCCCATCATAGATTAGTGAGTTTCCGATATCTGTATTCACCTGAATATGATGCTTACGTGTCAAAACCCATGTCATGTTTTATATTTATTTTTGCGGTGTAAGGAAAAGTTATCACTAAATGTGGACTCATGCAACTTACCTATCACGCCATCCCCTTTTAGGGTAGAGTTAAAGTCAAAGAATTTGCTTGTTACCGTTTTCCTCAGGAAATTTACTCAATTTTTATAATTTCCTCCATAATGCAAGTGCCCGAGTAAGCCACTTTAGCTTCTCTGGCACTCAATGAAAACTTCATATACGTTCTCCTATGCTTAAGACTCTTAATATACCTTTTAGAGTCTCTTCTACCTCATTCACCCATGCCTTTCGTGGTCTATCTCTTTCTCTCTCACCATTCACTCAACTATTTTATATCTCATTTGTGATTCGTCTCCATTCTCTCAACATACTTGTCAAATCAAAGAAGCACGCTCCTTTTATATATTTTCGTTACTGAAGCTTTCAATCCGCATCCTCTCTTTGACCACTCATTCCCTAATCTCTATTCTACTTTTACCGAAGAATTTCTGAGGTACTCAATACCCGAGGTATATAGTCTTCTCATATGCTTATTCTAACATATCTTTCATATTCCCTACTTGCTATTCCCCCTACCTGCCAATATTTCCGTTTTGCTGACATGTATTCATTATATTTTCCCTACCATTCCTTTTCCAGGAAAAACTTTCTTTTCGTTACTTTCTACAAATATTCCTTTCAAACTCACCAATGTATCATTCACTTTCTTATCCCAACATATTTTTCTACCCTTTCTACCGAAAAAATAGCGTTACCTCAATGATGTATCCATACCTTATTCTCAATTCGTTGTCCAGCAACATCTCCCCTTATACCCAAATTTGCTTACAGGCAAGATTACGTAATACCCTACAAAAGTCATCCAAGTTCTGATTTAAACTAATGGATTACCTTTTAAATAAAGTAAAAGAATTCACGGTGAAATTCTGGTTGTCATGGATGTATTGGAGGTAGCATTGTAAAGAAATGATCAGCACTTTGACTCTCGCAGATTTTTCCACCAAGATTGTGCAGATGGCATCATTTTGAAAAGTAAAAGATTCATCCCCTAAGGATTTTAAATAATCATTTGAATGAGTGAAGCCCGGTTCGGATTGTAAGGAAGATGGAAACTTGGGAATTTGATGGAATGGGAAGGGTTTTAGCTGGGATTCATCGAGGAAAAGTGAAAGGGGTCGGAGAGTAGTTGCCTGCGCAGGCAGCGATCGGAGATGAGGAGATGATAAACACACTTCATTCGGATTAGGGGATTATGAAATGGACAGAAGATGTGAAATACCCGCGGAGGAGGGGGTAGGACGGTGGATGACGGAGGCCGTGAATACTTCGACACGGAGGTGGACCGTACTCCCCGCGGGGAAAAAGGGCACAGGCGAGTGACCGGAGCGGAGTCTCTCACTCCCTCGGGAGGTCGGACCATTTTTTTTATTAACATTTGAAAGTAACAGACTAGGTTTTTATTGGAAGTAGTTTTTTTGGCCTGCCATTTCAAAGGTGTTTTCGTTTCCCAACGCTCTAAAATTCTAAAAAGGGGAGTTCGAAGCCGACTGCCTTTGATATGCTTCGGTCACTTTCACGGAGTGGCTGTCACACAAATGCAAGGCCATGTTTTTGGATCTCGGCATGCTCTTTGTCATTTGGTATTCGACCCAAATTTTCTAGAAATGTTCGAGTGATTTAACGAAATGCCTCATGGGAAAGGTTATATTAATTCCGCTTGCCGCAACGCGCGAAACTATCCGTATTCCATGCTTTTTCCTACCTTATATTCCGTCCCTTAAAGCCAACACTTCGTCTTTCACGCCCTATAATTTTTTTTGTTTGTTAGCTACAAAAAATTGGATTTAATACCCTGGTAAAATACCTTAGTAAGGTAATGTACTAATTGGCTACTATAAAAAGTTTGAAATAATTCATTTATTTTTTCTCTCCTGGATAAACACCGTTTCTCTTATAATGCAATAGAAACTATAAAAACTGTATGATTATTAAAGTTGAGGGTGATAATTAATTATTTAAACATGGGTCGTTTGAGTGTAATAAATCTGCGGTTCTGTGTAAAAGTTTATATAAATTGTTTGCTGTCATGCAATACCACAAAGTTACGACTGAGCAATTTTTTAATGTGGCTTGCCACATTTTAAAAGTGAATAAATTCTACTCCTTCAAGTAAAAAAAGGGGTCATACCTCATATAAATGAATTTATGGCGATAGGAACAGGCAAAAACTCATCCTACTCTTTCTCATTTTAATAGACTCATGAATGGAGTCAATTGTGTGGTCCTCAGAGTTAACTAAAGGGATCCCTCTACTGTAAATATCCTTTAATTTACCACATTATTGAATGCCTGAGCCATTTTAATCCAAAAAAAGAATGAGATAGAGGTTAACCAACATGTATGTTTATTTAATCAATGAAAGGGTGAACGGACAACAAAAAAAAGTTTCGTTGGTGTTAACTTTTATTCTGCCATAAAGAATCGAAGTGTAATGGATCACAATTCCTGTCAAATTAATTGTGATATTTCTGAATACACAAACATAAAAATGAACTTTGTGAGTTCGTTATCTCTTTGAAACAGGTAGATATCAATCAAAAGTTGCACAACTTATCATATTAAGAGAGCAAATGAAAATATATTAAAATTTATTACTAATTGGTAGTATCAGGCGTCGCTTTTTGGAAACTGTTAACTTTATAATGATAACACTTAACTTTGTTATTCCACATATCTTTATTTTTGTACGACCCGGGTTTCGACGTTCGACGTCATCTTCAGGTCAACCGTCAGTTCGTCACCTGAAGATGACGTCGAACGTTGAAACCCGGGTCGTGGACAATAAAGATATGTGGTAAAACAAAGGTATGCGTTATCATTATAATTTATAACTAATTTTATTGTTTGTTATTGAGGTTTCTCGATGACTGGAACTCAGCATCAATATTCAAATATATGTCCTGCACATCAGCCATATTGACCCTAAATACATATTCAGCAAGGCATGTCATAATTGGACTTTTAATTTTTGGGAAAAATTAATTCTGTACGTGAGCATTAGAAGAGGCGTTTGTATTCTTGTACTCGTATAAACTTACGTTACTTACTCGCTTGATAGTTAATTTTTTATTCATTTATAAATTGAAGTTTTGCGTAGGTTTAACAAATATTTTATACTGTCCTTTTGGTTGAAATAATTACCTCTTTCTACCTTGCCAGTTGTTTATATTATCCCTGTCACAGAATAAATAGGAAAAAAATTATGTCCTCTGCTGCCCTTCATTACCTAATATCAAGACCGCAAAGAGAGATAATCTTCCATAGTTGAAGCGTAACTATTTCATAAGTCCTCCGACGTTAGACCTACTTGTAGAGTATAATACGGAGACTTAATGGAAGGCCACCAAAAGTCTTAGTTTCTCATGGCTCGCAAGAAGGTGAAGACATATTAGAATGGAATAAGGCCCTAGTCGAAGTCCGCCGACCCCGCGGCCTGGATCAGCAGGGAAAGAATGGGAGAGTGAGTAGAAGGAGCCTTTCCTCCTCCACCCTCCTCCCCCTCATCGCTTCCCTCTTTCTCAATCCTCCCTCCCTCCTTCCTTACTCAATCCTCCTCTCTCTAAATTTCCCTCCCAACCTATCCTTCGGGATTAATTCTTCCTACCGTGTCTGTGAATGTGTGTGTGGAACGCGAAGGTCGCACTTCCTTATCGATTTCCGATCTATCAAGGATTCATTAAGGCCCTTATCCCGCCCTCCTCCCTTAAAATCAGTCCCACCATACCTCCCTGGGAATCCGCCGGCCAGCCTTCTCCTCCACTCCTCCTCCCCCCACCTCCAGCCCCCCCGTTCTGCCTAAACCCTTCTTTCGCACAAGTCCTCTCCCAGCAAACCAAATGCAGTCCCCTTCGGCCGTCGGAAGCAGATACACTTCCTCCATGACCCTGAATCATGTCGACTTCCCACCGACTATCCACTCCCGTTATATTTTTCCTCTTTTTTATCTCCTGCTCCCCACTCGATAAATGGAAGGCCCACCTCCGATAATTTCTCACGTACAACCATCCTTTCCCTCCCTTTCTCTTCCCTTCTCTCAAGGCGACCCTATAGACCCTCCACCCCTTTCCAACAGCCCATTACAAAACCCCCAGAACCCTCACCCAAATGCTTTCCCTCCAAGTGTGACTCGTTATAATCCGTCCCTTCTCTCTCTGACACGCATGCCGTTCCACACCTTCCTCATTTTCTGCGATCTCTATAATATGTAATGCTTTGGTAGGTACTTTTATCTTTTTGTTAATTTCTTTCCCAATTCTATTATCCGCGCTCCCCCAGATGGTCCTGGCCCTCGCTACTTACGTTTGTTCATCTCAGAGTCGATATCTACCCGTTCGAACCTAAGATATCCTTCGATAACCTTAGTAGTTTCGAACCTTAGTAGAAACTTAGTTATCTTATATATCATTTATTCACCATAATTGATCTCTGGTAGTTATTTTGAGCGGAAAATGAGTCTCTTTTTAATCAAGGTGTTGGCTCCAGTTTCTGACTTCGCCAGTAATGTCTCTGATCGAAGTTTACTCAAGCTTTTTATTGTTACGAGGTTTGTGATACTTATAAGTATCATGTTAACACGTGGTAGAGCGTTTCATTCAAGATGTTACTTAACTTTTCAGAGAGTAAAAAAAGCCATTGTAATCTTTCTCACTCTTTCAATTTCGTAATCTCTGAAATCATGCCATGATTCTACAGAAGTTTTCATCGTAGTATACTCAGTTATTTTCTTTTGTACCCGACTCACCAAGACTTTTGTTACCATTCTATTAGATAGTATTTTCCTGTGGCTTACCCGATCACAATATCTTTGTGACAAATTAGATATGTAAGTATTTGCCGTTACTTCAGTCAAATAAGACCGAACTTTATTGTATTTTTAGGTAGGTAGTCGTAACCGTCACTTCTTAAGCCTACATACTCCTTTCGTTGGCAATATGATATTATAGTAATTGAGGGGAATGTGATTTTGCTGGCATGACTGCTATAATTCCATTAGTGCACTTGTGATTTTTGCATTAATCAAGCGGGAAATATCCTTTAGCCTCCGATTTATTCTCCAAATCCCGCGTATTTTAAGTAAATAAAGGCTGGTAAATCAAATTAATGCAACATGATATCGGGTTGTTGGCCGTAATGAATTGGTAATTAAGTAAATGCTGCGAATCTGAATCCCCTCAAGAGAAAAGTGTCAAGCGTACGCTCACACGTAATTAATGATACTCGATATCGTCATAGTCACATAATACCTGTCAGAACCGAAAAGGACGACATGGAAAATGATATTGTGTGATTTTCAAATGAGGAAGGTAATATGAAAATGTTTGAAAGCTAGAGCAAATTTACACAAAGCAGAGTTGTTTTCACTCGCTTGCGTTTCTCTCATTACGCTCTCATCGTCTTTTGTTCCTCTTCGTTCCCTACCCAGTATTTTCTCCATTTCTTCGTGATTTAGACTTCCTTCCAATCTATTTCTTCTTATTCCTCTTCCTTTCCTTTCAAGCTCTCTTAATCCTTCATCCTCTGAATTTTTTCATTTTTTTATGATGCGACTACATTTTCTCCGTTGGTGAAAAGAAAGGAAGTCTTGGTGAAAGAGGAAGGAGGAAAGAACTGAGGTAGACCGGAGTAACTCGCCTCCCTCTTGGCCGCTCTCTATTTCTATATATACATATATATGTATATATACATAAAATTTGCCACAGGAAGGCAGACGGTAAAAACAGAGAAACTCAAAAAAATGAACACACTTACAGAGAGCTTCTTGATATTTTGGTGCTACTAGCACCTTGGTCGCAAGAACGTACTGAGAACTGAGAAGACTGAGGAAGAGGACTGAGAAGGAAGGTAGGACTGAGGTGGAAGGAAGGGAGGGGGGGGAGGGACAGAGGGAGGGAGGGGGGGAGGGACAGAGAGAGGGAGGGGGGAGAGGGGGGAACAAAGAGGAAGGGGAGGAGGGGGAGAGAGAGGAAGGGTGGGGGCGGGAAGTGAAAGAAATTTGAAAGGAAGAGGTAGTATGAGCAGAGGTGATAGAAGAAGTTAGTGGGATTTATTGAGTCCTGGCGGAGAGAAAGCTTGGAAAAAATAAATAAAAGAGGACTCAAGATCTTTGAGTTGGAGGGGGGGAGGAAGGGGGAAGGGAAGCGAGAATACCAACCTTAAAAATATTATTAAAGGTAGAGTGGTGGGAAGAAACGTGGATGGCGACAGGGAGGTAAACGGAAATGGAAGGTGGATCATTGCAACTAGAGCGGTGGCCATTCATGCGGATGTTAAGCGGAGTAGTGGTCAAACCAATGTAAAAGCTAGGGTATACTTGACAAAGGAGGATATAAACAACATTATGGGAAACGCATGAGAGTGAGGGAATGGAAGGAAGATGAACGGCAAGGACTTTATCAGGCAGAGGCTGGGTGATACGGATGCCGAGCCGATAAGATGGCGCGCGGCCGCTCTACTGGCCGCTCTCATGGGTCATGCCTTGGGGAGTGTTTGTTCATATAAACCCCCGCCGATTCTAGTAGATTCCTTGTAGAGTGGGTAGCTCGGTGGTCTGAGCAGTGGACGCGACCAAAGGTCCGTGGTTCGATTCCCGGTCCAGTCGAATTTTTTCTGCTTGGAATCGGCCATCATTTCATCTTCACACCACCATTGTGTTCGTAAATTTTATGTGTTCCTATCCACTTTCTTTCTACCTTTCTGTATAAATATTTATGTGAGTATTTGCCGCTGTGCGGTCTGAGTGAATGAGTGAACGATTATATATATATATATATATATGTATATATGTATATATATATATATATATATGTCCTTCTCAGTCTTCTGCGATCTTGTAAACAAGGTGCTAGTGGCACCAAAATATTAAGAAACTCTGTAAGTGTGTTAGTGTGTTCATTTTTTTCTGTTTTTCTTTGTTTAGCGTCTGCCTCTCTCTGGCAAACCTTTTATATATTCGTCACGTGAGTCATCCTAAGTGTATATATATATATATATATATATATATATATATATATATATATATATATATATATATATATATATATATATATATATATATATATATATATATATTTATATATAAAGTCGCTGTTTATATATATATATATATATATATATATATATATATATATATATATATATATATATATATATATATATATATAATTTCCGTTTTTCCTCTTATTCTTTTTCATGGGAGCAGCATTGATAGATATGAGATTTTTCTGAAAGGATGATAAGAGCGTGGACAGTGATCGGGTGGTTTAGAACGTGGAGGTCGAAGGGGTAGGGGAGATGGACGGAGAGGAAAGGAGGCGGGAGGGCTGAGGATATGAAGTGGAGGAAGAGGGAGAGCGAGGTGAGAAGGCTGGACACAAATCGGAAGGAAGGGATGATTGGGCTGCGAGAGCAAAGGCGTGGATGGGTGGACGCTATATTAGATCGAAGAAGAAACCGAATAGGGCAAAGAGAGATGGGCTGGGGATGGGCCACAGAATGCGTACAGGGTGGAGCGAGGAAGAGGGGGATTGAGAGAGGCGAGGGAAAGGTGAGGAGTAGGCGGAGGAGTGAGGTGTGCGCGAGACTTTATGAATGATGGATCGAAGGCGATTGGCTCAGCAGGTGGAAGGAGGAAATGAGGCGCCGCAGCCCCGCGCTCCACGACAGGGAAATCAATTCCAACTCCACGATGTTAATTCCGACCCCCTACTCCTGCCTCACCCATTAACATTGACCGCGATTAAGAAAAACTTCGAAATATCAATTAGCTGCGGATAACATTATTGTTCAAGCGTCTCTAAGTCTTATATCTCTTTATGTTATACGCAGAGGTGTTATCGGTTTGAGGAAATTACACCCACGCTTGCAGATCTTAAAAGTATGGAATAATTATCATTTTCGTAATGTTCGAAAAAAATTATGACTCTTCACCAAACAGCACTTGGAGAAGAATAAAAGTAAACTTCAATCATTTCGGAACGTTTGGTGAGTTTTGGTGAGTTTTTGGTGAGTTTGGTGAGTTAGCGGATCAAAAATTTGCGATTTTAAAATAGTTTCACGGTCATAAATCACTAGTTTAAGCTCAAGTAGGAGAAGAAAAAAATTCACTTAAGAAATTATTGATTGGCAACTACTATATTGATAAGATAAAGTGACTACCATCAAACTCTTTACATGGAGCTAGTTTCTTTACTGAACTGTGCTAAAAGGCAATTTACGCTAACAGTTTTTTGCAGCTCATAAAATTTTAGATCAGGTTCAAACTGATGAGGGCACATCAATTGAGAAAAAAATATACTTTTGTGATTGGCACTATTTGGAAGTTTAAAAAAATTTTGCATTACTTAGTGATGCTTCAGTATACAACATATTTTTTCGGACATCATGAGAATGTAGATATACTGGAAACTAGTTTGCACTGCGATTTGCTTCTATAAGGCGGTTGAGATTGGAAAATGACTGTGCGGTATGAAGCATTCATTTTTAGAGTTGATAAACAAAAGTGTTTTTATCATAAACATCTCCCCAGCGTTAACGTCAACTCATGGGTGAATTAAAGCATGACGACTTCGCACTTAATTCTATTTTCATTCGTATTTTAACTAGAGGAAGGAAAAATGTAGTCGAAACACAAAGAATGATATAATAAAGTTAAAGTTCCATGGAAGCACATGGCATTCATATTGGGAATAGCGCCAGAATAGAGCATTAAAATAAGAACCGGAGTCAGAATAGAAATGGGGAAAGTTGGAACTTGGCCATTTCTGATTTTTGCTGTGACATTTTCCAAAGCGGAAGGTTGGAGTGCCTCCGACCAGTGGGCTCCCGCACCGAGAAAATTTATAGCCACACTCGCTCGTGCGGTGGTGAAGTGCGGTGCCGCGGACGGTAAAATTGGCCCACTCCATCCGGCGGAAAAGGTTACTCATATTCCGCATAAAGGCAGAGCACTTCAATATTTACCAGTGACATCAATATCAGTGATGCTGAACATTGATCTACCTGCTGCTCTATCCCATTTTCTTACAATGTGCGAATGATCCTCACAATATTTGACAGTGGTATCATTGAAGCCAATTAAGAGATAATGAAATGAGTAATGTAATGTAATGAGTAATGAGTATGCAATGAGTAATTCTGTCGGCAGTTATGAGGAATCGTATTTTATCAACAAAATCAAAAAATATTAAATACTTGGAATAAGTGGACAATAAGTCAGCACATTTATTGGGAGTACAGTACAGAATTGGTAGGCTTACTATATTTTCTTTTCTACAAGCTTATATACCCCGTTTTGACACATCATTTAGCTGGGGAACTGTATTTTTCATTCATCGTCTACATTTTACGCCGACTTTTGCTTGATACAATAGCCAGTAGCTTTGATAACTAATGCTAGGAAATATCTTGACCTCGTTTTACTTGCGTCAAAGATCTTCATCTCTTAACCCGCAGCCTGAGGCATTGTCAACGCAATTCAATAATCATAAATTTGTTCCTTTCATACAATGAAACGTAACTGCTCAGTCTATCACCGTAAACTCAATCAGAGTTTAGTATTTCTAGTGTTTTACCTCTAGTGTAAGTCTCGTGAAACAAGAGCGAGTTTAAAGCAATAGTGAACCAGTCAAAGTTAAACCGCATATTTTCAACGCTGCATTTTTGAAGGTGAAATTTTCCTGAAAAATTTGCTGCGGCTATTGATAAGAAACTATAAATAAAGGAGATATGAGCAACAAAGAAAATTGGGATGAGTTCAAGAGGACAATAACAGAAGTAGCAGAAAGGCAAATGGTGAACAAGAGGTCCGACATAAAGAAGCCGTGGATGACGACAGAGATGAGAAAAGTAATAGAATAAAGAGGTAAACACGAGAAACTCAAAACGAAGGTCATGTAACCCTCTACAAGAAGCTAAGGGACCAAATCAATCGAGCATGCAAGAAGGCCAAGGGAAGATTGGATCAAAAACTGCTGCAAGGAAGTCATCAAAAGCACGAAGAAATGGGACACCAAAACAGCTAACAAGTCTGTGAAGAAACACTTCGGAGAGAGGAAAACGAGAATCAACAGTATCTGGGATGCAAACGGTATTATATTGATAGAGGATGAAGATATTGGGAAAAGATGGAAACGATGCATCGAAGAACTGTACCAAAGGCCGACGCCGCTGGAAGAAAACCTAATAAATGACGAGAGCGAAGTTGACGATGAATTTCGGGAACCACACATACTGAGGAATGAATTTGACAGAGCAGTGAAAAACCTCAAGATAAGCAAAGCCCAAGGACCAGACAGCATCAGCAGGGAAATCATCAAAGTGCTCGGAAGTAAGGACAAGAGTAACCCTTACGAAATAATTGGAAACAGCTACCAAAAAGGAACACTTTTAGAGGACTTTTTAAGGAGCTTAATGATTGCGATACCGAAAAAGACAAGGACTGAGAGATGTGAGGAACATCGAAACTCGAGTAGAGTGTCACATGCATCAAAAATACTCTCAAGAATAATAAGTCGAAGGTTGGAAAGGAAAATTGAAGGCAACTTCTCATAAAACCGATTGGATTGAGGAAGAGCAGATGTACCAGGGAGGTCATACTTTGCCTGAGAGTAATCGTGGAGAAAACAATACATGTGAACAAACCATTGTATGTCGCATTCATGGAACTGGAGAAAACATTCAACAATGTTGAGTAGAATATGATGTTCGGGCTGCTGAAAATCTCGAAATCGATTACAACGACTGAAGAATGTTCAACATATACATGGAGGAGACAATATGAAAAGCACAATTAATTGGATCGAACGGAATGAAGATTAACGAAGAAAAAATGCATTCTTCAGTTCGCACACGATATCACAGTCATAGCTGGAAACAATGATCTTCAAATGTCACTAAACATAATGGACCAATTTCTCCAAGAAGGAAGCATGAAAATGAATTAGTTGGAGAATAAAATCCTAGAACGCGGAATAGAGAAGATGAATGCAGAAGTCACACTGCGGGGAGAGAAATTAGAGCAAGTGAATTCCTTCACAGATTTCGGAAGCACCATCACGTGGTACGGAAGAAGCACAACGGACATCAAGCAAAAAATATCCCAAGCTAGGAAAGCTTTCATGGGATAAAGAATATGTTTTTAATGCACCTGCACAATTAGATGAATCTAATTTATTCTAAGACTTCTACATATTATCGAATTATTTCGGAAGAGGAATTATATACTATTCAAAGGGACCGTTTTAATCGGTCAAGGGGGATTAAATATGATTTTAGCGATATAGTTGTAGCATTTAGAGAACTTAAAATCATATGCATCATGTCATTCATAGAATAACAGAAATAGACAAGATGTGACCTCTAAATAACATTGACCAAAACTGCTGAACCTACTCCACATTCCTACAATGTTGACTTCACCAAAACTCTGCTCAAATATCCACCGGTTGTCTAGTTGAGGAACAACCGTCTCGAGGATGGCCTGTATTCAGTTATCAGCTCTTTCAGGTGATATTATACCTCCCATTTCTCATTGCGTCATTAAAGGTATTGAAAATCAAGGTCAAAAGAGGCGACCGGCCTGTCATCTAGCGCCACCGTCCCGAGCACCAGTGAATTCTGTCCTCGCTATTTCCGTATTCTCAGATAGAGAAAGCGACTTTCGTCGAAGGACTTTTCTCTCCATATCGTAATTTGAACACTCTCATATATCACACCTTGCCGCGCGGTTACGGGAGTGAAATCTGAGGCAGCCATTAGCTTCTTTCCCTCATCGCAATTGCGCTGGCCAACTGAATATTGAAACAATCTCGTCGTTGCAAAATACCTTCAATAACTCCTTGGAGCCCTCCGCCCCTTTTTACAGGCTTCTGTCCCTTTATACCGACCTCCATCTTGGGCATCTATCTGCCCACTTCCAATCGTCAGCACATCATTCTTATCCGATGCCACAATCCCAGTTCCCTTTTTCATTTTACCATTCAGTTATTTTATTTTTTTTCACTTCGGCTCAACTTAGGTGCTTTACGATTTTTATTTTAAATATAACTCAAAATAATTTTGAAGGGTTAGTCTTGAAATGATCTATTTAATCACCTCTATCCAACGTCTCGCAGTTTAAATTCTGCACCATCAGGGCTTGAAATTAAACTATTGACAAGATTTCATGGAAAGAGCAGGCTGATTACACTGTACTAATAGTGGTTACAATATTTAAGAGTTTAATTTTTAATGGTCGTGGCCAAAAATGGCCTTGTACAAAAATGGACTTCTCCCCACTTTGTTATATGGTAGTGAAACATGTGTATGTCAGGATAGACATACGAGTAGACTAAACGCTGTGGGTATCAGTTACCTGAAGAGTGTTTGCGGCAAAAGTAGGATAGATAGGGTCAGGAACGGTGGGTAATAAATGAATGTGGGTTAGATTCTCCAGTAATTGACATTTATAAAAGAAGTGTGCTTCGTTGATTTGGCCATGTTGAGAGAATGGATGAGAGTCGAATAATGAAACAGATATATAAGAGTGAAATGAACGGTAGGCAGGTAGGCAGGCAGGCAGGACGAGAGGTAGGCCGAGAAAGTTTTGGTTGAACGTGGTTGAGGAAATTCTTAGGAGGAGGGATATTAGGTGTCTTAAAAACAGGAGGGCGTGTATGGAGCAGTATGTAGGTAAATGAGGCAAAAGAGGTCTGCAAAGATTGGTCAGTATGGAGGAAATTATTAAAGTAGAGTTAGTTGTACGAATGTGTTTGTGAGTGAATCTTTGTGACTGTGCCAACCCCGGAAGGGAACGGCGTGATTGGTATGTATGTATGTATGTAATTTTTAATGGTGGTAATTTCCAACTGTAAAAAATTGTTACCATTAAATTACAAATCTATAATCAACGAGTATGAATCTGCAAATGTATGAAATCTAGCATAAACAGTGGTTGACAACAAAAAAAGGCAATGCACGGGTTGTATCCAAGCACCCTGAGGAAGTACTAGAAGTTCTATGGTATACAATTCATTTGATATAAAATCCATGGAAAGCAAAAGTATATTAGACAGATTTTGGTAAACCCTATGTAGTCCTCTTCATAATGACGCTTGCATATCGTCGAAACTGATGGATGTAATGAAGTGTGGAATGATTCGAAGAAAAAATTTCGCTTACTAACGCTCACTATTGTAAATGCTACGTTCTATTCCTTCAAGAAATAACTCTTCAGCTGCCCATTACTAATGGCACTGTGGGAGATTCAGCCACTGACGAATTCTGGTCAGTAGAGTGATGAAGTTATACGTAATCATGGCTGAATCACCTAGTTCTCTTGAACCTCGCGGGAATGTACGAAACTCACAGCGGTGAAGAGAGACTGAATCCGTGGATGATTTTGGGGTGCGTCGTTTTACTTGTCCAAGCCCTAATGGTATCGCTACTCTGGCTACCAAATAGCGACTACAGTTTAATAGGTTTAAATGCTTAGTAATGACTTACTACATACTTTTTTACTCAAAAATTCCCCATCTCATTGGAATAAGTACTACCCAAAAGTCCTATTATTCCACAATGGTAAGATTTTTTCAATAATTTTGAATTTGAATGAGAACGGGTCATTAACGTAACTATCAAGAAAAATAGACAACTATGCGTACATCCGTGGGATATTACCTTTACTAAAGATTTTGATCAAATTGCCTATGAGTATTCTTAGTGGTCTTTTCCTCCGAATCCATTTCTCGTTGCTTTTGTCTTAATATTGTTAAAACATTGTCGCGCTTTGACCAACTATTTCTGTCGCTTTGCTTGACTCACTTCCGATATATTTAGGAGAGGATTATTAAGCCAGGAAACTAGGAGTAAAAATTGATAAAAAGACTTTAAATAGCTAAAAAGAATAAATTGTGACTGATTTCACGTTCCTAAAATCAATAACCACTTGAAACGGCTCTTTACCTCTAAATTGAACCCTTAAAACACTCAGAAAAAAAATCTGAATTGTGGAAGGCCCTTGAAGCGTCGCAACTCCAAGGTCGTGTCATTAACGCCAAGAGTCGATAACCTCTCTGATCGACTCACTGATTAAGCACCTTCTTTATATTTTATTCTTGTTCTAAATTTGTCTTAATTTCTTACGATAAAGTTATCCGCCTCGATCTTCATAATCACAACTTTTAATTGACTTTCAGGAGTGACGCGCCGAATGAATAGAATTCTTTTGGCCTCATCTTCCAATTAAACCACGCCTTCCCTCGGGCCAATACCATCCCTTTTCGCTCGAAACGAGCAGCGGCTCTCATTCCATGTTCACCCTTTTCGTCTCCCTCCCTACTTCTCCTTCTTTATCTTCCTCTATTCCTTTTTAACCGCCCTCCCTCTCGTTCACCCCCTTCGCCATCCTTCCTCCCTTCCCTCGCCCAATTTCCTCAGTCGCGTTTGATTTCAGCCCATACCACACCACACGTCCTACTTTTCCTCTGCCCCCTCCTCGCTTCCTCTTGCCCCTCCGAGCTGAATTTCGCACCCTCAACCACTCACTCGCCCGCTCGCTACCCCCTCGTCGAGGCCCTGTCACTCTGCGTTAGGTTTTTACTGCAGAACTTGGAGCGAAAAGGTTTTGACCTCCCCAAAATTGACATCCATAATGCCCAGCTGGTCCGGGCCAATAAGTAACGCTCTCGGTTGTACTGAAACGTATCCGGATTGCGGTCAAGCGCTACAGGCGTCGTCTATTTCGCTTCA
Organism: Ceriagrion tenellum; assembly: GCA_963169105.1. NCBI lineage: Eukaryota > Metazoa > Arthropoda > Insecta > Odonata > Coenagrionidae > Ceriagrion > Ceriagrion tenellum. The sequence goes on from OY720632.1 coordinate 30,240,804, forward strand.
CTCCACACTCCAATGCTCTCTCACTATATCTCTCTCCGGATGCCGAATTGTGTGAACGATGGGGTGGTGGGAGACAGGAGGAAGCAGGGGCGGAGGGGGCAAGCAAAGCGAGGGCTACGGACGGCTGGAAAAATTGAAACCTTTGAGCGAAGCCAACGCTCACTCTGCCATTCTTTTTTATCCCACCAACAAAATCTCTCCCTTGATGTCCCTTGGAACAGACAGCTCCAACATTTTGACGCAGACCTTCACGCTCACATTATCACATAATAAATGCACGCACCCCGTAACTTCCTCTCGTCTTTACTTCTGAGCGTAAGAATAAACTGCGTCTGTATCGGAGTTGGATTTCAATGAGAAAAATAAGCTCTCATTCCATCCTTTCTTAATCAAGATCTAGGCCCTATTGGTTGGTTCATGCCTTTGAAGTCAGCACCATGCTTAAAAGATGACTCAGTTCTTTTTTATTTACAGAACATATGAACTTTACATGCTTCTATTGAGTGTTAAAAATTGAAGTAACGTATACTTTAGAAGAGCAAAGAAGCCAGTTTACTCTTGAATACTCAAAAGAGAGTATTTTCTTTCTGAAAATAATCTATGTGCCAGAACTTTATTGTTTCCAAGCTTGGAAGCATTGATGTAAACCAAGTTCTAAAGCCGGAGAGAGGGGAATTCACAGAGCATGCAGTCAAACGGCAGGAATTATCTTTACCACCCGGAAATTCTAATCCTTTGACTTTGCTTCTTGGTTCATGCTCATTAAGGTATCTTCCGTCATACTCGTTATTTCTATTTGGCTTTTTTATATCTTCTACGGTACTCTCACAATATTTCAAGCGTGCTATAAAAACAAATGTATTCTTAATGCATGGTAAGCTATAACTATGGATTCAGACAATGTATAGGTAAGTTGATATCCATGTGGAATCGCCTCGCATTGTTCTCCGACGATCTAACTGACGTTTCTTATGCACTACGAGATATATTTGGGCTAAAAATTCAAAAAGCTGACATTTTAATCGGTATCGCTTAGCTTATGTATCAGATAGCCACTAGTAATCAATATAGTTCAACTAAGATTTATCAGTTAATATTTAGTGCTAGTCATGATTTACATTATTCAACCTACCTCTCGATTTTGGGTCTTGTTGATTACCGGATGGTAAATTTATCAGCTGCGGCCGTAAAACAAACACGAATTGATTTGAGTCAATACAGTCTCTCATGTCACGTTATTCCTAAGTAACTAGTAGCCATATTTTCATGGATCTCATTGAGTTTGCTAAGTAAAGAGAGTGCATAGGGATAATCATTTTTCGAATTATCCGTAATTCGATTTTATTTTTGCCCTCTCATGCTATGAAATTTTTATACAAACTCTAAAACTCAATTGTATTCAGTGCAGAGAGAAAAACCACTCATTTCCCCTCTTTGGCCTTCTTCTTTTTTCAGATGCCGCCGTCCTCAAGAAGCAGATGGGGCCCCCGAGGGGGACCACCACCGCCGGGGGCGGCCCCGCGCTGTAGGCCCCCTTCCACTCCGTCCTCTCCCTCCGCCCCCCGTCGCGCATCGGCCGCCCCCGCGCTCCCGCACCCCCGACACCGCCTCCGCCCCGCTCTGCTCCTGTCGCTGGCCGTGACGTGGGCCGCCTCCGCCTTGTCGGTGGCGTCTGGCGGCCAAGTGGCGCCCTGCAACTTCAACGCCATGTGCTCTTGCAAGTTTGGCGGCGAGGGCGGGGAGACGCGTGAAATCCACCTGACCACCCCCAAGTCCCTGGACGACGTCAGGGACATCAGCTGCGTGGGCGTGCCCTTCGGAAAGCTGCCCGGTGGGTTCATTCTCCCTCCCTCTTTATTTATTTCCCTTTTGGTGTGACCGTTGCAGATACGGTCACGGGCTGAAAAATTTACCCTTTATCAGCCATGGATCCGTTGCATGTATAGCCTTTTTTCCAATGCATGGTGGTTTGACGTTACTGAGCAAGGAGACAACGAAAGGCGCTTCCTCTTCCTTCTCAGTTCCTATCTAACGTCGGTCAAACAGCGTTGGCTAGCGATTAAGTGCACGCTGGCACAAACTAGGCAATTCGTTCGCGGTAAGTATGGCAATATAGACAATCCGAGACCCGAGAGTACCTCATAGTTGTCAGCGAGGGACCAACTTCCTCCGCTCCCGCCCCATAATGCATGGCATGCCGCTCTACTGTGATTGACTGGAAACTGGAAAAGCGCACCATGTCCTCAAGATCATCCGCCAACAGTTGGGAGAATGGGTACAGTAATGGTGAAAATAGGGAAAGAATTGATTCCTATCTCTTGTAGACCGATCAATATAAATGAGTTATAAATCCTGAAAGGTTTGCGGGATGACTTTGTGAGGTAAAGAGTTCGTTTTAGAAAGTGAAACTAAATAAAAGTTGTAACGCCCGCACAGTTTATTGGTACTAAAAATCACCAACCAGTTATAACACTTCGTTATCAAATTTCAAAGGATAACGCCTTGATTATGATTTCTCGTAGGAGATCTTTCAGATAATTACGCAATAGTGTTGAACGGGTTGGGGTTTCGTACAAATAAGGTGCGTGGGAGCAATGAGGCTTGTTTATTTTCAGTTCCTAATAAAAGGTCAATAGAATATTCATTGTAATTATCTACTATTTGAATAAGATTTAATAATATAATTTCAGTTCATTCATTAAAACAGCTGCGTGTTACTTAACCATAGGGTCCGAAATAGATATTGTCAAATGGTATTTTTTTGCTATAAATTATCAGTAATGTTGAGTCATCTATTAAACTTGTGAGACTAGATGAGTTTATTCCTTTCATGCTACCTCAAAGTTATTTTTAATGGCAAATTTTCGCCAGCTAATTAGTCGTTTTACTTCCTGAAAAATTGTGATTGCCATCTCTTTTACGAAAGAAGCAAGAATTTTGGTAGCATTTGAAGATACATTACAATTTACTAAATACCTGAAATTCCAGTGCACTTATATCTTAACTACTTTCAGAAAACCTCGGATATTAAAGATATCGCGATCAATCTATCAAAAGAGAAGAACTAAAGTACAATTTTTCATGAGAAAGATATGATTCACGACGCTAGTTGCTTGTTAACGTCAACCTTCAAGTACTTCTGTATATAGTGTGCATATTCCATATTACACTCTTTTTCACAAATGGGTGTTATGAGTGCCAGTAAACAGAGCCATAAACTCCCTAATATATTGTCATGACAGTTACTAGAATATGTGGAATACAAATATCGTAGTCACTCAATACGGGAATACAACTCCTCCTCTCTATGTCCAGGATAATGAGAGTATTTCCTATATTCCTTTGTCAAATAAAAATACCATGTTTCAGCTAAAACGGTATAGGAAACGTTGTTCTAAAAACGTAAATGGTAATTTGATCAAGTTAGGCCGAGGAAAGAATTCAACCTTTGCCAGGGCTTGTTGCATTAGAATTCCTTGCAGGGAATCCAAAATCATCCATATTCTTCCCCATTTTTTTATTTATTTGATAAAACCATATTTTCATGCTTTTTGCCATTATGGGCATTAAGAGATATTACCCCGGTAGCACTCTTTGCTGCATGTGCCCCGTTAATTTGAAACGTATCAAAAATCTCATAATCGTACGAAAGAAAGGTTGGATAAACAACTTGTTATTACTATTTAAAAGGTTACTTTATTCCTACGATTGATGCGTCAAACGTTTTCGTGCTTAACTACCAAATGTCAAATCGAATTCTAAGCTTTTATCACACGCTTCAAATGTTTTGTCTATGAAGTAATATATTTGATGTGGTTTCTTTGGGGAAATCGCTCAATACTGCCAGATAAAACTCTGAAATTGGAGTCTCACGAAAAACATTTCAATTTATTAAAAAAATAATGATTTTTCTCTTAATCCGATAAGTTTGAGAATGACAAACCATAATTAGGTTGAAAATATAAGTCATATGGAAAACATATTTCTTGACTAAGTGGCTCACTTAAGTCTTCTACTTGCTTCTCCTTAAAAGTATACCACTGGTTCGGTATAGCTAATGGTGACAAGACCAGGGTGTTGAGTATGATGGCTGATGCTCTAGAACATCATTCATTTACCATGTCACTACGATGTTTTATGCAACTGTTCATTCATCCTCAGTGATATTGATACTATGCTGCTATGGAGAAATCTCGGTCACATAGTCGCCTAAAATACTTAATGCTATGACGTCTTTTCATGGAAAAAAAAGAAATTTGACCACTGTTACTGCAAAAAGCTGGTTTATTTTGATGACTAAGCGGGGATATATTAGCCCAGAAATTGTCGAAAATAGTTCGTTTCAACCTTAGAAGTGCGTTCTAAAAATTTTCAAAACTACCTCAAAAAAGGTTAAAACTAAATTTCACTGAATGAACTCATAGATTGTCATTTTCCTCTGGTGACACAGATTTGCTCCGCTCTAAGTTTTGAAGTATCGCATCATTTTTATCATCATATAGTAGATCTAAATCCAGGTGGTAATAAATTTATTTTACTAGTGGAAATTCTATTTTCAGTTTGTTCAAATTCTAGCACATCAAACTTTTTGCTTCTCTTTTTGTAAATTTCACAGTATACACCTTTTACCAAAATTAGATATTCAATTTGATTAAGTAATGAATCATGCTGATAATTTACTTATGCTTAATGGTATTTATCCCGGGGAATCTATTGAACAATATAGATAGCATATGGTGGTTTTTAGGAAGCGCTGAACTATAAAACTTTTATCTTTAAAGGTTAAACTTATAATGAAAATTCTTTTAATAGATATTTATAATATAATTCGTGCGCTGTTGCCACCTCAAATACATTTTTTAACGGGGAAATTATTTCTCTTATGCGTTATGTTTTGAATCGATGATACTTTTTGATTAAATACTTTTAAGAGCAATCAATAATGATGTTTATATTCGGTCTTTTTTTTCTATTTTAGAACTTCCTGGAGGGCCGATATCCCACATGGACGTCGTGAACTCCGGCCTGGAAGCCCTGGAGAACGAGGCTTTGGCGGGGGCGAAGGTGGAATCCTTGAGACTGATGAGCAATCGAATAATGCACGTGGGTGAACGGGCCTTTGGGTGAGTACATGCAGCGCTGTTAAAACCAAAAAGGCGAGTTCTAGCGTGACGGGGCCGTCAATGATTTAAGGCCTCGAGGATGTACTCCGAGGGAGTGCTGTATTCCAAAGTCGACCGTCTGGAAATATTTCGGAAAAAAACATTTTATATTTCTTCTATTTCATCCAAAATACATTCTCTCTTAACTTAATATGAAGTCAAAGACAGGTAATTAGAAGCAGAAACAAAAATCATCAAGTTACAAGTGATTAAACCGCTAATTATACCGCGTTTGGTTATTGGGAATATGTAAGAATGTGGAAAACATGGATTATAAGCGTTCCATTCTGTAAATGCAACTTATAATTACGCAATAATCACTTAGAAACCAACTCTGCAAGAGCCAAATTCTAATCATTACTCAGGACTGAATTATTAATGTATCCTCTGCTTACGGTAGGTAAGAACAATTCAAGCGTATATCTTCAATTATTCGAAATTCATATCATGGGTTTTTAAACAGCTGATAATTTCCAGTGCTGCCGCGAGACTCGAGACGAGACCGTAGCTGAGATTTCGACACGAGACTCAAGACGAGACGAGACGATACCACTTTCACGAGACTCTCGAAAGTCTCAAAATACAGATATATATGATTAATTGGTATTAGTATAACATTTTTCCAAACACTACGTCCTTCTGCTAATATGAAATAAATGTCACGTTTTTCTAAAGTGTTAAATTTTCAATCTAATTCAGTGATAACTTTGCGATAAAATAGCTATAAGAATAATTTTTTGCCGATACTACTATTTCTGATGGCATGAGCGTGATTTAGGGAGCCAGGTAAGGGAGTGTATTGGCTTACTACTTTTCCTTATCAACTACCACACATTCCTTGGCAAACTTATCCAGCAATAAATGTACTATTTTTCAAAGCAGTAATATTCAGTGCTACCTTCTGCGACATAATTACGTCGACTTCTACGTCGACTTCTACGTCGTGGATTATACTCATATATGGTTTGAAGTATCGCTTAGTGGAACTTGCAACCCTGCTTATAGCTTACCTGCTAAGAAAAAAGAAAGCCGAAATTTCGTATTTCGCATCGCACATCACCTCGGCGAAAGAACGGCTGACAATTGAAATCAATATGTACCTCTTCCTGCATGATATATCTTCATTGATTGGTGAGTATATTTAGTATAATGTCGTTAAATTTCGTCGAGGATGATATGAGAAAAATGAATAACTATAATGGGCTTTTGTTTGTCTTTAAATGTTTTCATTTGCTTTTATTTTGCTAACCAAAATTCCATTCAATCAAAAAGTCCACTACTGGAGCATCTAACTGGCATTCATTCATCAGCCACTCATTCTAACCCCTATTATCCTACGTTTTCCATAATTATGCTGCAGGTACTCCATGTTAGATCCATTCAGACCATTCTTAAAGGGGAAGAGTGCCTCGCGAAAAATCTATTGCAGACTGTTGACTTTTACACCGCTACGATGGATTTGCGGTAGTAAAAAACTATGGTTTTCACGTTCGTTGTGAAGATGCAGCTATGTCGTAAATTATCTCTTTTGTATGTGATTCCCTTTTTATTGAAGCAATAAACGCGCTTATTAAGTAGAAATTAACCATACTCAACCATTCTATAGACTTCAATCAATGTTCATGTCTCTGAAGCCTCTCTTAATGAAATATCTCCCACTAGGAATGTCTCTCACTATAAACATAATTAGACTGCAAAATTATCATATTATCGAAAAAAAAGGTTAAATAAGAGAGCATTTTAATTTAATTTCAGAACGAAGATGAAAATGATGACTCCGGAAGTGCAATGATTGACTGGACAGCGCAGAAATATCTCCCTTTCCGATTTTCTGATAATGATGATACTCAAAATTTTCAAAATGTTTAATCCCTCCATTACAATCCCTATAAGGACTAAGTTGCGGCAGATGATACTTGACCATTATAATAAAATGCAGAAAGCGGTGTTACAGTTGCTGGAACAAAATAAATCCAACCAGTCTTTCACCATCGAAGACTGGACATCCATAGCTGGAAAATCGCACTACGGAATCACGACTCATTTCTTAGACGAGAATTGGGAGAACCATTCTCTTGCTATTGACCATACCGATCAGAAAAAATAAATTAATATCTGAACTTTTATTTAAAACTTTTAGACTTTTCAGTAGAGTTTCCGCCCCGATTTAGTTGTCAATGGTATTACTAGATAAACACTAGTCAGTAATTCCAGTATTAAGAATAGAGAGAAGAACTTGAGATGAAAAGAATCTTCGACAGCCTAGATCTCTTAGAAACGTAAACGTATTTACTTGGTCGACGGCAAATGAGCCAACTTTGCCAGTGCTAGTAAAAATGGCGAGAGACTTCTTCGCATTCCCGATACATTTATTCCAATGGAAAGATCGTTTTCATAGGCAGCATTGACAATGAGAAAGCAGGGAAACCGCTAGGGGCACGAATCTACCTGAAGTTTACTTTGTGTGAACTCGTGGGCGAAGTGCCATTTAGCCAGCCAAATAATAAATTTATTTTGATTTAACTGTTTTAAACCTGAAAATTATTCAAACTTCTTTCTAATGCAAAACTTTTCATTCTTTATTTAGCCAATTACATTATTTTTACATAAGCATTTTTTAACCTTCTTTGGATATCTCTGTACTAACGTTTTGACTATATAGCCACTTTAAACAAATTTTATGTTTCATATTTCTAGTTTATCCGTTGAGTATCAATAAAATCATTGATTGTATATAGTTTATTGTATTCGGTGTCTAATTTTACATATATTTGGAATTAATATTAATGTCATTTCTATTTCGAGTATACCGATTTAGCGATTACGTACGCATAGAAAACTTTTATGGTACTTTATTTTGGGGAAACGAGACTAGACGAGACTCTCGTCTCGGTCGAGTATACCGATTCAGCGATTACGTACGTATAGAAAACTTTTATGGTACTTTATTTTGGAGAAACGAGATGAGACGAGCCTCTCGTCTTGGTCGAGAGTCTCGAGATTGCTGTCGAATGCCGAAGTCCAAGGCTGGTTCAAGTCTCGTCTCGTCTCGCGGAATCACTAGTTATTTCGCGGTTGGCTGTCAATAAATGGTAAAAATATGAAGAATATGGATGCTAAGGGTGGTCTTGATAGGAGTGATAATTCTTTTCTGTATAATTATACAGAGAGATTACCTTCTATCTTATTTTTATATTTTTATTCATGTATGCTAAGGGTCTTGCAGAATGTATGAAGATGCTTCAAATAAAATCTGTTTTGCCTTTCAGTTTATGCTACAAAATTAGTTTTTCGGTAGTGCGATACCCTTAATTAAACATTTAGTCACCGTATAGTTTTAAATGTTATCTAATTTCTCATTCCATTCTGTAATTGTCCTTGCTGTGGTGCTACCGTTGATGATGGACAATTGCATTGTAACTATACGCAAAGCCGACTTCATACAATGAAATGAATAAATATGTTTTATCGCAGTCAAATGTCGAACCGTTGCATGAATCGCCTGGTGAAATTTTAATTCAATCCACCCTAAAAACTGTGTGTAAGATCATGATGCCACAACTTTGTTTATCGAAAGAGGGATGTTTATTTATTAAACTCTATTGCACAAATTTTTTACTTCGATGAATGGGATAATCATGTCCCACAGTCACGTAAATTAAATGCTGTGTTTGCTCACCCAGCGTCATTCAACGTGGGTTTGTAAGTGAGACATTATCGTTCTAAACTGGTGTGGAGTGGGAGAGGTGTGGAGAGGGATCTTTCGTGTTAAAATTCCGCTTTCTAGATGATACAATAGCCATACTTAAACGTTAGCCTCTCTCAATGTTTGACCACTTGCCCCCGTGTTGCATGTTTTCTTCGCTTCAATCCACTGGCTCGTATCATTAATGTAAAATTCTTGGGAAAATATTTGAGCATTAAATTTTTTACAATGAGGTGGAATAATATTGTCGTTCCAGTCCAAAATGTCGATGAAGTTCATTATGTGCTTTACCATTGTGCGGTATATTGGCTGCTGCTAATTTTAATCAACCATTCAGAGAGTGCACAAGATTAAACTGTGGTCAATCATCTAGCAGCAAAATTCATGATGACCTTCTTCATAGCCAAATGGATAAAATCGTTTTGCAGCACTTATTTACTTGGACTCACATCACATTTAAAGAAAAATAAAATCCGTATTTTGGAAGATCATTGATGCTACTAAAAGGCCTATTTCATACCAAATAACCACAATTTGCTTTGCCTAATTCAATCATTCAAAGTAAAAGAAAAGTAATGAGGACTTTTGGAGCAGTGAATCAATATAGAGGATATATTGATCTCGAGTGAACTTGTAATCCAATGATTTGGAGGAAAATTTTTGGGCAACAAGGCAATGGTATGTCAGACTTAAAGACAGCAGCTTCACGTTAGAACAGTACGGTTAGTTCCTCAATCTTTTTACTTTGAAATATTTGGCTGTAAATACCTATATTCTCTACCTTAGATCCTTTCCTATCATGGAAGAAAAATTTTTAAAATAAAAGATGGAATTATTTTTATTTAATGACGTTTATTTTATCATGATTAGGTGATTTTTCCATTACTTATAACTTTTCAGTGGCGCGTCTTATACTAAGTATTTTTTGTGAATATTTATGAATTTTAGTTTCTTAATTAGAGAGCGTGTGCTGAAAACCAATGCTTCGAACCATGTGAAATAGTTTTGATTGCAAAGCTTAGAGGTCACGTGGTAAAGTCACATGGTTGGAGATTTTGGTATTTTCAAAGCACTCGTAGAAATCTCACACAGTCGTCTAAATTTGAAATCTCTCACCAGGATACCGTAGGTCGTGTTGTAAATCCAATTTAAAAACTCGATAAAAACATAGCGGACGCTTAAATTATTACTATCTCACCAAAATTTAGAATCTTTCTTAATTGCACGTCACATGACTTCTTTGTTACGAGGTTGATACCATATTGAGTTGCTCAAACAAATATCCACTGTTCGTCGCAAACTTCCTGCGAGGCTCCGTTACATTTGGCAGTCCTTGGTTTGGATTAGAGTGGTACTCCATATGAATCAAAATCGACGTTATCCATGATAGTCAGTTGCTAGCTAAAAACTTTTCTTTTCTTTACTCAGCTACTTCATCAGTTAGATCAGTTATACTTCTCGAATTTTTTTTGGGTAATCTTCATCGTTTTTTCTGTGTAACAGGAATAAAAAACAAGAATCAAATGTTTGCCTTCCACAATTTATTTACAATTAACGACCGGTTTTGGTCACGTCATCTTCAGGTCAGAACCTGAAGGTGGCAGCTAGGTGGAAGTCACACATTTTTATCTCGTTTATTATGACGTCCTTCCTCAAAATGAAGCATCTAGTTTCGATATTATGTACAGTAGCAAATTTTCAGTGATTGGATATCTGCTCTTTATATATCGTTTTGTTCATGTTACAGCATTAGTTTTTGTCTGGGACTGGACGAAAATGGATGCCATTAAATGACTAGAATGGAAATACAAAACAACGCATGACAAATCTTAAAAATACTATTTAGTTTCATAAAATGTATTCCTCATCGTCAAATAATTGGGCTTACATAATAGTTTCACTCAAAATACTTGCTAAGTTTCATTTGTCTATCCCGTTGGCTACAAAATCCTGATGTAAATATTTTGGAAATGTTTGCTCAGTGACATGCCGCACTTTCATCTGGGGGGTTCCTTTTTTGTGCCCTCCGTTGTATAAATTTCTTGCGTAATGGGATGAATACTGATGTGTCTTATGTAACTTGTGTTTCATCAGAATATTTATCGAATAACGTAGCCATAGCAATTGCTTTAACTATTATCACTATGACTTCAGTACTAAGCCTCTCTTTACAATGGGAGATATTTTTGGTAGGTTAGTGCCATTCATTTAATTTTGTCTTCGAATCACCGCGGCATATTTTCGTTACCTCCCAGATCCAAATTTATTTAATTTCACCATATTTAATTAATTAAATACTCGAGGGATGAAAAATGAGAGCTTTAAAAAATACCCTACGGTTTAATATCGGTTTAATGATATTCAACATATTAGAATTTCTCAGTTTTAAGGAATCTGACTCTATTATACGAGAGTATGGATCCTACCCGTTTGTGTGTTAACAAAGAAGAATCGTGCTGGCTGGAATGAGGGCTTTCTTCTCCAGGAGTGACTCTAATATTCCCGAAAACCGACGTCGACCACACTAATTATGACAACAAAATAACATTCACCCGTGGTTATGTTAAGGTATCCTCTTTTGCAAGCAGTGTTTACCATCTAGGTAAACCATGTAGTCTTCCAGTGAGCGGCTATATACAGTTTACAAATCTTGGGTGGATACTTGGCTTGCCTTCTCTAATCGGTTTATGTCCTTAATGAAATCTACTACAGTTGGCCAAAAAGTAACGCCCCACAGTTTTTTAAAACTCTCTAGTGACGGAAATGAGTGCATTGAAACGGTCATCGATAGAAGCACATCCTTTGTCCGCAAAACCTTATCAGGTCATCACAACGCTACCGTTACTTATATCTGAGTGCTCTGACCAATTTTGTGGACTGCAGAGGAAAGACTAAGATTAGGCTGACAAAGTCTGTGAAAAACTAAAAATGTTAAATAATGTAAATCATTTTGTAACTGCTCTTCTTTTCTAATTGCATTTGAATAATGACAATAATAACATTTTCAAAACTACTTTGGGCGACGAAGAGGTGATTGGCGATGTAAAAACCTGACTCCATACCCATAGCGAGGATTGATGCCGACAGGGAATCCACGCCACAGTGAATCGCTGATGGAGGGCAATAGAAGTTGAAGGAGATTCTATGAAAAAATAGAGTAAGTAGATAGGAGATCATCCTATCATATGTGTAACTTTCATTTTGTTGAATGAATGCTTTTAGAGAAAACAAATGTGAGACAATACTTCTTTTTCAAACCTTTGTATCCATCGTATGAACATCAGGCTAGCGATAGGCATGTTCTAAAATCACGTATCCGAGAGGCTAAGCTCTTTGTCAACTATGATAAAGTTTTTGTAGCGTGCACGATAATAAACAAAAATACCGTTAGGAGAGAAGTTTAGAGGAGATTCGTTTAGAAAATTTGAAGTAGGCACTATAAAGTTATCGCAATCTTTATCATGCAAACTCTCTCATTTATACAAAATTAGTATTTTCAATCACGTTTGGCAACATTCACATGGAATATTTCCCTAAATGTAGGTTAGATAATAAGAGCACGCTGAGCTTCAGCGCAATTGGAATTTGGGAAAATCGGAGAGAGACGAGAAATGAGTAGGAAAGTGCTAGGTCATAAGCTCACGTGCTTTCCTCTATTGGGCTTTACCAGGACCGCCAAAATTTCTCTCGCAAACTCATGCATACATGTATGTATCTCCATTAATCAGCCATCAGAGAGACGGCACTCATAACAGCAATTTAATCCTCACATTAAGGGCAACGCTTGTTCCGTGTGAACTCCGTTTCAAAACCATTAGCAACATGTCCTCGGAAGCATCATCACTCCCTCTGCCCTCGCAACTCTCTCCCCTTCCATCCACGTCACATTTTTACGACACAAAGGATGCATCACCACGGCTAACACACGCACGCTAACTTAAGTCGGGGCGCGACCCCTTGTCACCCTTTCATCACGAAGGGGGGACGCCCACAACCCTCCCCGTCTTATTCCATCTGCCGACGCACATGCAAATACAGCCGACGCCGCCGCCGCCGTCGCCGCTGGCTTCATCCGGCGATGCCCGGGCAATCCTCGCCTTCGAAGTTCATTATCTCATCTACGTTGCCTTTTGTAAACTAATGTCCTCGCCCGGGGCGTTCTCCTCGGAATTCGCCCCCGCCCCCACTAACCCCCCTTCATGCCTCTGCCCGTCAACAGTTTCTCCTTCGCCCCGCAGAGCCGTCCCTTTCCCAAGCCATCCACCCCCGGCCCACGACCCACCTAATCCAATAGTGGTCGCCCTGTCAACGCTATGCCGCCACTCTATTCCGCCCCCCCCCCTCCTCCTTATCCTGACCAACTCCTTCCTCACCTTTCACCCCCACGGGTCTCCTGCTCCCCTCCCCCTCCCACCCGCTGCCTCCGACGACGAAAGTAACCCTTCTCTCTCTCTCTCTCACCCCCTTGTCCTCCGAAATCCCCTTTCTAACACCCCCACAACATCCCAATCCCTCCCTCCCTCCCCTCTCCCTCCTTCAGTCAACCCCACTCCCCTCCCCGCTTACTCGGCCGGTCCTTGCTCCAAAACCGCTTAACTCGACCTCTTTCACCTTCTGATATTTTACTTGCTGCTGAGTCTGAGCAGGAGGGAAAGGGGCTGATTAAATCGGTCCACAGTAACACATAAAAGTTTCATTTGTGGTCGTGCCCCTGCTTAGTTGGCTATTCTTTGACCAGAGGCAGCGATCTAAAGTTTAATGAGTTACTCAGTTGAAGGTGGAGTTCCACAATCCTTTAAATTCTATCAAGGCTTCTTGGAATAAGAACCTCAATAGTTCAAGTGTTGTATATTGACTCTTTTTCCTAATCCGTCCTACAGACCCATTAGGCTTTTAGGGTACAGCATCATTGGTTTAAAAAAATTTGTCATAATTGTCAAAGTAAAATGCGTTAAAAAATTCACCTCTAGCCAATAGATCATACCTGGTTTGAACAACAATGCTATCCTTTAATGTGTGAAGACGAAGTTGTGATCACAAAAATGATACTTTTTTTCTGCGTAAGTGCGTTTAAATGGTAACCTAAATTTTTGAAACCACTATCTCCCTAAACATTGATCGTTATCCGAGCACGTTTTTTAAATTTTCATTGTTTTCCCATTGCAAATTAAAAATACCATTTGGTTCCTTTTTAATAATCCCACGAGAGAGGCCTGAACATTTCATGACGACCTTGTATTTTTCATTCCCCGCTTGCGCTCTCGTGATTTCCATCTGTGATGAGGATCGCTTCACAACCTTTTACGGGCACTTTGTGGCTTTTTAATTAAACGTGCATTCAATATCC
>OY720632.1:30855218-31188326 GCA_963169105.1 Ceriagrion tenellum
GGGCCGGTATTACCGCCCGGAATACTAGCGACGACCAGTCCGCTTCTCTCAACCGGATTCACTTCTGCCGCCGCAAGCGAAAGGGCTGATAACGAGTGGACGGGTTTAAAGGGCAGCGGAATACTCGCACAAGCAAGGCGGCGTCAAAGCCCATTGAGTCAACCACGGTAAAAGGATGCGCTTAAAGGGATTCCAATCAATTTCAAATTGAAGTAGGAGGAATAGAACAGATTTCTCAATATTCAACGTGGATCCATAATTAATTGCTTTTTCTCAGTTCCACAAAATTATCGTTTCGGTTCAAGGACGAAGGAAGGAAGGACTTTTTCACACATTTTATCACATCGTTCAACTTTCCCCTTTCCCTATCATATTCAATTGGTTCAAACTCAGCACCAAACCCTTGAGCTTAATGTGCATGGTATTTGGCACAAGGAAATAGAAATAAAATAGGGGGTGATGCGGATGTTTACATTGCATAAGCGCATTGAACATATTTCAATTCTAATTCCGTTGAGGCGTCCCGCGAAGGAGAAGGCGTCTTCCGATTATGGCCGGATTCCTCACATCCGAGGTAGGAGGCGACAGTGAATGAAGGGCCTCTTCCCCTTTAAAATCCATTCTCCATCCTCCCCCGACCCCAAGGGCCTTCTCCTCCGAGCGCGCCAGGGTGCGGCCCGGCCCCCAACTCAGTGCGCAGGCTCCTTGCCGGTAATGCCGGGGCGACGGATACGGACTGGAGGGGGGGAGGCACACGGCTAACCCCTCTCGGCTCGAAAGGGCCGGCAGGGCGAGCGGGAGGCGCTAGCCTAAACCACAACCCGCCACGGTAGCGCAGGGAGCAAGGAGAAGGGCATATCTGTAACTCCCTCTAATCCTCCGAGGAAAAGATATCAAGGGGGCCCCGAAGACGAAGCCCCCTTCTCTCCCTAATGATTTCGGAGAGCGAACCGCAGCACTGGGCTTCCTCCACATGGAACGAAGAGGTAAACTCGGGACCCACTGAGGGCTTCGAACGAAGGACAAGGCATATGAATCGGTCGTAGAACATCATTAAGACAGCTTAAAAGGACACACTCCACAACACACAAGATCTGGCGTAAAAATTTTAGACTTATGAATTCATTTCGCACAAAGAGCAAACAGATTTTATATGGACGACCAAGGATTAGATGGATGAAATATAAAATGAAAACAAAATGCGATATGCTTAGACAAAAAACGGAAACAAGATCATATTCTATTTAAAACAGTGCACAGGTATCTTCATCAGTAGCTTAGTGGCAAAAAACGTGCACTACGAATAAAATCCCGATGGATTATGAATCTTCAGTAAGGGCCGATTCAATAAGGATGCTGTTAAGAACGAACTCCAGGAACTCTTGATACGAGAGAGATCCGTAGGCGATCGACATCGTTCACAACATAACTACCGTCCGGTCTTAAACATGAAAAGCTGGACTACAAACAAAGGAATTGCCCAGGGTCACCTCGCACTGACTCCACTAATACCCGTGGCGGAATAGACGGATTAACAAAAATTACTTCGACAAGTTCTTCAAAGCCACCAGCACCGCGGTTTGTTATTTTATTAAGAATAGCATACTTTCCACCTCTCTTCACCCCACCCATCGAGTCAGTTCCCTTCGATTCCCAAAATTACCAACATCCCACAATCTCGGCTTTCAGGAAAACCTCTCCTACCGCTTGGCTGACCTACCTTTACCATTGACTGCCCTTATTACCTACCGCATATTTTCGGACAGAATTTCTAGATCAATCTGAATCATGAGAGTGCCGCGATAAGTTTCCGGCAATCCAAACTATATTGTCGTCGCCAAAAATGATTTAAATAAATCACGCAATAACTTCAACCGCGGAATTTTTAATTATTTCCCGAAAAATCATATGCAAGTAATCGACGATCCTTATTAGGTCAGCAGACGCTAGTATCACACACCGCCTTCCGTCAAAATCAAAGCGTTGATATGGTTTACGGAGAACAGACCGAAGAATAAAAGGGGAAGGTAATTACAAAAAAAACTCAACTTCCCTTTACATCTAATAAATACCTCATCCCCAGGTTAAAACGAATATAACAGCACTCATCCACCGATTCAATACGGCACGACGCATATCACTACGTTGTGAAATGATGACAGTGCTTTTGATTAATCATGAAACCCAGAGGCCAACGGAGCGATGAGACCGTCTATACGGAAGACTTTCTTCGACCGAGCGAAAACCATACGGAACGGAAAGGGAGAGAGACAAAGAGATAGAGAGAAAAAGAGAGAGAGGAGACGAGGAGGGGGGGAGGGAGGTGGAGGAGGCGATACGGTCCGACCTTGAGGATGGTATTCCGAGGAGACACGAGCGGCGGGGAGGGGGGTTTATAAGGAGAGGAGGGGTAAGGAGAGTGTGGAGGGGGCGGCTGAAGAGGGGAAGTGAGAAGGTGGAGGGGAGGGAAGGGGGCGATTCCCAGTGACCTTCGCCTGTCCGGAGCCCGGGGATACAGCACCCGAAACTCTGAGAGCCATCACGTACGACCGGGAGGCCAAAGTTACGATTGGTCACTCGATTTTTCGATATCCTGCCGTCACTACGTGGACATATCCAGAAGATAGCTTCATAAAAAAATGCATTTTTCTAGCCCCTCTCCCCATAAGCATTCGACAGTCAGCTAAAATTGGCATCAAGTCTGACCGCAACCAACTTCGATAACATTCCCATTCACATTATCCACATGCTATTCCTGGAAATCGAAATTTTTATTTCCGCCCGGCCTAAGGTAGGATCGAAAAAACAATGGATCGCTGACACTTGGAATCCAGCACAAATTAAGCAATGCTAGAAGATAAAGAACCAGTTCACCACCGACAAACACAAAAAAGTCCAGACTTATATTCGTGCCATGCTTCAAGGAGATATTCCAAAGCCGAACTAGCTACAGAGACAATATTCGTAACTCGTGAAGGAAGGCACGATGTATGCAGCGAATACTTATTAGCGACCGAAAATGCTTAAAAAGACACAAGTTGAAAAATAAGGTGGTTCCCCTTGTGAGCTAATTGATGATGAACCCTGAATCTCCCCTCAATGTTCTTATTGTGCGTATTCCATTACCCCGTCGAGATTATTAACTAGCGTCTTTTCATTCTTACCAGTATGGATATTGCATATTTCCACCAAGTTACGCCTGAAACTCTTCCATACGTATGCAGCTAGGGCGAAGACATAATGATTAGTGGACGCGGATCACTGGCTTGTATCGGGAGTGAGCGAAGACGACTTCGTCCAAAAAGGGAAGCCGTTCGCGGACATGGACGGCGGGATTCGAGAGAGGGGTTGGCGACCGAAAAAGCGACGCATCCCACAGCCCCGGAGGGGAGGAAGGGTGTGCAGAGACACGGGGGAGAGGCGGGCGGAGGCGGGCGGAGGCGGCGACACGGAGGTATCCATCAGTCGTTCACAAACGCACGCACCTCCACGGGACATAAGGAAAGAGGCGAGAAGGATAGGCAGTGAGAACGAGAGAGGGAAGAAGAAAAGCAAGAAGTAGCAGGAGAGAAATCGTTCATCGCGAGTGCCGCAGACTGTGGCGACTCCACCCCTCCAGCGAATTCGCAATTCGCCGAATTGGGAAAAGGGGGCGTATTTTTAGCGAATTTTTCCCGGAACGCTAACGTTCTAAGTAACTTTCAACCATTGGAAAGTCCATTTGATTACAAAATGACGACCGAAATGTAAAAAAAACACACGAGTTTAAAAATAAGGTGGTTCCCCTTGCGAGCTAATGGAAAACGAATTCTGAATTCCCCCTCATCTTTCTTACTGTGCGCATTCCACTATCCCGTCGAGATCGGCATCGCTGAGGGGAAACATTCATCTACATCTACGTAATACCCTGCGAGCCACCACGAGGGTGTGTGGCAGGGGGTGAAGATCACCAAACATGCACTATTGCCATGTAAGTAGGTAGGATATATAATGTAGACATGCTAGAAAATAGGGTCATAGTTTATTAGTTACTACAGTAGATTATTAGTTATTGCAAGTAATTGCAGTAGTTATTACAATAGAATATAGGTGAGAAGAGAACGAGGGGACCTGCAATTGGGGAAGAGAGAGTGAAGAAATGAAATCTCACAAAGTTATAAATGAGAATAACTTCATGCAAAATGGAGGAATCGGAAGCACACTATATCATCTTATTCGGAAGTGGATAAATGAAAAGAATAGTCGCCAGGAAGAGGCATAAATTGCATTCACCGATCATACTTCAATTAGCCCTTCACTAGAGAAGCAACTTCAAAGTTAAAAAATCTAAATCCGTAACCGACGCGTCATAAAATCGCGACACTTTCTACCGCCGCACAATGCAAATTCGACCGGGATCACCTTAAAGTGTCGGATTCCCGGCCCATCCCAACGGGAGTACCGCGGTCGACGGGTGCGATTCGAACGGCGAAGCGTGGGAAAGGCAAGTGTCGTGGGGACGAACCATGTCTCCCTAGAGGTTCGGGTGCGAATGACTGGTAACGGGGGCAGGGAGGGATCAATCGGCAGTAACGCCTGTAATGGTCGTAAGACGTCCTTAGAGGCTCACCGAGGGGCGACGAGGGTTGCAAGGGACGTGAACGGGGAACTGCGACATAGCCATCTCCCAAACACGGCATAATGCAGCGGTGGGTCGAGAGGCGGACTCCCGCCGGGGAGATCCGAGGCTTGACACCCGCAGCCGCCACCGCCGCTGCGGGGCCGCCCGAAGCGCCGTCCCGGCATAAACCGACGCAGTCACGTGAGGGTAGTTCTGAGCCATACAAAGCAAAACGACTGCTGCTCACACCTCGTCAATATTGTTATTGGAGAGAGAACAGAAGATGTAAAATTGGATATTTTTACTAATTTATCGTGAGCTTTTTGAATGCAGTTCATTTATAATTTGATTTCTACCAAAACTATATATTTCTGTTCCATTTTCACAAACTTTTAAATGTTTAGCCTCACGTTAGTACTGTAATTCCTGTAGCAGTTGAATCATTCGGGTAGTGACTGCGTTTTAGGTGCACCACGGTATTTTTCCAATTCGAAAAATGCTGACGCTACGCAATACGCCAGTGGCCGAGCGGGGTACTTCTACCATCGGTCATCTACGAGATAACTGGGCACTGACATTATAATCAGCTTCAGTCAGCAACTCTTGTATCATCAACGCAGAACTAGCCGTGCCACTACACGTGCGACGTCGAGGCAACCCTTAGCTAAGCAATCAAGAAACCTGATGCTACGAGTGATTCAAGCGTGCAGTCAAAGACCCCATTACTTCACCTCTCCCCAAACACTCGGAATATCATCGTTCAAATGGATGTCAGAACAAGTTATTAGCGTGCGTATGACATCAGGAGGTTAAGCTATAATGTCTTCAAATCAACATTGACAGAATATTGGAATTCGTACCGGGCTTGGGATCTTAAACTAAAATGGGTGCTAAATATTAACTCCTTTGTGGCCTCCTCAACTTCGTGTAAGCCACGTGAATTACGTTGTCACCGTGAGCACAGATGCCTGGCAATGCAAACAATGCAAGGACGTTAGGATAGCGCATTAGAGCGCCCTACTTGGATAAGTCATTGCTGCAAGATGAAGCAAATGCGATATGTTGAAACAAGCCCCGAAGACCGCACGAGTGAGATCGTCCTGGGCGCGTAGAGGGAGGGAAGGAGAGAGAGGAGCATTTGCTGCAGCCATGCAGGGGCAGCACACACACAAACGGTGAGATCAGGGGGCGGGTTTCGGGGCTCGACGGGAAGGGGGGGGGCAAGCAGAAGGGGACACGAGCACGAGGGGCTAAAAACCGATCCCGGCCGTCCCACCTCCCCGCGTGTACACGGTCCTTCCTACCCTCGCTTCCCCGAAACCGAGGGGGCTGTCGGAGGGGCCGTGGAATTTTACTGCGTTGGGGGAAGTGAGGAGCGGTGAGAGAGCCGAGTGAAGTGGGGGGGCTCACTGAAAAGGGGGAAAAGACAGCTGTGCGTGCACCCCCCCCCCTTGTGGATGGACTACCCCCCAGAACGCCGCCACCCTCGCCTCCTCCTCCGATGAGCAGCCAGAGCTAGAGGGGGACTTTTTTCGGCTGAAGATACGTATTAAGGCTGGGGGCAAGCCATTTTGGGGTAGAGGGAAGCCAAGAAGGGCAGTAAACTATCATCATATGAGGGAGAGCTTGCTTGCCTGTAGTGATGCACCGTTCAGTAAGTGATGCAACCTCTCTCTACGTACGCCTCGCTTCCAATGCCGTGCAAATCAATGATCGCTCCCTAAAAAGTACACGACCGGTTGCCAACCGGCATTTCATTCGTTTTCTTGGCACCACTGTAAACAACATCTTCGAAAATTTGTCGCCTACAATAATCTTCGAACAACAACAAGATCACACTTACTTTGTGGCAACATTCGGAAAGCAACGCGATTGAAGAGTGCGAAGAGACATTTTGGACATTCTATCTGAAATGAGAAAGTGGGGTTCATTAGGTCGTCACGACCAAATGGGAATATAATGACAGCTCGAACCTTAGTCACAACAACGGCTACTTCCTCAATCATCAAAGATATTCGAATGGACTTCGGAGGATAGCAGTAAGAGAATGATGTAAGGACGGCTTTCACCCCAGTATATTCACCTGGACAAATCATTGACAAATCTAGCACTTGTACTGGCAATTATAGGGGTCCTACATGATTACAAGATCGGCAATGGAAGAGAGACATGCGCTGGCTGCGGACGGTGATGTCCGACTGCACGAATTATTAAGGCAACTCGTGAACGAGCTCAATCTCCCCCTCACTACATAAATAACTGACGGATCAAAACCCACTAACACAATAATTTTCTCTTCATAAAGAATGATACCATGTGAAGCAAAACACACTCAGTGAATGGTGAAAACAGGAAGACAAGAAGTCGTCGGGTAATATGCAAATGAAAATTCAGTCTACTACCAAATGAGCATCATCCGTTGGGCACAATTTTCACTTCCCTTGCAATACATGGGGGCTTCACTTTGAAATATTAGCACTTCTTAAAACTTAAAAAATGGAAGACGAGCGTCGTCGTTAAGACGATATGCGCCGACTCTGATCGAAAACTCACCTCGCCAAGGCCATGCTTCTGGAAATGATGACCTGTGAATCACCAGGTCCTCTTGAGGTCACGCCGCGGATCACTTTTTTCCCAGCAATTTTAACTCCAAAAGAAGCACAAAACTCCGTGAAACCAGCTTGCGTAGCACACCCCGCGACCTCGGCGAGGTGTGGTTTCTTCTTTTTTTATTCACTTTTCTTTACTTTTACTTTTCACAAGACACACGGTTCTTCACCCATTTAGATTTAAAAAATATATGTATGACTCCATGGAAAATATAAAAAAATGCACAGAACAACTAGGAAAAAATCACTTCTTCCGTTTCCCTAATGAGGAAACACGGCCTTCTTCGTCATACAAGGACGACAGGCATATTGGCTAACCGATCACAGTCGAATACGAAGTCTTGAAAAAATACATGAAATTCGTCTCTATTAAATCTTCTTCCCTCGACTTCCACAATCGAGACAGATGCGAGGAAAATAAACGATCAACAAGACGTTATCTATACACTTTGAGGTTTCAGCGACATAATCCAATAGTAGTAACTAATGGTTAACTGAAGCAGGTCACCACCACCACTGACCCCTCTGGAAGCAGTAATGAAATCCCAACACAATCCCAAAGAGAGGCGAGAAATACGAAAAGCTCACAGAGCAGTATGGTGATCACCTCTTTTATTTTTTTGAAGGGGGCGGCGCTGCAAATAGGAATCAAGAGAGAAGAGGAGCTGACGAAGAGAAAAAGAGATCCAAAAGGCAGAGGAAAATAGTATTCACTCTCACACAACGGCGTCGATCACGTCTCACCACAGCGTCGAGTCGTATCAACTGACAAGAAAGAGCCTTCGCGCTTCGCACACACTTAGCACTCTCACTCGTGGTATTCACACAACAAGGCCTCTCTCTCTAAGTCGGTCTGGTGTATATCTCAAGGGGAATATATGTATAAAAAACAAAGAGCGAGGCGGAGCAGTAGGATGCGTATCTTCCGTTCACTCCACCGCTCGTATAACAGAGGTTTATGCACCTCGCAGTCCGTGTCCGAGTACCAGACCACTTCTCTGTGTCTCGCCCAGCGAGCGTCTGTCTCTCACTCACCTTCGGTCGTGAGCGAATGACGACGCGACCTCGGCTCGAGAGCGCGGGAGGGGAATACGGTGGGGAAGAGAGGAGAGGGGGGGAGATAAGAGGGGAGGTAAAAGTGGGGGGTGAATGAGGGGAGGATGAGAGAGAGACAGGACGGGCAGGGCACCCGGAACGAGCACTCGTAGGACAGCGGCAGTGGGGAGAGTGTGTGCCCGCTTAGACGAGCACGCGGCCGAAGTACGTTCCCTCTGGATGGCTGCAGCCGATCTCTTGCCACAGCCTTCAATGCGCGTGCGATGAGTTGAGTAGTGAGCGTGACTTCCGTTCTCCTTCGGTCATACAAGACGAGCAGGGACGAAGAATAAAGGCTTCTTCAAGGGTGAGGGAGGATTCAAGACTATCGGCCAGAGAGCGCAGAAACGGGGGGGAAGTAGGAGTTGAAGGCTTTTTTTTAGTGCTCTATGCTTCTCCCTAGTTCCCTCGACACTTGAAAACTTCTTTCACAACCCCCCTTCTATTATTGCCGATGACAACGGAGGCGGGCCGATTTCTCGATGTGGGCGGTAGCGCTGCAGATGCGAGACTAATACGTCCACACGCACCGCCTGCCGGCGCCCGACTGCGCCCTTCGCCGCTACCTCAGAGCCATCTCGCGGCGACCCTGGATGCCGCCGCCAGTTGGAGGGGAGTGGGGCGATGCGGTAGGGGAGGGGAGACAAGACGGCTGGAGGAGAGGGGAGGCCACGGAGGGGCTCGAGGAGGGGAACGGGTGTTGGATGGAGGGACGGATAGGGAAAAGGGGCAAGCAGAGCTGCTGATTGTGCGTACTGTGGAAAGGAGGGGAAGAGAGAGAGGATACAGGAGAGAGTGTCCTCAGTGGGAGGAGGCGAGAAAGTGGCGCACGCACACCGCCACCGAATGTGCGCACCATGAGTCTCCTCAGGGAGTGCGCTACAAGATGATGATGTTAGGGAATTTTAAGCGAGGGATATCCCGAGGGAATAGGAGCCACTGGTGGGTCGCAAGGTCAACATCCGTGGTCCGCGAGAAGGTTGGCCAGTCATACAAATACTTTTTGCCAGACGTTGAAAATCTTTTGCTAGAACCAAACTATTATGGTAGGAACGATCACAGGATTAAGATTAAGAAAATAGACTGCAGAATCGATAGATTTAAGATGTCATTTTTTCCACGAACAATAAGGGACCATAATAGTTGCGATAGATCAGTACTGGGATACTGACTAGGTTAAATAGGTTTTTTCAGTAGAGCTAAATATCTGAACATGAATTGTAGATACTAACCTCGCATGCAATCTCCGGCATGATATACTCCTGCATATCACAGTACCTTGGTAGTTATATCTTCAGTAGTATGCTGCATGGTAGCATGTTCTTCTTCGTATCACTCTCCTAGTTTGTGGTCTGGATGCGTACCTTTGCCCTGACTGCTTTTGGCCTGCGCCTGGCATTCATCTACATCTACGTCATACCCTGCAAGCCACCCAAAGGGTGTGTGGCAGGGGGTGCTTTCGCACCAGGCATGCATGAATGATATGGTAGAACATCGACAATACATTAAAACCCGCGTACCACACATGCAAAGCGCCAATTCAAAATCTAATACCCAAGAAACATTCTATCTTCAATCGTTCCAACATGCAAAGGATACAAAGACTACTACTACAGATTCAAAATATCATGCATAAATAAGAACATCAATATTTACATCATGCATAAATAAGAGAGTAGAATATATAATGAGAAAGATTTACTGCCTGCCTATTGTCAATACTCGAACTATTCATGACGACGATCATAGCTGTTATGGTCCCGAATGGTACGCGGAAAAAATGACATTTTATACCTATCGGTTCTACAATCTAGCTCTCTAATTTTATTGGCGCGATCTAATCTGCCGTAGAACGAAGGTGTTAATAGTATGTTTTTTACGTCGTCAGTAAAATGATTTTCCTGAAATTTATTTAGGAGGTTAAGCCTATCATTTAATCTACGCTGCGATAGCGATTCCCATCCTAATTCTTCAAACAGTCCAGACACCTAGCCAACTTATCGTAGCATCGTTTCACAAACCTAGCTCCTCTTCGCTGTACGCGATCTAACTCTGATATCAACCCCGTGGGGTTGATATCAGAGATTTGCTCCTCTCCAACCCATTCGGGGGAACGCGCGCGGTTCTGATCGAACTGGGATGAGTGCTGCATGCCTGGTGTGGAATCACCCCGTGCCACACACCCTAGTGGTATTTCGTAGATGTAGATGTAAAAAGCACATAGATGTTAACCACGTCATACTATCCTAAACAGCTTACTCGGTGCGACATGGAGTCTCCGCATCCTTCCCCCACCCTCCCCTTCACCCCTTACTAGTAAACCGGGTTCGCGGTGGATCGCGGGGGAAATAAATTGTCTCACTAGCGGGAGCTGTTGTCACCAGTTATTTGTTTTGGTCGCGGTACTTCATTGACCTGTATGTCCCTCCTCTCATCATATATGTTATGAGACCAAATCTCTTCCACTCTTTCCGTTAATCTTTCCTTCTATTATGACTTTCTCTAAACAATCTCTCCGTATTACGTGGCATATTCAATTTTCCCTTCTCCACCGTTTTCAATATAGTTTGCTCCTCTCCAACTCTTCTCAGTACCCTCTCAGTTGTAATCTTATCTATCCATCGCAACGTCTCCATCTTACGCTATAACCATATATTAAAGCTTTCTACGTATTTTCGTCCTTTTTTCTCATTTTCCACGTTTTTTATCTAAATGAAACCATGCTCCGCATAAAACACCTCGCAAATTTTTTCCTTGGATACTTTTAGATGCTCTCAGCTGTCTGGAGTTTCCGAATTTTTCCGAGTGCTATTTTTCCCCGGAAAAATCCTTCTCTTAGGTTCATGCTTTCTTCCATGGGTGCAAAAAGAAACGCTGTCGGCAGCTGGGGCACTAAACGCAGGGTACTGGCCAAACTGTGACCTGCCCTGGGATGCATTAACTGTTTATCTGTTAGATTTGAAATAAATATCAACTTTATGGTAAACATTTTAATTTATTTTTATCAGTTTTATGTTTGAGGCCGTGAGATATTTAGTATTGTCTTTGATTTCGTTATATTAAAGGTCACGATTGAGGGCGTTTCGTAAAGGGTTTTTTGGAACCAATTGGATGTTGGCTAGAAAAAGTTAGGGGGAACAATGCTAAAGATAGTGCCACATTTAGTTGACAGCATGAATGCTTATGGAGATCCATAGCCTATGTAAATCTCCACGAAGCTGCGGGGGCGATGTTGCCATTTGCAATCAGAAAGTTTACATCTGCTCAAATTATCATACTAACTGCGCGTCTTCTAGAGTATTCCCATGTGTAAATGTCATCTGCTTAAGTAGCTTGCTTAAATTTTCCGCGGGGTCAGAAAAGTTTACTTGAGTAGCCTTCAGATTAACATCCTGAGAGTATATTCAATGGTATCCGGCGAGTTATTGTGGAACATCATCGTGAATTTTAAAAGAAAAAAACTTTGTGATGTCCACTCGGTTATTTATTTGCACAACGCGTTTCGACGCTTAAAGCGTCATCATCAGGAACAATGAGTTTGTGTTACAGAGAATAAATCCCCGATATATATATTTCTGTCCTCTGTAATACAAATTCATTGTATATACCTGAAGATGACGCTTTGAGCATCGTAACGCGTTGTACAAATAAATAACCGAGTGGATATTGCAAAGTTTTTTCTCGCAATAATCTGAAAGTAGGTTTGACAACAGTTTTCTCCATAAATCATACACTGCCAGCTAAATGTGGAGCGCTAAGTAGACGTGAATTTCGGCGACTTTATTCTGATGCTGATGAAAAAAACCTCATCTTCGTGTCGACACCAAAATACCAGCCACTGATCACATTGTTTTTCGAGATATTTACAAAAAAATAGATATAATGAGAACGTGTAATATTAAATTAGATATGTTGGTACTATAATTAGTCTGTGGACCAATGGGCTCCGGCAGCAGGGCTGAAACAATTATACTCGTTACTAGCTCTAACGGTGGAAGTACATATGTGATACAAAAAAAATAATGTTTCTGAATTTACGCTTTCCCTTAGAGATGGGAAACAGCTTCTCCATTCTTCGGAAAAGTCGTATCTACATCGTTTGTCGTTCATTCCCTTTCTTGACTAAGAATCAGAAACAATTCAACGGATTTATTCCTGAAATGGCCAAGAAGTGTCCCTCACAGACGACTAATTCGATCGAAAACTGCAAAAACAAGCATTTGCGTCGACTCGCTCTTCCAAAGAAAATGGTTAAGGTGCCCTTCATGTGAACAAAGTCCTATAAAGTTACCAGAATAATGCTGAAGTAAAGATTATGATTTTGTTTCATGGTCAGTTTACCATAGTTAAATTGCATTTGATTATCACTCTTCGATGTTCAAGGGTGGTACCAGAGCTTTTGTCGCCTAGGATATTTGGAGTGAGCGAGCGTGAGGAAGGGTAAACCAGGGCCTCTCTGACGGTATGGATGGTCAGGGGCAGCTGTTATCTGTTTTGCGGGGAAAGGTGACGATTATGAATCCTGGGCAGGGGCGGCTAAGAGAGATTATGAGAATAGTGGCAAGAGAGGTGATCAGGAGAATAGAATTCTGGCAGGTAAATGCGCGTCCCTCAGAGCAGAGGCATCGCCTCTGCTAATAATAATTCGTG
The DNA here is from genome assembly GCA_963169105.1 of Ceriagrion tenellum. Classification (NCBI taxonomy): domain Eukaryota; kingdom Metazoa; phylum Arthropoda; class Insecta; order Odonata; family Coenagrionidae; genus Ceriagrion; species Ceriagrion tenellum. Next base: position 30,868,173 of record OY720632.1, read on the forward strand.
ATATTCCATAGACGAGAGGTGGGCAACCTTTTCGGAGGAGGAGGGAGGGGGAGCAAAATCGGCCAAATCGCTGGCAAAAAAATTTTCCACATGTCAACACAAATTTTTGAAAACATAATTTGATGTACTGATATAAAATCCGAAATTAACTATGAAATTATATAAAAACTGACTGAATGAAAAATATGAAGACCATAAAAGCCAACTGACCGCTTCTGGAGCGCACATCCACCTTTATAGCCAAGCGAGATCTTGGCTTTTTTTCAGATGTAGGATAGCTTTTACACGTCTTTTAATACTGCAATAGTATATATTGTTCATATGTATTTCAACAGTCAAATATCGTCAACAAACAATACGCTCGTGACGTTTAATACAACGAAATCAAAAGCAAGTACATTTTCAGATGTAAGCTAGCTTGTGGCTGGTGAACTGTCCCCACCGCTGTAACATATACCCGAAAAATTGAAAATAAAGATGGCAATGACTTATTCCTTACGCCAAAAATAAGTCAACGGCGTGCCGCGTTTGGTTTGCGTGCCATGGGTAGACCAACCCTACCATCAAGGATGGATGAGTTGCCATCGCAAATTTTGCCTTTGGTGCATTGATAATCACGGTGGGATCTTTGCGAATGAATAAATGTCATATACTACATTATTATAACTAATACCAATTAAATCTAAATCTATATACTCCCTGCGAGTCGCCGCACGGGCATGTGGCTGGGGGTGTTAAGACATCAGCCGAATAAAGACTAATGTTATGGGAGGCGAAATGGTGCAGAGAATAATGGGAGTGTTTTGAGCGTGGCACAGTTTTTTTTACGATCACTTATTGTGCGGGAAAAGAACGAATTTTTGTACCTAACTGTTCGGTATTGTCTCTCACTTATTTTATTGCTTCTGTCGGACCTAGGAATGAGTTTTGGCCTCAAAGACATTCTCTGTGTCCCTATATTCGCTCGCGTGCCGTGAATTGACCACCCCCACATTAATAAACCATTGACAGGGTGGAATCACGACCAATGAACAAATTTATTATGCTATGTGGTCTACATCTACATACTACTCTGCGAGCCGCCGAATGTGTGTGTGGCAGAGGGTGTTAGGACACCAGCCGTGTAAAGATGCAAGGGATAAGGCATTGGGAGGTGAAATGGTGACGTGTATTATGGGAGTGCATTTAGTGGAGCTCAGTTTTTATTGTGGTCGCTTATTGTGCGCGGAAAGAACAAGTTTTTTATACTTATCTGTTTGGCAATGTATCTCTCTCATTTTATCGCTCCTGTCAGACCTAGAGATGTAGTGAGGCGTCATGATAATATTCTCTGTGTCGCTCTAAAACACGTTAAATATAAAATTTTCAAGCAAGCTAAGTCTAGCGTATAGCCTCCAAGTCTCTAAGGGCTCCCACCTTTATCCTTCTCAGGTTGTTATAATTACATGTTCTAAATTTCGTCTTAACCCTTTTAGTGCGGCGGGCCGATATATCGGCTTTGGCATCTCAGGCGAAAAGTGCGGCGGGCCGATATATCGGCTCATAGGCAAAATATTGTTTAACTTTTGCACCCAAATGTAATTACAATTAACTTTTGTACGAAGTATAAGCGTTTTTTATTATTACCTAATTCAATGCATACGCAATAAGAAAAACTGCATATGGATATTTTAAACAATAACTTTATAATATTTATTTTCCTTGAGTGATACATTTCATTCTAGTTACCCTCCGCATTTCTCACCAGAACCGCTGGCAGGGGTCAGCACTAAGAGGATTGTCCTAATTCAGTCTTCATGTCTCGCGACATATAAACTAGGATGATTCTGAACAGAAGCAAGCTGGTGATAGCTCTTCCCGCAGAGGACTTGACAGAAGACGTATCAAACTGCGCTCAAACCACAGACCACGCCCGACTGTGCCAAGGCCCGTAGAGGCGCCTGCTTTAGGGGGCGTCCATTAATTACGTGAGGCGATTTTGGCGATTTTTCGACCGCCCCCCCCATCCCCCATTGGTGAGATGTCATGAGATTTGCCTCCACCCCCTCCCCTCCCCCCCCAATACTCTCACGTGAGATTTTCCAAATTGCGTATTTTTAGTGTAAATACGTTACTATGGGCTTGATTGCTGGTGATTTATTTAAAAAAACATAATTTGCTTAATTATTTTTATTTAAGACTAGTATTTAAGACTACTAAGAACGGCTCGTACGCCGCAGCGTTCGTCGAGCCGCGCGTTTGGCTGGCCGGTGGCGGCTAAACAATCGAGGGGCTACTGTGCTACTTTGTGGCGTTCGCATACCCGCGATAAATATTATTGCGTAGGATTTAGCCATATTGAAGTGGAGAAACATGTTTTACTTAATTTAACCAAGTTTTCTCGCAATTTTACTCTGTTTCTTGCGGAAAAATAATTACGTGATATTTGCCGAGACCCCCCCCTTCTCCCCCACGTGAGATTGGGTGAGATTCGGCTCGACCCCCTCCCCCCCCAAAACGCCTCACGTAATTCATGGACGCCCCCTTACGTGTACTGGAGAAGGCTCTTACGGAAGTGGACGCGGCCACTGGATGTTTATCACCACATGCGGGATATCGGTATGTGTACATGTCACTTCCGTCGTTTCCGGCTGATTCGAACAAAAGAATGACGGGAGTAAACAATAAATATGAAATTTCGAAAAATAGGCGAATTTTAGCACGCAATGGGTTTATAACACATTTCGAGTTCAATTGATGTTTGTGCTGGAGACGGTTTCAGGCTTGACTCGGTGGAATATGCCCATATTAGAACCAGAAGAAAAGTACTGCTTTTCCACGTAAAAATGATTTATTTTACTAAGCTGCTTTCGCTGCTGTGAGGTATTATCAGGTGTTTATTTTGTAATATTAATTTAAAATTAAACACGTGAAGATGGCGCACAGCAGAGAAGCCTGGGTCTGGAAATAAATCATTTTTACGTGGAGTAGCAAAGTTTTTTCTTATTTTTCTACGACATTTGTGTAATTTGTAGTTTTATAAGAAATATCGCATTGGTTGTACTTCTATAAGCCATATTTAACTTTACAATTACTTTATCCCTTGTTACTCAAGATAATATGTAACAAGTCTTTCTCATAATTCACGCATTGCAGTAGAAAACACGTTCATGTAAACATAAATATTTATGTTTATAAAAAACACTATTGAGAAAAAAATGTTTGGTTTTTTTAATCTCACCATGCAGTCACAATATCATATTTATACCGTATAATACAGAGTTTACTTACTTAAGTACAATTTAGCATCTCTAAAACACAATCGTGGCTTCGAGATGCTAAATTGTAAGCAAAAGGGATATAAGTCTATTTTTGGCCGATAATGGCAGTGTAGTCGCGTCGGTTGGACATCGATCGACCTCTGCTGTCATAGATGTCCGTGTTTACCCATCAATGTGCCACTTACCAGCTATCAGCCTTATCCCAATGGAGCTACTCTTAAGGAGGCAACTTTCTCGCGAAAATATGCATTTCAGGAGTTGAATGCATCTTCATCTCGTCATTAAAATTATGAAAGAAATAGCTGTTTTACCGTATATACAGAGAACCAGGGCATTTTTAAAAAAGAATTTTAGGTAAGTAATTATTTGCTTTTAAAAAACAAGAAAAACCTTAGAATTGTTTTCTCTGGAGTTATTTTATGATAGCTTTGTGTAAAAAAGCGTATGAAGACAAAAATTTTACATTTTTAATCATTAGCAAAATACTTGAAAGGCAAAAAATATAAATGTTTAAATTTAGAGTTGTGTTGACAAATTCTATTAAATTATTTTACCTACATTATTAAACTATTTCAAAAAGCAAAGTATCACCTTCAGTTTGACATAAATATCAAGAAAATTGATTCAGAAATAAAAATAATATGATACATTTTAACAAGCACTGTCAAAACTGGAAGAACGTGTTTTGCAAGCAAAGGTTTTTTTCTAAAAGCACACAGATACCATTTTTGGTAAAAAGAAATCTTTTAAAAATAATTTGAGCCCTGCTCATACATGCCTACGCAAGAAAAAAAAAAAACTTGAACAAAATCCGTGTCTTGATGGCACGGATCTTTTCTGAATTTAGGTGATTTGACGTGGAATGACCCATGGATACGATTGTTATCGAAGTCAGAGTGTCCAGTAGCTGTGCATTTGAAAATTCCCTGAGATCTCCAGGTTGTCCAGACATCATTTTTATTTTTGCCAGATGAAATATTGATTTTGTTCTCGTTAATTATAAGAGAATTTTTGGTATGTTTTTCGGGTGATTAAATGTAAGGATTATTTTTAAACCTGCATATTTGGAAGAAAATAAACACAAAACTTTAAAATAATTTGAGAGAAAATCGCATGACCACACTTTCTTAGATTTAAACATTGTCATGCTGGTGCTTAAGAAAGAGGTAATATTACAGCCAGACTTTGCTATGAATAGCATTGATATAAAATGATCAACAACTTAAAAAACTGAAAGAATTGATTTTTTCCTTATTTTACTAAATGCGATAACGCAGGAGAAATTTGACTCCGCAACTTACCGATAAAGGCCCATTCTTTACGCCACAGATTTACAGACTATGACCAATAAGAACACAATGTACCTAAATAGAAAACATTGTACCTACTTTCGGTGATTACAGGAATGCAAAATGCGACAACACAAGGGAAATTTGACTTGGAAACTTGCCGAAAAAGGCACATAGCTTCCGCTGCTGTTTTTATATTGACACCACAGAAAATTAAAAAGTCAATTCGATATTTTTCTGAGATTTCCCTGATATTTCCAGTGAAAATAAAATTCCCTGAGATATCCCGGTCTTCCCGGTTTTCCAGAGTGCTGGACACCCTGGAAGTGCTCCCCTTGCTCCTGCGCATCTATCCTCTGCGGTCCCAGCTCCTTTCTCTCTCTCTCTCGCCGTGGTCCCTGTAGGGGAGAGGGGCGAGAGGAGGGAAAGGGTTGGATTTCACCGCCGTTGAAGGGAGGGGGGAGGACGCCCCCCTCCCACCCCAACTTCCCTTGAAAGGGACTCTCTCCTCTCGTGACTGGCGCTCACTCGCTTTCACAGGCTCAACCGTGACACGAAAATGGACCGAATAGTGGGGCGAAGGGGAAAATCGTGGGGGGAAAGAAAAAGGCTATTTATTCTCTCCACCCTTCCCCCAAACTCGAAAGAATTTTCCGGAGCGTGGATTGCCTCATTTACGTATTCACATTATGTGGAGGTGAGGATTAAGACGTGCAGGATTCGATTCCCAAACTACATACTTATTATAGTCAACTGGTGCATAGACGATTGCGACTAAATAGAGCAATAGATGCGTTAAAAAATTCGTTCCGAGAGTTGCGGTTATTCGGAGCGGAGGCATGGACCGCTGGAAAAACTAATGAGAGGAAGACACTTTCACCACCTGGTTTTGAAGGCGGGTGCTAGAGATCAAAGGAGAGATGAACTCAAAAGCGAGGACATATCCAGGGGAATAGTGGATGAGAAAGTCATGTGGTGCACTCTCAAGAAGAAATGATCGAGGTGGATTTGCCACGCCCAAACATTCGTTTGGAGAAAATGTCATTCTTGCGAGGCAGAGAGAGGGAGAAGAAAGTCAAGAATATAAAACAGAAATGAAAACTAGCAGTGTTTGAAGTGATTGGTAGAATAGAACAGAACTGGTAGAACCAAGGAATACCTACACATATCGGCCACTCTTTGGGTGAAAGGACTATTGATGATTATACTGGACTTAATTACTGAATTAGTGTTCATATAATGTCAAAAGACTAAATCTATTTGGTGCGACCTTGATTCGTGGCGTGCAGTTAGAGTTTCCTCAAAAAAGTTTTTCCCGTGATTCCTAAATATAATGTAGAAGAAAGTAATGCTGACTGGATGATGCGAAGATATCAATATTCGAACTTCATATTACGCCATTTAGCCATGAGGAAAAGTAGTGTCATCACGTGCAAAAGAAGTGAAAAATTCACATGGGCTTAAAATGAATTTTCTCCTTCTACGCCAATTAACTTTCAATTGGATATTTTCCTTTGGGAATAAAACAATGCAGTGTTGTAACTTTGGGGATGCAACAGTGTAGTGTGGTAATCGTGAACTCATAAAAAGGTAATATCGTCGTTACCCATTATTATAATTGTTGACACATTCAAGACGGCTCCATGTCGAAGAACTATTGGTAAACCAATGTTTTGGTGATCAAGAAAAAAATGACTGTGACACTAGACGCCCAATCCCCGCAAGAGTACAGGAAAAAGTTTGGGTGGCCTATGTCAATAAATTTTAGAAGTAATAACTGAGATTCGAACACCACTCTCAGTCAAGAGGATGGGGTTGTTACTTAAAGATAGCAGTATTTCATATCAAGCAATTCCATCTAAGGAAAGGATAACTGATTTCGAGGGTCGAAGAAGCGGTCTTTGCGGGAGAAGGAACGACAGGTTTTAAGTAAAAGCCGTGCTCACGAAGGCTGTCGGGATAAAGGAAATTGACGAAACCAGTATGGGCTAAATTTTTCACTGTGTGGGAAGGTAGATAACGCAGGTAAACGATTATGGAAGAAGGAAGGAAATCCCATCGAAGACAATCCGATAAGAAATATTTTACTGTGAACCATTCGAGTTAAGCGAGCCCAAGAAAGGACATCTGATAAGCAAGGCTAAAAGCAGGAAGTCATGCGTTTTAGAATCAAAAGGAAAGGGAATACGTCCAATTCGGAAATCAGAGGAAATCACTCGTATGCAATGCTCTTCCTCTCTCCAATCATTTCATACATTGAGTATTCAACCAGATGATTAGTAAGTTTTTTTTACTCTCCATAGCAAAATTTTCCTTTCCCTGGGCCATCTATGATTCCTTTGAGAATGAATCATCGTTTACGATTGACATCAAATTGGAACGTTAACCGTGAGTTACAGCCACGTTCACGCGTAAGGTTTACGACCAGCCGTCAACCAGTACTTCGGTCGGCAATAGTCACCACCCACCCTCGTTAATCTCCGGCTTCTCAGACTCGAGCAAACATTCACAGCTGTGAATGTAAACGTAGGGGCGATTAACTTGTTTTCATGGATTACGATGTACGTTGATGTACCAGAGCGGGCGAGAATAATTGCATTGCTTTGACAAACTTCATAATAATATCCGCCGCTCATATCTATCGGAATATTTGAAATGAAAACAAGATAACTAAAGAAGGAAAAGCTGACGGATGAATTACTTAATTCAAGCAACACTCTGACGTCAACCGTGACCAGTGGGCGTGAAGATTTGGACTCGTTTAACAAGTTGAGTCCCGAGGATTTTTCCGGTATGAATTGTATATATTCACCATATCATTTAGTCCATCCAAAGAGAGTTTATATTTATAATGAGGAGTGAAATCGACCCAAAGGGGTAAAGTTTTACATTTAATGTGGAGATTTGTGGTGAAACCTTAGCCTCAAATTTAACAGTGGTTGAAAATTGAAAAAAAATGTGAGTAGTATATGAAGGCTAGAATATATGATGTTAAACGCACAATCCCAACTTTTTCTGAATACCACTCGGTTACGAAACCTGAACGAAACCAGTAGACAAAGCTCATCACAGAAAGCTACGTGAGAGAATTCAGCTCAACGGTGGGTATATTGGCGATTCATATATGTGTTTTTTTGCGCAGAGAGTTTAATTTGGGCGCTATTTTAACTCATCAGGAACGTTTTCTACTGCTAGAAAGTTCTCATGGGATTTCATACGTAGATGAATGCCGGTATCTTCAGCGACTTCAATTTGTTTCCACAAGGTCTAATGACTTGTCCGAATTGGCCAATGCGGCGGGGTGGGACCATTCTGGGATGTAAGGCTATCGGGAAGACTTGTGACCAATATTCTACATACTACCTTGCAGGGCGCCACATGAGTGTGTGGCAGGGGGTTTTAAGACACCAGGCGAGTAAAAGCTGAAAAGGGAAGGTTATACTGAGGTGAAAATGTGATGTGTATTTTTAAATTGTTTTGATTGGAGCCCAGTTTTTATTATGCAAGTTGTTGAGCAAATACAAGGACTTTTTTCCCTACCCATTCGGCAATGTGCCTCTCTTATTTTATCGCTTATGGAGGACCTGGATACGTCGTGTGGCGTCAAACTGATATTCTCTGTGACACCTGTTATGAATGAATCCAGTAATCCAAGCCTAGAGTATCGCCTCCGAATCTCTAGCTCTAGTCCACCCCTCTAAAAAGCTGGAAAAATCCCTTTGTTCGCATTGGTTTATAAAATGCGCACGATTTCCTTTAAATTTTATTTGCTTTTTTTGGGTTAACTCTTTCTGTTAAGAGTCCAAAATGCTCACGGCTTAGTTGAGGAGTGGTTTAATCAGAGCGAGGTACAGTCTTATTTTTACTTTTTCTTACCTACAACGCTTGATAATTCCTATTTCATTCAAGGTTACGCCGCACATGTTCAGTACGTGTGTTCTCTACGATAGGTCTAAAGTTAAGGTACATGACTTTAACTGATGACTTTTTGTTAACTTCCTCCACAATGTAGGTATGGCATTGGCGTGATGACTTCAGCAAGAAGTGTATTGCAGTGCATTTACTGAGATTTAGTTCATCCCACCTCTCCTAGCATCACGAGTTTACGCTGTCTAGGGACGATGATATTACTCCGCACCTTCCCTTCTGTCCCGGTAGAATACCGCATTGTTTGAAAATCATCTAAGTAACAATGAAAGTTTACTTAAACTCGAGAAATCTTTCATTTATAAATAAATAATGAACAAAAGGGGGCCGATCACGCTTCCGTGTGGAACGCCGGGTGTCACTCTAACAATATAGGAGCTATTGTCGTCGATAACTACTATTTGCTTACAATCACATATAAGGTCACGTATCCAGTTCACTTTTTATTTAGATTACCCCGCATGATTGCAGGTAATACCCAGACATTTGACTTGATCCAACGATTTGATGGAGGGAGCGACTGATTCTCGATGTGATCCGTCTACCTGAGCACGTGGAGCAGATGGAACGTGCGAGACGGGGAAGAGGGAGACGGGTATTCGAGACGGCGACTGGTGACCCGCTTGGAGGGCGGAAAGGGACCAGGGGGCGTGGGCGAGCCCTCATTCCTCCGCCCGAAAGAGGTGCTAACAGCCCCAGTTACTCACCAACAATACCTCCCACCCCCCACGGTGAACAACTCTCCTCCGCAGGTCTCGCTCCCCTGACGGAAGCGGTCCACGACGCGGGAGGCGAGGTGACCGAGCAACATGCCAAGGGCGGGATAGGTGGGACTTCTTCTGAGGCGACGTCTTCGCGTTTGACCCCTTTTGCAAGGAATGTCAGTCGAAAGGAAAAAAACTGGCATCGAGCCGGGGTGCTATAGTTAATTTTGCGCTTGTTTGTTCACAATCAAAACGAAAACTATCTCCCGAACGCAAAGTGTACTAATACAACTAACATTATTGTAGGAATGACGGATTACTTAACACCACATTAGTTTTTGTAAACTATTTTATAGCTCAAATAGAAAAGCAACATTATTAGGTCATCAAAAAAAACCACCTGTTACCAGCCGGTTCACAACGAAACTTTGGCCGGAAGGAATAATGTAACTAGTAGAAAATGTAGTGTTATACTGAAACTTATATTCCAAAATTAAAATACTTTTTATGAAACAACTCCTGAGGCTGTCAATAGCTAGGGTATACAAGAAAATAAATAACTGACAACATAGCCAGACTCTGGTGTCCCCAGAGGTTGCGTCACAATTCGTCGACGGCGCCAACCGTTTCACATCTCAGTCCTTCGTATGTTTCCGCCATCCTCGACTTTGGACTGTAAGCGACGACGTCCATGCCGAGAGCTTTTTTTGGGAATGTGAAATCGCGACTTTCGCCGTGCCGCCGGAAAGGGACGGCGCTTCGGGACCCGGAAGGAAAGAGGGCTTCGCCGGGGAAAAGTGCGGAACGACGCCGGGAGCTCTCCGCCCCATCCCCCGACCTCCACCCCATCGAGGGGAAGCGAAAAAATGTCACTTAATAAAGTGGCGATGTGTGGCTGGCGCCGTTGGGAAGTGGTGAAAGAGGGTAATGTTTTAGCGATCGGACGGCGATAAAAAAAAGTTGAACGGTGATAACTCAAGCGCCATTGGCGTTAAATTCCTCTCGTGAGTTTCCGAGAGTGAGTGCCGACGTTTCGACGACCGACTCGTCCATCGTCTCCGGGAAAATAACCATTGCTTTCATAGCGGTTGATTGTGAGTCTCTGTTGTCTTTAGTTAAACGTTAGGTGGTCGGAGCGATCTTTGTTTGTGCACAGATTTGTGTTTACGTTAATTCCTGTTTTCCATTGGTGGTATCGACAGATAAAAAACGAAACAAAATGCAACATACAAATCTAATTATTTGGCAATACCATGCTATTTTAACACGTAGCCTAATGGCATAAGACATAAATTTCGTAATAATTCAATTACATATGCATAAATTTTCTTCTAAACGCAAAATACCTCAAATTTTATTATTTTTATCGGTGCTAACAAAATTCAAGGTGTAACGACAAGTCCAATATTCGAAAACCACATATTTAATTATGATTTAATCCAAATTTCAAATACTGTGGGGGAAAACTCTCGCTTTTACATACTTTAATTAAGGAGAAAATTTTGAAATTCGATTCTCGCATCAAATGTATTTCTGCCTTCTTGGTCCATTATGTTATGAACAGATGTAGATCATAGCGATGCACTATTCACCAACAAAATATACCGTATCCCAAATCTCCTTCCATGAAAGCCCTGTCGCGAGCCACTAAAGAAAACTCACATGTAATTTGACACTCAAACTAATGCTACACCTTGACTTGGTAGTGGTCGCGCAAAGTCCGCTAGTGGCCGCGTGATTTACATATGCAGACCAGCATAAAATGAGAATAAGACTGGTAAAATAATCAAACATTGTTTCTTCAGATTTTAATGTGACAGCAGAAGTCTTATTTAGTATAAATCATGAACTAAACATTGAAATGTCGTCTATATTCTTCAGATATACTATTAAAAACTTCTGCTTATTCTTAGATAAAAGAGGTATATTGGTTTCAATTAAGGATGAGTCGAATCCAGATGTCGATTCTCGATTCCAGCGATTCTAAGATTAGAATCGGTATCGAGAATCGATCGCCTAAAGTCGATTCCAGATAGATAAATATTCAAATCAAATTTCATTTATCACATCATATTTGTCTCAGTATTTTTGGGGTAGGCTATCAATTCGTACTTTTTATCTACCTCAATAAGCTGAGGATTAATTTTCTATTTGTTAATAAATATACTTTTTGAGCGACTTAATTGTCTTTGTTATTTTATTTCAGCCAACACTTGAATGTAAATAATAGTCGTACGCTACTGGTATATCAATATTCCACCTGTTATTAGGAATTTGAATCGATGGAATCGGAATCGAGAATCGATTTGAAAGAATCTGAATCGAAAAAAAGTGGAATCGACTTATCCCTTGTTTCAATATGTGATCACTAATTAAGTACACGTTGAACCACTGCAATAATAATTGGCTTCGAAACAAGAGGAACATATGTGCACATACTTTTTTGAAATATTTCATCAAGTCAAAAAATATAAAAAATTAAAAAATAGATTTACAAAAATACTCACGAAATTCTTAGTCTTAGAAATCCACGGACTTCGAGTGGCTTTGCTGACAACACTACACGCGACCGGCGCTCGCGCCTCACTGAACGCATCCGCTAACTATTCATATTGTATTACGTGCGCGCCCGTGGCTTTTCGGGAGTTTTCAATTCTACAACGGTGGATTGACAATGTAATCCGCGCGACCTAAGCAGGGTTAAACAATGTATATCCAGCTTGGACATCTTTAATGCCACGCACCTTCGCAAATTAGAAACTCAATAAAGAGGCTTTGGGAGCATGGGTACAACATTTTCTCTTATGTGAAAATTATACTTATGGCGCAACGCATAATTTTTTAATTAAATCAAACTTAAACGTAGGTAATTTTGAAATCGTATAAATTATGGTTGCCGAAGACTTTGTGTGCGTAAATTCAAATTGAAAAATATTGGAGACGGAACAATTCTTCAACCTGAATGACATCTTCAGGGATGAGAGTTGAATTACTTTGCGCAAAAGGCATCGTCAATAAAATCACCAATGTCATGCTCACTTCCTCAAACTGGATTCGTAGACATTTTATACTCTCAAAAGCACATCTATAATAAATTTCGACTTATTTATTGAGTCATTCTTCGTTACATAAGTAGCTTCTAAAAATTTTAACAAAGCTTTGTTGGCCGGTTGTGGACTGGCAAATTCTTCTTAATAATGCTCCCCGTTGTCGGCCCAAATGCTAACGCCTCGCGGTGATCGCTTCATCCGCGTTTCCCGCACCAATCAAGTCTCATCGAGACGTTTAATTAATAGCGCGGGATATAACAGCATGCCAACGCGAGCCAGCGAAGGCGAGAACATTAATTGGAGACTCGGAGCTCGAATGCACGCGCCAATGAGAGGCGTTCCGAATTCTTCCACTGCGGACACAGTATTGCACACGTTTCTCACCCCACGAATCATCGCCAATGGAAACGAATGTAGCCTTTTAAGTGTCGGGAATATAACGTTCCTTATCACCTAGCAACTATAAATGATGTTTATAAACAACTTTTTGAGTTGGTTAATATCCATTAAAAGTTTCATTAAGATCGGCCTGATAGTTTTAAAACGGTGGCGTGTCAAAGTTCCCAAGTCGCTGTACGAGATGGAATTAAGTCATGAACAGTACCGCACGATAATTTTCTATAACTTTCGACGAAGCCTCACCCAGCAAGAATGCGTCGCAGAACTTTTTGTTGTTTTTGGCAAAGAAGCACCATCAAAGACAACCGTTTATCGCTGACATACAGAGTTTTAGCGAGGACGCTCTAGCCTCAGTGACGAACCGCGTGAAGGGCGACCAAAAACCGCCGTCACTCAAGAAAACGTGGATGCTGTACGTAACATGGTTCTGGAAGATCGTCATGTTACATAGCGTGAGATTCAGGCATCATTGGACATCTCAGGGACCTCAGTTCAAAAGATCTTACACGAAGAGTTAGGTGTTAAAAAATTGGTTTCCCGCTGGATACCGCACCTCCTCACAGAAGAACAGAAAGCAGCTCGAGTCAAATGGTGTCGAAATACTCTGCAACGATTCAACTCAGGAGCATCAAAGCACGTTCACAACATTGTAAGTGGTGATGAATTATGGATCTATAGCTACGAGCCTGAATCAAAACGCTAATCTTCAGTATGGGTCTTCCAAAGTGAACTCAAACCGACAAAAATTGTTCGCTCTCGCAGCGTTGCCAAGAAAATGGTCGCATCGTTCGTAGCCAAATCAGGACATGTAGCGACGATTGCTCTTGAAAATCAAAGAACAGTTAATGCTCAATGGTATACGACCATTTGCTTGCCAGAAGTGATCGCCGAGCTTCGGAAAGATAACCCAAATCGACGCATTACGCTCCATCACGACAATGCAAGCTCACACACCGCTCGAGTCACAAAGTCGTTTTTGGAACAGCAAAACGTCGAAGTTCTTGATCATCCTCCATACAGCACGGACTTAAGCCCCAATAATTTTTCACATTCCCCAGAATCAAGAATATGCTGCGAGGAAAGCGCTTCCAGACGTCTGAAGAAGCTGTCGATGCCTACAAAACAGCCATTTTGACTACCCCTACTTCGGAATGGAATAAATACTATAACGACTGGTTCCATCGAATGCAAAAGTGCGTTGACTATCGCGGAGATTACTTTGAAAAACAACAAAAAAATTGCGTTATTGTACCTCTTATAGTTTTCTTCATTCCCGACACTTAAAAGGCTACCCTCGTAGTTCCGGCAAGTATATTGACAGTCTAGCAGAGAGCGTAAGAAGGTATTACGGTGGTAGATGGAAAATTCGCGGGTAAAATGTTCGATTCAAAGTCGTCACTCGCTGGTAGAAATAATAGGAAGGAATTTATTAGCCTGCCACCTCAATACCATTAGCATATCGTGGCAAAGAAAGAACCGAAAAACTTTGCACTCAATGCCAACACATAGTGCAAGCGATGCATCGTCAGGAATGGCTGCCCATGGAACATTCCAGTTTAGCTTTGGTTGGAAAATGTGCTGTCATCTGGTTTTTATTTTTGCCGTTCACTCAATAATTTATAAATTACCTGAGCCACGGTGTTTCAGATGATGAATAAGTTGAAATTAAAGTGCGTCTTTCTACCATTGATGGCACAATTTAAAAACTTGCGGAATGGGCGCTAATAATTAAAAGCAGAAAACGACTCACTTCCTACCAAGAATCTACTTTAACGTTCCAAGGACAGAAGTTCACGACGATTCATCGCCTTTACTTCGTATCATCACTGAGTGCACAATTTAACTAGACCTTTCCTTGCCACGGTATATCAACATTGTGGTGATGAGCTTCTCGCATCTAATTTGTAAAACTTTGTCGGAACTGGGAGCTGACCTCATTGGATCCTTACGAATTTCCAGTTTTGATAGGAAATGTGTTGTCGTGCGGTCATTAGCGTTTAGTCAATAATTTAGAAATCGTGTCAGTCACGGTGTATCAGGCGGTGTATTCACAGCAATTAAAACGCGTATTTCCCACAGTTGGAAGGACAATATGATTTTTTTTGTGGACGCTAATACCTAATGAAAACCAGATGATGCCACATTTTCCTACCAAAGATCAACTGGATCGTTTCATGGACAGCTTTTCCTGTCGATTTATTGCTTGTATATACTTTGTGACATCACTGACCTCACGGTTTTGTATGATCTTTCCTGGCCACGTCACGCCAACATCAGGGTGACTAGCGAATAATTTCCTGTCAGTCACTCGCGACACCTCTCACTCTTCTTTCAAACCCAATTCGTCAAATCTTGTCGGAACTGGGAACCGGCCTCTTTGGTTCCTAAACAATTTCCAGAGTGCAAGGGAGGTTGGGGACATGGGTTTGGGAGGAGCGGGCGGAGGAGGGGGGAGGCGGCTGCGAAGGGGGTGGGGGAAACTTTCTTGACCCGCTTTAAGAGTCTCGAGGCGGGCGGGCGGGCGAGAGTGCTGTGTGGACGGGTGGGTGGGATTGGGAGGTTTTTTCGGAGAGGGTGGGAGTGAAAAAATGATGTCAGAGTCCCAATAACAAACGCACTCTCGGACAGGCGCGCACACACTCCGCGTCTATTATAAAGTGGGCTTCTCTTTCCGTCTCGCTCTCACTTTCCCTCCCGCCCCAACCCCCTTCGCCCCCCGCGTGCCGTGGTTCTCGGCGCCGACACGGCATGCACGCCCGGTCCAGGTGGGGAGGGGGATGGGAGTGGGAAAGGGAAGTCTCGAGATCCATAGTTCGAAGAAGAGAGTATATAGGTGGAATAGTACTCCCTTTTCTCCCATAGTCAGGTTATCGAATACCAAATATACCATGTATTTAAATTGACCCTTCGTTTCTAAGCAACCAGATTTGATCATATGTGGAAAAATACTTCCAGGTTGTTGGTTTTTCTTTTGTTTTTTTTTTTTATTTTTATTATTTTGTTATCTAAGGCCTTATATTAACATATTTGCTAAAAGTTTTCGCAACTGCATTCTGCTGTTCTTACCATTGAATTTGTCAAAGTTGTGTTAAAGTTTTTGTATTAGGTTACAGAAATTTTTGAGAAAATCAATTGACGATGTATGTGATATTCATTTTGGTCTTATGTTGTGTTCTGTTCTTCAATTTGCTTGTTATTTTGGAAATTCTTGTCTCCAATGTATTTCATGATTTCTTCTCTACATTTGTCTATGCTACGCCTCATGTGCTACAACAGGAATGTTTTATTTTATTGTAAATTCATACTGCCTCTTGTGAGAGGCTACATGTATATTTAATTTTTACACACCCGGCCTAATCTCTGAGGAAAAAAATTACTTTCGTTTCATCTTTTTTTTGTATATGTACTTACATAGGAACCTAGGGGACATAAAGTCCCAGGTGCTCAATAAAGTTATTGTATTGTATTGTACTGTATAATACAGTACAACTGCACACGAAAATATTGAACCTATTGAAATTCGCTGTAGGCTTCGATTGAATGGGTTAGTTAGATTTGTACCTATAACGCTGAAAGCAATGCTAGTAATAAAGTAATGGTCGCATGACCGTAATTTTTCATCTGTGTCAAAAATTTCTTCTATTCATTAGAGTGTTCTACCAGCTGATTGGTAGGTTTTTGGACGGTCTTTTTCTTACTGTTACATCGCTTCATTACGGCTGCTGTAGATGACCCGCCATTAGATCCCTACTTTCTTCTAGAAAATTGTGAAATACAGAATTTCATATTTTCACAATGTGTCCACGGAAGCCATACTCGAATCTTTCCCTTTCATTTTTAGCCTCTCTCATCACTTACTTAAACCCGACATAAAACTCATTAACAATACCATTAACTCTTCCACTGAGTGTCCGGAACTTTTTTTCATTCTTCAATTTCAGAGTGCTTTCGCGAGTGATAAACAGTAATCAGTCCAACATCCATTTCATCATTTTTTATTCTTATATGCGTAAATCCAATTTTACATGTTACAAGTGCACTTTAAATTGACAAGGTTGCTCATGTAGACAATTTTCTTTGAAAATAAAATGAAATGCGGAATAATGTCCAAAACAGTGCTCCATTGTTCATGAATCTTATGGACAAATTGCTTACGAAAGCCTCAAGCTAGGTTAAGTGAATCATCTTTCACAGAGCTAATGGACTTTACTTTCGTAATTCAGGACGCCACTATTTACCCTCGTCTTTAATCCACGCTCGAGGCGATATGATTCTATGTATATAGTTATATGATTGTATGTAATAAAGAATGCTCCTCTCCTCCTTCCTCCAACAAGAATATCATTTTAATTTGAAGATGTTTCCCATAAACGAGAAGGCATATATTATAGACTTAACCTTTATGTTTATCTATCCGAAGTGGTCGATACATTGGGATGGAAGATTGTGCACAAGAGCTCACGGAAGCGCACGTCTTGGAGATTCTCCTTCGATGGTGACTACAAGCATACATACATACTAATCACGCCGTTCCCCTCCGGGGTAGGCACAGTCAAAATGTTTCACTAATTAATACATAATTGTACACCTAACTCTGCTTCAATAATTTCCTCCATACTGACCTATCCTTGCAAACCTCTTTTGCATCATTAACCCCCATACACTGTTTCATACACACCCCCCTGTTTATAAGACTCTTAATATTCCTCCTCCTAAGAATTTCCTCAACCAAATTCAACCACAACTTTCTCGGCCTACGTCTACCTTTCACACCATTCATTCTACTATCATATATTTGTTTCGTTATTCGACTCTCATCCATTCTCTCAACATGGCCAAACCAACGAAGCACACTTCTTTCATACACGTCCATTACTGGAGCATTTAACCCACATTCATTCATGACCCACTCATTCCTGATCCTATCCATCAATCTTTTGCCGCAAATATTCCTCAGATAACTCATACCCACGGCGTTTAGTTATGCTTAGCTCTTTTCTATTAGCTCTTATGTCTACCTTGAGATACCCATGTTTCACTATCATATAGCAAAGTGGGAAGAAGTACACTTTTGTACACGGCAATTTTCCGCATCCTTAGACAAGCACTCATTCCTTGATATGCTACGCATGCTACCTACCACTTTCCTTCCAGCATTCGCACGTCTCTTTATCTCCTCATCTATTCTTCCATCTTTCGAATACATCTTACCTAAGTACACAAAATCATCCATCTGTTCAATTACTTCACCATTCGCCCTCTTCAAACAGTTGTTCTATCCATTCTCCTTATCAAAAACTACTACTTTTGTATTGCACGCATTTACCTTCAATTCCATTCTCTCCGTTGATTCACAAAACTTATCTAGGAGCTTCTGTAATCCCTCTTGGCTCTCTGAGATCAAAACAGTATCACCCGCATATAGAAGAACTCGCACGTATACATTTCCAATCAAAACACCGTCGTTTTCAATACATGCGTCTCTAACACATTTATCCATAAACACATTAAAGAGCCATGGTGACATTACGCATCCTTGCTTTACACCCCGATTTATTACAAACCAATCACTCAGAACCCCGTTAACTCTTATACTTGCTTTACTATTGTCATACATCGCCATCATCACATTCAATAACTGCCCATTCACTCCATAGTCTCTCAAAACCTTCCACAGCTTCTTTCCATTTACTCTGTCATATGCCTTCTCTAAATCGACAAACGCACAGTACACTTTCTTTCGGACGCCCATACATCTTTCTATCACTTGCTGAAGAGCAAAAAGCTGGTCACTACATCCTCTCCCAGGCATAAACCCACACTGCAAACCCCATATTCTGTCAGAAGTAATGTTAGTATCTAAGTAATACAGAAATTGAAGAATTAATACAGAAAGAAATATATGCAATTTTTTTCCACGATCATGTGATTTAACCTTCCTGTGGGTGTGTGGGCGGAAATATGTCAGCTCTTTAAAAAAAAAACAATCCGCCCCCACCTTGGTGGGTGCTAACAATCCAAGGATTCTCTAACAACCCTCAGAGAAATAAGATGACCTTGTAACCGTGAATCGGAATGGTACGAGGCGAGCGCTCGTCAGTATCATAGCTGGCAAATCTGAGAAAACACGTTGGGGCGGGCAAATTCTCTCCGCACGCCCAACGAATAACTAGATTCGTTTGGGACTAGACCTGAAAATGTAATCGGGAAGTCATTGTATTTCATTTCAGGCATTCGTCGTTACTTCATTTGACCTCACAGAGGTTCAGAGGTTTTTATTTCTTTATACGTAAAAAAAAAACTACTGAATTCTCTCTGTCCTCACTCTTTGCATATTCATATTTCATTTTACGAACGTATCTGTTCTATTATTTCTGCAACATTGCTACGTTTGCTGCGCGTCCAATTTTAGGCATCTGTTAGGGCGTTCTCACTGTCTCCGGACTCTGTCCCGGGAATCGTTTGAGATGCTAAAATACTTCTCCAAAAACTCGCTTCGGTCGGAGTTTACTATCCACCGTAGATATGGTCTGGTTTTTCACCGGACGTGAGATTTTGGTATAAATTCATCCGTTACAGTTACTGCGAAAGGGGTTAAAGGTGCATTTGGACAGAATCGAGAGTCATGAAATAACTTTTTCGACATTGTAACTAGTGTCCTTGCTTAAAACAATGTCGGAACTTCATGAGACAGGTACACAATATGCCTCACGGAATCGCTACAAAGTGACTGCCTCATCCATTGGCTTCCACATCGGCGACAATGTCGTAAATGTCTGCAGCTTTCGGCAATGACAGATGAAGTACAACGTGCCGTAACCAAAAGAGCTTTATTCTGTGGTGCCTCAATGTAAGATAAAAAGTCCGTGGGCAAGGGCCGACAATGTAAACACGAAACAATGTCTTCTTGACTTGTTTTAGGGCAAAATTATAACGTTCTGTGAACCCACTGACAGTGTAAATGTGGCTTAAAATAACAGAATTTAAAAAACAAAGGACAGAGTTCACAAACGGCAACAAAATTCACACAAATTTTGTAATAGTTTTTAAACTAACTTCCTGATGTTTTAAACTTTTTTGTCCCTTTTTAAAACGTGTTCTTTTATTTTTATTTAAGAATTTATTATAGTATAAAAATAACATTCTCTTCCCACTGTAGCTGATATTATTGAAGTTACTTTTTTCGAGGGAGTTAAAGGAAACGTTTTCAATAGCAGCATGAAAACTTTCAATAAATAGATGAGTAACTTTCCAATCTGTAATCAACACTTTGTATGCTTTATGTTTGCTCTCATGTATTCTTTTTGTTTACTTTAATTGTTTAACTTATTGCCGCCTTGTTTACCCATAAGGCTCATGTTACAAATTTGACTTTTTAAAGTAAGTAAAAGTAAAATAAAATTATTTTCTCCAAAAATGAACCGTTTTAAATCATATGTTGTCATCCAATTTGATGCATACCACCATTTAGTTAAAATCCTTAATCGTACTCGAGAATAAGATTAAACAAAAACACATTTATAGAAAGAGCTAAAATGAATCGGCAACAAAACTTGAAGAGAAACGCGAATTTCTCATTCAAATTCTAAGACATTGCATTTGACATCCAGCGGGCGCGCTGTGGCACAATGTACAACATTTTGCCGTTCCGTTGTCACGTTATTGACAGTGTAAGGTCTGTAACCCAATCGCACCAATTATTCCTTCTTTGTATCACTATAAAGATATCTGCAAGTAATTCTAGCTCAAGCCTTCCCATATTTCGTAATAAAACGAATTAGTTGCTGAACTACTTTTTAGTAGTCGTCTTTGTTGCGCTCTGTGCAACGCGCGTCTGGTGATGAAATTCGGTCCCATAGTGGCAGTTATTGATCAACATTATCTTCTATTAGAGACAACATAAGAAGGGAATAAAAACACTCTTGGTAAGATGAAACTATACGATAAATTGTATTTAGACTAAATCATACATTTATGGCGCAAGAGAGAAAATAATTCCACATCAGTGGCGATCAGAGGTTACATTTTAACCATTTCCGTTCATAAATTCATTCTCAACGCAATTTATAGGCACAATCAGGCATGATAACACATTTATATAACTTGTATTCAATTAGACTCATTTAATACCATACTGAGCAAGGTCCGGGTTCAAATAACCGCTCAGCGCCCTCTCAAATTCGCACGCGTTATTTGACCCCTAGACCCTTTTGTGATACAAAAAAAGGTGAAGCCCAGGGGTAAGACTCTGGGACTTTTGATATGTTATTCTCTACATAAAATAGTACATGTGTGCAAATTTTCAGCATTAAATTACTTTTTTCTAGGTTGAAGCTAATATTTCGCTAACGTGCCTGGCTATTAGGCGTGACCCTTATTCAGGACATGCCCTGGGGGAAACACGCACGGGAAATTTGCGGAAAGGAATATAAAAAATTGGGATTTATTGAAAGAATGCTTTGAAAATGTCACGAGAAAGTAAAGGAGCTACTTCTCTCTCGCGAGACCTAAGTTGAAGTACGCCGGTAGTAAATGGGACCGTTACAAAGTGGGACTAGTTTCAGAATTAGGTCGAATGCAGTGGGGAGCAGCAAGATTAGTTAAAAATGGTCCTAGGGTGAGATGTAAACATGGTTTCTTCCAGGTTTAGTCATCAGAGATGTCCGTCTCCACTTCACTGAGCATTTGCGAACGGTGGAATTTGGTGACCGGAACAGATATTATTGCATGTAAAGACGTGTGTCGGCTCACGTACGTGTGGGAGACAGTTCCGAGTCGAGTCCATCAAGGTGAATATAGTGGAAGGATGGGAGAATGAGGGGAAGGACGCCTTCGCCCTCTTCCTCCCACTCACCCAACTCGGGAAGATAGTTTTCGGGTCAAGCGATCGTGCTTGAGAAAGCGGCGGAGGAGGCGGTGGGCCTCGACCGACCCTCGGAGACAAATTACGCTGCATACCTTGCTCATTAAAAAAGCGCTTCAGAAATATCAACGAGGAGGAAATCGAAAAAGGAAGGAGGGTAGAACTCGTCCGACAGGAAGCCCCGCTGCAAGTGATACGGGTGTGGGTAAGGATTTGAAACTTCCCCGGCAAGAAACTGATGAAAATTCTTCTTTGGCTTCACACAGGGTCAGAGGCGGTATCGCGGTTCTCCATAATGCTTGCTCGAGTATTATCGCTATATTCAACTGCGCCCGCGAGAGCGAAAACGGGAACGTCATTCGCCTGGTTTTGTCAGGTGCATTGAACCAAACTCATTGTGACTGAGAGCACTTCCTTTCAAAAAGCCATTTGCGCATTAGATAACGATAAAGAAAATGTGAAAGAACGAACCATTATCCCACCACAGGCCATCCTGAAGACAATGGGAATGTCTCCCTTCGAAACGTTGGCCATTATAGAAGACGAGAGGTACTATCACGGTTCTTCATGAAATGAGCGCTCGCGAAATCGTTATTTTTCATTCGCGCGACAAATATGTAAACTTTATCATCACTTTTTCATACTCAGACAGGTACTTTAAATCACTAATCATAATAGATGGTGTGTTTTCTCTTGAAAAGTAGCTGCTAACATCGCGCTGATAGAACGGTTTTTGTTCTGTACAACGATGACGACAGCGCGTAAGAAAGACCGTAATCCAGATCTGGGAGAGATCTCGCGTCCAGAAAGAACAGGCATCCCCACTCAAGGTGGAAGATGTATCTAGAGGCATTCCGGGTTTTAGTCTGGGGAACCTGGTCAGCGACCAAAGGAACTTCTGTTTTACCACGCCGTACATTGACATTTGGATATAATTTCTGTCAAAACAGATAACTAATTGGTTGTTTATCTCTAAATTTATATTTGTATTTTGAATCCACATTTTTCTAAATTGGAAATAACTTTCGTGTCATCGTCCAGTAGTTATTCACCAAAAAAAGAGAATTCGACTTTAACACAACCTTTAGAAGTAAACATAACCAATAAGTTCGAATCCATATTGAAAATAAGCCTATGAATAAAATAAAATGTACTTTTCCACATTTATTTATTGTAAACGTACAACGCATATCGCAGCTTTTTGCATCTTCAGATACAATTGTTTGTATTGTATGTGTTATCTAATATAAAATACTTCCACGAAGTGACGCCTGAAGGTGTAAAGTTTAACCTATAAGTTATTTTTGGAGTGAAAGTTGCAATTTACCGTGTTTTTCATTGCCACAAAGAAAATTCAGTATCCCTATTATATTTTTAACAAACTTTTCAATCAACACAAATTTCCAAAAATCGTTGATTTGAACTTCATTTTTGAGGTCAAAAGTTCATCCTTAGTAAGCCGCTTTATTTTTCCGATATTTCGCATTGCATCGTCTTCACAACGCTTTTTGGCTTATCTTCCTGCATCATGTCAGCTAAAGAGGAAAGGTTCAATTTCCTGGAAATTCATGGGAGTGGGAAGAATTGGCTTGAACATATTCTTGAGGAATTAATGTGAGATAAGTAGGGACCGTAATTGAATGGAAAATGAAGGAAAGTTCCCGAGATGAGGACCGAGGACTCACTTTGACCGAAGGGAGGAGCAAGTGAGAACTCACCACGTGCAAGAGAATGAGCGATGGTGGCGGTAGTAAGGAAGACAGAAGTTGCTCACAAAAACCGTGGTTGTGAACTACAAGTATTTCAGAAACCAAGCAAATTACTGGGAACCAACCTGTTGCGGATAGTGGCAGTAATCACTTAAAGAGTCATGATGAAATACCGACTTACGTTTAACAACTTAAAAATATCAACAAAGAATCTCTAGCTGGTTGAAAAATTTAGATAAATAGAAAGTAGACTTGTCAATTTTGCATTTTATACAAACCTCAAATGGGATAAAAACCAAAGCCAAACCTAAAATAGGAGATGAAAACTGAATATTTAAAGCAGCTCATGAGAAAGCAGATATAAAGTGAATTGAATATAGAAGTATTGAAAACTTGCATATTTCAGGGTTCTGAATATTATAGTAGAAGGAGGAGCCGTTGGGAAGTAGTATCATGGGGCGATAAAGATAAAATGCGAAACATATGAAGGATTCTAAAATCAGAAAAATATAAGAAGCAAATAGACTAGCTGAAAATAAACTTGTCTTTAGAGCTACAGCAAACCACTCATCGTATTCGTGACTGCCACTTTGACTATATTCATCATTCCCTAATCCCTTCCAAAATATTTATTCTCTCCCCACCTCTCTTATGCATCACTGGAATGGCAACCCATGGCAGCCATTTTAACAAGTCATACTTGCCATTATTAGTAAAAGTAGGTTTTCTTAAAGTAGTTAGGGCGAGAAATAGGTATGAAGGTTTCCGCGGCGCTTAAGCATTTGGAGATCAGTTCTCGGGTTTCTCACTGCGTATTGTCTTTTTGTGACGACGACAGTTTCTCCAGCCATCCGGCTGGCGTCTTCAGGTCAGAGTGATGATGCCAGTAGGATGGCTGAGAAACTGTCGTCACAAAAAAACAACACGTGGAAGGAAACCTCAGAACTGATATCCAAATAGTTTGGGCGAGATTTTTTTCCCTATTCATCAAAGAGACCATATTCGTATGTTACATTCATTACTTCAGCAGCTGCAAAGAGCATTAGATAACTTTTGTAATATTAGTGACTCAAAAATGTAGTTTACGTGACTGAAATTCTCAGTAATTAAGGAGATACATCTATATGTCTTTAAATTGACTCATTTTTTTTCGCGCCTCTGAGAAAACGCCATAACAGGGGAGGAAAATTGTTAAGGAAAATTGTTTGTTTTCTTGTAATTTAGATTTTTTCGAGTTCCTCCCGCATTTCAGCATATTAATGGTCAACCGTTTCGCCGTCATTCTTGTCATCAGGTCCGAATCAGGACTGGAATGCTGGCGAAACGGTTGCCCACTAACGTGCTGCAACGCGGGAAGAAGCCGAAATATTCTAAATGAAAACGAAAGGTTTTTTTTAGAATCGGTGAAAAAACTTGCTGAAAGTGTTAAATTTTTTCATAGTTGAATAAAAATACAAAATACACACATACATTTGTGACGAACTCTAGGAGGTAGAAAAGCCTAATTTTTCAATTAAAGTATCTCTGGAATGCATACGTGTGCCATATCCCAATGCAGACGACTTCTATTTCATGGCAAATCCCTCGTGTAGTAGTGCGGTCAGAGGCTAATTTTTCGGTATATTTGAGAATGTGAGATGTTGTTCTATAAAATGAGACCAAGTTCACTACATTCTAGGAGAAATGATATGTCGCTCAGACTACCGTATTCTTTATATATGTACAACGTACATCCTTTTCCGTCCTTTTTTTTAGGGGAGTTGGCAGGCTATGGAAAATCATTTGGAGAATCTCGATGGAAGAGGTTTCCTTGCAAATGGGCTAAAGATTAGAGGGAGAACAAATGAATAGGATGACCTCCGGCGGGGCTGTTTCCTTCCGAAAGCTGAACATAATCGACGCCATGAATAACGGGCCGACCCCTTTCCGTCCGTGTGTGCGATCGACGCCCAAGGATACGACGACAGCGGCGACACGGCCACCTTGCATACATCTCCATATCTTGCGCACCCTATAAATCTCAAAGGGTGCCTTTTGCATCGGGGTTGCTGCGAGGACATACGAGGAGTGGAGCGAGTCGAGAGGAATTATTTATTAAATGCCAATTAGTTGTGAAACCGTTGGAATACATTGACGCTGTATGCAAACACGGAGGGGATCTCGTCGCAAAGCCAACCTATAATTCGAAGTCAAAGCACTCAGAGTAATGAGAAGTTATCTGAGGTCACAGGCATCTTATGTCTTTTGCATCAAGACTTTGAGAATCAAATGATAAAATTCCGGTTGAAGCTTCTCAGCACACGTCCAGTTCAAGTCCTTTGCTTTAATAAAATAATTAATTATATTTATTTTCTGCATGCCATATCGTTAAAAAAAACTTCATGTGACAAAGTATAAATAATGGGTCTCCGAAATTTCAATGTAAGTGTCAGAGGGCGATGAATATACAGCCTGTTGGGCATTACCCTTATAATGCGTGTACCCTTCTACCCAAGTTGAATTACCCGACGCATCAAGGCCAACGGCAGATATTTCAGATACGTCATGGAAAATTTTTCCAATGCCAATATTCTTTTTCACTGTCTGAGTATTTTCTGTTGCTTAATACCGGGCTTTGGAGTCTTACAAACGTGAATCATGTATAACTCCCAGGGAACAACAACAATACAACAGCGAAAAATCTTAAAAATAAAATTTGATTTTTGGACAGCCCCCTCTGATTTGGCCAAATGAGTGATGCGAGCTGCATAATAGACTCCTTCCGCACTTGTCGCAACATCGAACTCATTTCCTCAACTATATATTACGCTGTCTTTGTCTCTCCTCTCGCATCTGAAGGGCGAGATGCGGTCTCTCTCCCTCCTCCTCCAACCCCATGGACCCTAAAAACTCTCTCTAACCCTCCGACCCACTCTTGCCCCCGCCATCTTGTCATCTCAACTTCAGTCACATTGAATAGAGATCCACACACTACAGCACCATTATATGCGTGAGTTAGCGTACTAAAACCACATATTTTTAAAAATAAGTATGCAGCAAGAGATCCTAAAATAAATGCCCTTTACGTACAAACGTTACCAAGCAGAAAACCTCTCCAAAAACACCATGAATTTCAGTTTTTTGCTTTTGCTTTCAAACAGAACAGCGTTGTGTTCTTACCGTGGTGTCCAGAATTACTTGAAGCAACAATGGGTTGAAGGTATATTTATTTTTTAGCGCTCATAATGAAAAATACTTGGTTTTATTCCACACTATTTAATACAACTCGACCATGGTTTCGACACCGCGTGTCATCCTCAGGTTCCCCATCCCCATCCTGAGGATGACACGCGGTGTCGAAGCCATGGTCGAGTTGTATTAAATAGTGTGGAATGAAACCAAGTATCTTTTATTATGAGTGACATCATAAATTTCCACAATGTGAAGCCGGAAACTAATTCTTATATTTTTTAGCAAGTGAATATATGTTTTGGCTAATATTTTACCCGGGATCAAGTGGTAGTGGATGTCACCTTGAAACCCATTGTGATTTCAATGCTTTGTTCAAAGTAGGCGTCCCCTTCCTGTATCACAAGCAGCGCTATTCGTGCCACGATCCCGTTCCATGGCATTGGGACCGGCATATCGCCCTCCCGCGCGTATTTCAACCTCCTTGAGAGAGGCAGACAGACTTTCGGTGAGGGCGATAGAGGGCGCCCTCTCGACAACAAACGAACGGACATATGCGAGCCACAGCCATGTGTCTACCCTTGACCCATTAACGATGAGACGAAGGAAACAGAGGGAATCGAAAGGGATGGGAAGAGAAAGGGGGCAGTCGAATAGGAAAGAGACTGCTACAACTGACAAGCAGTATATAACGGAGGGGGAGAGGACTAACTTTTTTGTTTCAACTGTTCCAGGATGAAAAAGCACGGGTTGTATGCTAGGAAGAGAAGGTAGCTTTCCATTCAAGGTGCTGAAGACAGCACGCATCGGAACACTTCGAAGCACAAACTATAGAGGTACATGGAGAGGGCATTACATCATCAAACTGTAGCCTGGCAACCTAAATAACAACCATATTGGTTATGCCCGCTCTTTCCTTACTTTTCTTTGGATAGCACGACTTAATAAACGAATTAGATGATGTAAAGTAAGAATATCCTTCATCTGTTCGAAATTTGAGGTAAGAAACTCTTGAAGCATATAATGGCTACTTAATGCTATGGATTCTACTCAATTTCACCAAATTTTACTGGAATACGGATAATTATTAATTTAAATAAATAAACAATGTATCTAAGGAGGATGCATACCAAAATGTAAGTGCATGCTAATTTCTATTAAGGTATCCATCGAAAGCATCGTAAAATTGCAAAATTATTGCGTCAGTCCGTAAGTTGTAGAGAAAAATTAGGGTTAACAAAGATGGCGGACGGGCCACATCCACGCTTCAGCTTCTAACATTGGCCACAATAGGAAGCACCCTCTCCGTCTACTTAAATGGCGCAAACGAACGGCGTTGAACGTAACGAAATTTTTTGTACACAGCCGGTTGATACCATTTTCTGGGTGAACAACAGTCACGGCCGAAGGTTCCCTTGAATGTCAATGAGTTCGTTCAAAAAATAATTTATAAACGCAAGGTTTTCACCACAGGGTAATTGAATACCTCATAGTATGTATGTTTGACGCCTTTATTGAAAATAAACACTTGACAGCAATCACGGATTCCATTATTGAGGTATCTTTTTTTTTAACCCACATAAACTTGGCTCTCGGTCTGTTTTGAAGTGCTCTACCGATTGCGCAAGGTGTGAAGCGAATGAAGGGTAAGTGCGATGCTGTTTTGCGAAATGATTAGCGCGATAGAGCGAATTGAAAGCACTCCAAGATTGCCAATAAGGAAGAAGAGGAAGAAACTGAAAAAAATCTGGTGGAGCGCTGGGCTACACGGCTCACTATTAGAGACATCGACCGTTGGCAAGCTGGAGCAAAATAGAATAGTCTTTAGAATCTTGGTGGTGTAGGCAGATGCTGTGGATCAAAAAGACAGATGGGATCAGAAGCGAGGAGTAGTACAGAAGAGAAGGAGAAATCTCAGGAAGGCAAGATGCAGATTGATTGACTACTTTACGAGGCGTAATGAATTAGTTTGGAACATAATGGGAGGAATTATAATTCGGAGAAAACAGACGGAAAAATATGATTGGCCAGCCAAAACGGGATTTGAAACAGTGGATCCACAAGGGCCTCAAAGGAGCAAGCAGATGATGTGGTAGAATATGGGGCCGTAGTCAACTAATCTTGGGATTGAATGCCTGATGATCACGACGTGTCGGAAGAGGAGGGAAGGCGGTGCAACGGGGAGGAGGAGAGATGAGGTTTCGGAGGCACCACTCCAGTTCACCCCCTCCTCCGCTCCCCCCCTTCCCTTCCGCCCCTGGCCCACACTCGTCTCCCATTTTTTATCTCCCTTGCGCCCCGCGACATTCTCTTTTTTCTTTAGACGCACGAAAATGGGACGAGGCGCGCTCGCTCTCCCCCTCTAGTCCAAATGCATTCGTTTTCTATTCTATTTCCGTTTGGTTTCTCGCCTCTCCCCCTCTCTCCTCCTTCCCCCCCTGCCCGCCATCCGAGGTTTCGTGCTCCAAATGCTGGCGTCTCAAGGATTCCGGGCAAGGAGAAGGCTTTGTGGGGGAGATGGGGGGGTCTCGCCTTCGCCTCCTCTTTCAGTCGACATTAATTTCGTGTTCATACTTCTCTCCAAGTTATTATCATACTCAGGCGATCTACAGTAGCTGATAAGTTCATTTTCTCCCTAATACGCATTTCATATTCTGCATTTTGGAGAAAGTTAATGGTATACATTACAGTGCTTATTGGTGATGACTCATCCCCTGCCTAACTCCCTGGAGGTGGCTTACAGGGTACTATGTAGATGTTAAGGTAGGTTTGAATGGAAGTAAGCTAATATGCCGATGATTATTGCGTGCACAGGTCCCTTTCTATAGAGCGTTCCAGATTTTGTTCACAGTTTGGGGCTTATGGGGAACACAGTTTCCAATTTGACGGTCAATGTGATCAGCCTTCGGCTACATCAGTGATCACCCACGGTCAACACCTAGCGCGTGCTAACTTTAATTAAGTTATTTTAGGGACTAATATTTACATATTGGAAGACTCCTCAAGTTGCAGAAAGTACACAGTAATAAAACTAAGTCACAATTCCCACAGCTATGGTCAACATTAAACCGTCGACCTTTTGGAGATTTTTTTACAGGAAGCAATCTCTATATGAGCCCACAATGACAACTAAACATGGTACAGACTCTTCAAATATTTCTTTTTTTCATCAACATACTTCCTACTCTTCTCCATACCGTCACATAACCCATTTTATTTCTTGCCCTTCTACGTTTACCCAAAACCCTCACCTCTATCATATCCTTAAGTAACCATTCACCCCTCATTATCCCCTTCAATCACCAGCCTTGCCTCCTCCTCAATTAACCTATAAGTTTCTTTCCTCACCAATCATACCAAGCACTTTCAAGTTGGTCCTTCTTTCCGTCCACTGCACCGTTCCCATGTTCCTACCCTCTCATATCTCGAACGCCTGCATCCTATTCTCGTTCTCCTTTCCCATTGCCCACGCTTCTGCCCCACAGAACTCAACACTCCATATCTTATAACATACTCCATATCCACTCTTCACCAGAATCCTCTTTGTATCCTTGCCCAAGGTACCCGTCATCAGCTTCCTTTTACTACTGAACTCTTCATTTGCCGGCGCTACTCTCCTCCTCCTTTATTTGCCACTGCGACTATTCTCTTCTTGTATAATGCACTAAAAATTAGATTGCTCGACTTGCACCAGTTTGAGCCCAGCTTCTCTCATGAACGATCTCACTTTTTTAACATAGAGATTATCATTAGAGCTCTTTAAACACACAAAGTGTAATCATGCTGCCAAATTTAAAATAGGATGTAGATAATTCTCAGTGGGTATTCAACTTGCTGAGTGGTGGGTTATTCCAATGTCCACATTCCAACATCCCCATTTCTGGGACGCCTTTTCACTCTCCCACAAATACTCGTAACTTGCCTTCCATTAGGTCACTATTAACCTCCTCATACCCAAGCCGGAATTCTCTCCCCTACTATACATCCCTTGCTTAGCACCCTCTCTTCAATATGCCCTCATCTCTCGAAACATCCCTCCATTCAGTTTTTGATCCATCCATGCACGCTCAACTTTCTCATCCGATATTCTTCTCGTCCCTCCTCAAAGCTCCCCTCATCTATTCCCTACTCCTTCCTACCCTTCGCTTCCTTGGCCAGGGCAATTCCGCATCTGATGACACGCTATCACGAGCAAATTTCCACCAGAGTTCAACAATGGTTGTAAACAATCCACCTGCTCTATTCTATGTCCTCACACACTTGAATTCAGCAGGACTAAGAACAGGGCAACAGATGAAAGGAAAACGGGGAGTCAAAAATTGGTTGGTTGTTTTGGGGAGGCATCGGATAAAAGAGATCATTTTGATGTTATTTTTCTCGCGTGAGGTCTCACTTGGAGAACGCCGCTAGTATTTGGGACCCTTACAAAGTAGGTCTAGTTTCTATATCAAATAGAGCGGAGAGCAGCAAGATTTTTGAAACATTGTTACGAAAGCATAGTAGTGTTACTGAATTGTTGAGGAATTTAGGATGGGAACCTCTATCGGATCGAAGGGAAAACTGTAGATTAAATCTTTTACTAAAGTTTGATGTAGACTATTTTTTGCTGGACGTTAAGAAAATTCTGCTAGAGCCAAACTATTATGATAGAAATGATCACAGGCATAAAACCAAGGAAATAGACCGTAGAACCAATAGATTTAAAATGTCATTTTTTCCGCGTATCTACAATCATCAGCTCTAGGAAACTTTGACCCTCAATGGGTAAAGTAGGTTTTGCACTTGTGGTAAATATCTGAACATCACTATTGACCTTTTATAACTCCGCATGAAATAGATGTAGCTCCTGCATGATTTAGTATCTTGTATAATATTTATCAGTCGCATTAATAATACTAACCAGTAGTTGTATTTCAAATAGTATACTGGATGGTAGCGTGTTCGTTTACATTGCACTCTCCTAGTTTACGGTCTAACCGCGTATTGCCATCCTGACTGCTTTTGGCCTGCGCCTGGCATCCGGGCGAGCGTGCGCGGTTCTGATTTCAGCTGGGATGAGTGTTGCATGCCTGGTGTGGAATCACCCCGTGCCACACAGCCTAGTGGTTTGCCCGGTATTTCGTAGTTGTAGATGATCCCTGATGGAGGGGTAGGCTGGGGAGGGGAGAATAACACGATGAATTCCGAAATGAGTTAAGGGCAGAGTATCTTATTGACTAGGTGGTTATTTTTCGTAGGTGCCATAAAAGGAATGAAAACTTCTCGTAACTTTGAATTTCAATGGTTTTTTTCCGGGAAGAGAATAATCTATAGGTTAGGTGAACAGAAAGGAAGGGCCCGCGTGAAAACGGTAGTCCAAAATTCCGGCGGGAGGGGGGAATATGGAACCTACTACAGTCAAACCTCCCGTTAGCGGACACGTTTGGTCCCGGAAAAATCGTCCGCTACTGAGAGGAGTCCGATATTCAGAGGAGTACGAAATTACGGCACGCTTCTATGTGCAGTAACTACGCCGGTACATAAGTATATATAGGTGTTAATATATTTCATTTATATTTTGTCTTAATATTGAAAAATTACACACTTAAACAAAAAATATGGGATGAAATACTTAAACATTTTTTGATCCATAGAGCAGCTAGTAGCTCATCACCAAGATTCTACCCGAATTGCTAAGATAAGCTTTGGTCTGGAAAAGTTCATAAGTTCCTTCAAGAAATGAGGTTTATTGTTCAGGAGAAGAGACATTTTTGCAGAATATCTCTTCGCGAGTGTCCGCTAGTGGAGGTAATTGACGGAAAAATGTTTCTTTTCAGTTGTCCGCGTCAGTTATTGAGTGTGTCCGCTATTTGGATGTATTATTTCCATAAGTTTCCATGTTCTACTGCCGGGGATTGAAAAACTGTCCGTTTGTGGGAGGTGTCCGTTATTTGGTGTTCCGTTAGGGGAGGTTTGACTGTAATAGTTGGGGCTGTTTAAGGAGGGTTGTTGAGGAGTGGGCGGAGGTGTGGGAGGGGGAAGAACAAGAATAAGGGAGAGGAGGAGGAGGGGGTGGGGGTTGAATGGGAGAGGTTGGGGAAGCCACGCTCAGCTTGACCTCATTTGTGATGCCAATCCATGAACCCCGGCTTTAAGGAAAAAAAACTGATTTCAACATTTCGAAGGACCCGTCTGCTTAACGCAACTTATTCTCAGGTAGAAAACTCAAACCCTTCCACAGCTTTCCTTTTGACTTGCGATTGGGCGTCCTTGCATTTTTTCGTCGACTCGAGATTTCAGGTAATAGCATCATTATCTTCTATAACATGGATTCATTATTTCCCCTCCAAGGAGTTGATCTTGGTCATCACACATATATCGGTGTTCATCCCAAATACTCAGTTGCACATTGGCGGTGGTCTGATGAAATTTTATCCTCTCGCCGAGATATTTCTTACTGTCGTCTTGCGTGAGCGAGAGCAGTCGGTATTGCAAGTACGTTGGTTTCGTAATTGAGTATAATTCTCTTTCCCTGAGTATTATAACCTTTCCCCTTTGGCTCCTCACTGATCGAATGACGAATAGATGGGCTTTAATACAGAAGAACAGTTCGAGAGAAAATCCCACCGTCACTAATCCCAAATTTTGCGAACAATAATGAAGAATGTCTCATACTGATCCTAATATCCTGCAGTGCTGGACAAAAAGAAATAGTAAATTGTGTTTGGCCGAGACAGGCAATAGAAGAAAATACATGATACGTCTTGGAATTCTGAGGACGAATTGGACGAAATAGGTTTAGCCGCTGAACGGATGAAAACGGTATGATACAAGAGAGAATATTGGTTTGAGGGATTATATGACTATTGAGAGATTATTTAATTAATGTTCTGTCGATAACTGACGATGGACTAATATTCTGGGTGTCCATTGGTCACCTCTGTCTCTTCATATGAGTCCCAAAACGTATCGAGCACGCATTATCGCTCCAGAATTTGTAAGCGAGCAGCCTTAGACAAAACTGTGGAAAAAAATTTAAACGCAAGGCAATTTGATCGTGCCTTGTAATATCCAACACGAATATTTTCATATTAGCCCTGAATTGAAGACCATGCTCCATGGCCGAAGATGAATGAGTGGACTTTTATAATCCCACTGCCGCGTGCATGAGAAAAAGCTGCAGTTTGGAAGATAAATTTGATCACTGAAATATTGTCATTCACTGTCTTGGATGCATTCATCCTTTGTCTCTACGTGTGGAAATTCTCCTTAATCCATATGACGGGGTACCCGGGTACCCACTGTATGCTCTTGAATATAAATATTTGTTTCGTAATTCTTCCACTAAAAAAGTAATTATTTTTCAATAAAAATGATTCTGTATTTTCATACAGTATATAAATCGATTGATGACGTTAACAGTTTTGCCTTATAATACATTGCAGGGAAAGTGGTATTACAGTGACACGTGAAAGTATTTATTTTCATGCCAAAAACTCAGATTTGCCTCATGAGAGTAACTTGAAGATCATCATAAGAAAAAGGAAAACCATAAGCCTCTTTCTGTATATTAGTAGAATGAGACAGCGGAATAATTATGTGCCAAAATCTTGAAAGTAGCATTTGATAAATATCGCGAAGTTTTCACCTTGGATGCGCGTGTTACTTTGTGGGATGAGAAAACATTGGTATAACATGGTTTTTGGACCTGAACGATACGCATAGATATAATTGAGATGATACTTCACTCAATTGATGATTACATTGTAAATGCGCCAAAGAAAACATCAATAATTAATTAATTTTTCATCTCGGTGACTAAGTATTTTCATAGTAGCAATCATCCGTCTTGTGTTACCACCCTCCAACTTAATTATCCGCATACATTAGATACTTTGTGACAAAAAATATTCTACATCCGCAACATGTATATTTTTGTTATAAGTTAATGTTGTCATTAATATATTAGTTCTGAGATTCACTTTTGTGCATATTCTTCAGTTTCATGCGCGTTAGGCTATACACTCAGAAGTCTACTCGTGATTTCTTCTGAGTATAGCATACACTAGCGTCCTTACTTTTCACTGCCTTCAAATTACTATGCTGCAAATAACGCGCTTCCAACTTAAGACATTACCATTAACAAAAGAGTTATTTTTGTAAACAGTATTAAGATCCCGCACTCTAACACTAGGTCTGCAAGATTGAAGAGATACAAAGCCGTGCCCATTTCTCACAAGTAGCTTTTATTGAACGAGACGTTGCATTCCAATAATGCGCATTCAGAAAACCTTCATCTTATATTAACAATATTTCTAAAATAGTGGATTGGTGAGTTTCAATCACCATATTCCTCTTTATGCAATCGAATTTCACAAATTATCTGCCAATATACCTCAACCGCAAAAGCTATAGGCATGTTTTACAATATTTTATTTTAATTTTCCCAGCATATTTACGATATATTTTCGATTGATTATTCAGATGTAATTTTTACCCGTTGCAGGTTTGAGACAAAACTTCGACTTTACTGCACAACTAGGAAATTAAACTTTACAATTGCATATCAACTTTCCATTATTATAATTATAAACTGAAACAATACGATAAATCGTTGCGTTGGGTAAAACAAGAAACACCAAAATATACAACTTTTGGAAATCCATTTATTTTATGAAAGCTTAACCCTCCATTTCCATGATTTTCACGGGCCACAGCTAAAACAATATATCTTCCTGTGGCATAAGCGCTATCGATCACGCCGGTGAAAATAGTGAAAACTCACTCGCCAGAAGTAACCCAGAACGCCGGACTGTATTCATCAAGCTTTTTATTTTCAGTGTGATTACTTTCTCCGCATAACTTATTCCAGAGAAAGTGAACGCTGCTTAAGGCAAACCTATTTTAGGGACAGATTTTATTGAGACTATGTAAAGCACTTTCGACAGTTAAATGGACACTTGTTATACTTGAAAAGGAAAACTCGTGAACATTTATTTTACTTATTTCAATTTCATAGCTTCAGTAGGCTCAAGGGTAAATTCACAGCGCAGGAGTGAAATTCTGCCTCTCAACATCCAAGCACTGAGATACGATTTTTTCCATAATTGTAAATCATAAATTCATATTTAATCATTAATACCTATCGACCAGGAGGAAAATAAACTCGATTTATTTGTATTCTGAAACTCGTAACCGCCGCTTAATGTGTGATTAATGAATGAAACACTCGAGCTTCACTCTGAGCATTAAGATCTTCAAGTTAAAAAGTATTAGAAAAAGAAGCCATCGGCATATTTTAATTTCTAATCCTAAACATATATTTGTCAGAGGTAGTAGTTTGTGGAACCGCTAAAAGTAACAGCATTTATTTTCCTCTCGCAACCTTAAAAATTTACAATGATATCGAGTTAAAAGGCTTCAAATCATCAGTAAACAAAAGAAGACCATTCTTCTCAACATGATGGCTTCTTGGTTGTCTAAATTCCTCCAGAATGCGCATTTATATTGTGCAGCTTCGTTGTGAAGAGAAACTGAAGGATATTGGGCAAGCGGGGAAAGGGAAGAAAGAGAATAGGATTCATGGACGGGATGAAGAAGGGTAGATCGTATGCTGAGGCGAAAAATGATAAACTAGAGGGAGATAGGCCCCTGAATGTGCAGAAAACCGGGAGGAGATTATCTGACATTCTACAAAATCTACCTTAAGTGTAGAATACTGTTAAAAAATCGTGAAGAGGCAAGATCGGATGCTTTCCCGGCGCATAATTTGAAAAAATTCTTTTCGGACCTTCCTCCGGTTCAATGACTGCAATAAGACCGAAATACGATGCTCCCACTCAGCGTACATCACCCTCTGTGTAAATGATTAGTATACGGCTGTTTTCCCGTGGACAATAACCCGGCGGTTGAACGGAAAGGCGTTAGCGGCGAAGGGAAAGGGACGGCTCACTTTCCCTACGATCGGTTGCACCGATTCAGTTTTCAATCCTTTTCCTCTCTTTCCGCTCCGGTGCCAAATATCGCCTCTTGAGCATTGATACACCGCGAGAGTTATGACCGTCGAAGACGATCCACGCGAAAATTTACGAGCGAGAGAAATTAATAGCCGCCCGTCGAGGGAAAGAGACGGGAAAATCGTTTCGAGAATTCCCGAAGAAAGTCACTTTCTAAAAGTCCGGGTCTCCGTTTCGCTTTCGGAAAATGAATCGTCGACTGTGGAGCAGAGGAGCGAATGCAACGCTCTTGCTTTTTCCGAATGTGCGCTTCGCCGATCAACGTCGCCAGTCGTCGCTTCAATCTCCTACTTGCCTCTCTTTCTATCAATTCCTCTCATTACGCTCACCATCTCGCTCAGCGCCTTTTTCCCTTCGTCCGTTCGCATCTACGTCTTCTCCTCGCTTCTTCGAACCCACATCTATAGTCATCTCTGTCTAGTCTTTCCCGCTTTCACTTTCCTATATTCAGTTTCACTCTTTTGTAATTGACATTCGATTGACATTTAATTCTAATTGACATCCCATTAACGCTCATATATTACTAATCATACCAATCGCGCCATCAGTAGAGGGACCGATACCATAATGTTGGGCCTAGCTAAACATCTGGCGGACTGCATCGAAGCTATGATAGGCCAAACGTCATACATTGGGACCAAGGTCTAGTCTCGCAAAGTCTCCATCTGTCACACAGGAGTCAAATACGAATGATAGTTGGATTCCTCGCGGGACATTATCAAGTGATGAAACATCTCAATCTCCTGAAGATTACGAATTCTTCAACATGTAGATGGTGCATGGCAGCGGATGAAACCTCTTCCCATATACTCTGCGAATGTCCAGCCAAACCAAGGACTTTGATTGGGTATTTGAGCTCACCATTTTTGAAGCTCCATGAAGTAGGGATAGTTCCTGCAGGAAACCTGCTCCCCTTTAGCAAAGTACTTGGACTATACGGATAACCACCAATGCACAATGGACTAACTGATTTAAGTGCCTCAGGAACTCATTAGCAATTACTCCTCCTAAACTCAAATCTAATCTAACGTTCGTGTATTGCGAATGGCATTCCTCTAAAACATCTCATCGAGTTTTCATAAAATTAATTGTTTTTTCGAAAAAAAAATCTGTAATCGACGTGTTTAGGCTTGAATCCCAGCAGAGGTGAATGATTTTTCCACCGCAAATTTCACGCATACGTTTGTGAAGATGGGAATAAGGGAAATGTGATTTCACTTGTGGAGAGTAATTTCAAGAAATTTTATACGTTTTGTTCCGCAAGTTTCAAATGGGTGACAGCTAGAGGACATTATAAACACTCCATTTCGATCTTGGAGGTAACTTGCAGGGAAGGGGTATACGAACGAATGCAGATCTGTAAGTAAGTTGATCGTAACACATGGATTCTAGCAGTGGAATGCGAGAGACTGTTACCGAAAGTTTCCCAGCGCGGGCAGTCCGTGTCCGAAAGAGAGCCATTCACTCACTTTCGGGGGGTCATTGCCGTCCACAGACGCGTGACAGCGGGCGATCCGGGCCTCCGGCGACGGGGCAGGGGTGCGTCGGGGATCGCTCCTCCCCTTCGCGGGGTCCAGCAAAAGTACTGGTCACTAGATAAGGTCGATTCTGCAGACGCCCCAGCTCTCTCGCCGTGTGAAACGAAGTATGTGGCTTATGCCGCGTTGATCGATAGACATTGCAAATCATTTCCAAAACACTCAGCATGTTATGCTGGAAATAATCCATTTCTGTTCAACCAATGAGCTTCAATCAACCAATCCGATTACAGATAAAATTACATTGAGTATTCCATCCGGCAAAATTGTTGGCTCTGTGGAACTGTTTCACTAGGTATGAATCCGCTGGACTACCAGATTTAAGATTTTCGTAAATTTACATTGCTACTCCTCCGATGTCACAGGAGTATTCCACCTGGTGTCATGGGTGGATGGTTTTATTTTTAAGACGTTCCACGTATTTTACGCTGCATCGTAAGGTTTTTATCCACCAATGATGAACTTATAATAAATGTAATTTTTTTCAGTTACTATAAAAGTAGTTATACGTTATCACAAAATGCTTTAAAGGGTAAATTTGATGATGTTAGAAAATTCGTTTGGAAACATATTAGTCCAAAAAATTTATTAAGGTCAAAGATAGGTTGCCTGAAATAGATTAGAATGGCGCAAAATGATTCACTCTGGCTCCAAACTTATTTATGTCGATCTAACGCTTAACTCTCGAATATGTTGATATTTTCGTGATAAGGAGACAATAACATTAATCTGACTGAGCTATTGACTACTGTCTGCGAAAGCATTTATCCCCAGCTCTTGAATAGGTCAATTTTATCTATTAAATTACCTATTTTATCCGTATTTAAGGTCCAGTGACTCTTATATAAGCCCTCGGAATGGACAGCCTTAGTTTCGTTAAACAGTCTGATTGCTTTAACAAAATCGGAAATGTGATATTTAAGAAAATGAACCGCACTGCAGAAGAGCGTGTCGGGAAGGTAAATGCTGTCACCGGTACGTCAGGTGCGTTAATCCTGGAGAAAAACTTTAGGAGGTCATCCTATTCAAATGAAAATCCCACCGATTCGAGGCCTACTTAGCCGCGATTGCGTTATGCGTTCACCGGCTCTTGAGGCGGACTTAATTACATCTTACGAAAGGAGGGTGTATACATTCGAACGGGCGATGACTTGAGAATTTGATTTCCAAAGGAGTCGAAGGAGAACGACGAGAGGTGAGGAAATGAAAGGCGAGGACGTGCTGGT
This sequence comes from Ceriagrion tenellum, assembly GCA_963169105.1. Classification (NCBI taxonomy): domain Eukaryota; kingdom Metazoa; phylum Arthropoda; class Insecta; order Odonata; family Coenagrionidae; genus Ceriagrion; species Ceriagrion tenellum. The sequence goes on from OY720632.1 coordinate 30,907,301, forward strand.
GTACACTCTAATATGAGGAAGGGGTTACGCGGACGAGTGTACGGGATGTTAATGCAACATGGAGCATCCCTAACTCTAATGGAATACAACATCCTACTTACAAGGCAGAAAATACAAGCCTCAATAGCGCTTGTATGTACAAGAAGAATGTTTCAGCGCAGAAATCCACATCTCTATCCAACTCTATTCCCAGCTAATACGAGGATATAAACTGATTTAATAATCATCAAGAATTATTTTGGAATCAAGCGCCAACGGTGACCTTGTTGATAAGGAAATTTTGAAAATTTGCCTTTACTGACGTAAATTACAACACATTGTCAAAGAATGTACTTATAAAATGCAATTCAGCTCATATTGGCGTTGAAAAATATATGCGTATGCATTGTTTTCATTTCAGAAATATTATTAATTTCATGTTTAAAATTTAACTCTGATTTGACCCAATGCTTTCGTGATAGGTGGATAATGGCCTCTTACTGGTAGTCCTATCACGTCCGGCTCAGATTAATGATTTTTGATGAAAGTGAAGTTTTGTATTTAATTTTCACGTTATGTGAAATCATGTGACTTCAAGAATGACATGAAATTCTAATTCCAAATACCATCCGCGGATGCTGGGGACTATTGCGGTAGACGCATATGGAAAATATGCCCGTTGTTCACGGAAAATATTTCCTTTAATGAGTTTCATTTCTTGTGGAAGTATTTCGTAAATTTATTCATGGAAAGATTACTATCTCTATCTCATAAAATATCACCTAAAACCAGATCTGTAGAGTTTAGTGACTAGTCAGTACAGTTTTTTGAAGTGTGCAGAAATAAGAGTAGATAACATCTAATATAAAGTTTTACCATAAGCGGCAGTCATTTATCCTCTCGTCAAGCCTATGGGAGCTCAAATAGCACCCATACATAGTGGTTCACTCTTCACAAGTCAGGTCTTCACTACTCCGGGAAGGAAGGAGAGGAAACAATAACAGAGAGACCGTCGCAAAATGAGGAAAAATGATCATTTTTCTCCGATAACAAACACTAATCACAAATAGAGATGGACTGAAATACTAATAAGCACTGATCGCCGTTTATTAGTTGTCCATTTTCCGATCTCATTTCTCCCTCCTCTGACGCACGCATTTGTCGTGGTTGGTGACCCTCAACAACACTTGCTGCACGATGTTTCTTTGGCGACGAGTAAATGGTTCAGATTTTCATGGGCGTGGACGAGTGGGTATGGATGGGGAGGGGCAGCAGCCTCCCCCTATATAAAGTAAATCAAGGAAAGTGTTTGACAAAAAGTAGAAATGAGAGGCACGCAGGGACAGTTAAATTAATCCGTCATTGTTTTCGGAATCCCTTATACGTGGAAACACATAACAGCGTGGCTTAACTAAGCACATCTCTTGCATTTGCAGGTGAATGTCACAATACCGCCCCACTAAAGACATACAGATGCGTCAGATAATTCATAATGATAAATGGCCTAACGATCTCTTCTCCATAAGCTGACATAGAAATGGTTTATGGGTAACAATTTGGTGTGGGTAGTGGCTAAAGAGCTGAATTGTATCCTAAAGACCTGAGTTGAATTCCCTCTCGGAGATTCTTCAGTGCATTCTCGATTTCTACTTAGGTGCCCTGTGGAGAGCACTATAAGTGGAGCTCTCCGTCGGATGGGGGTGTTAAGCCGCGGTCCCCGTAGCCCCTATCGTTAAGAACAGGCCAATGCCGAAGCTGTGTTTCTCCCCACCATTCCTGCATTCGGTAAATTGTCCCCATCATTTGACCCACCTGTCTTCAATGGCACAAATGACATCAGTTGTCCGTCGCTTCCCCAAGTAGAATGCGTCCAAGAGAATAGCGTAGTTAAGCATACAAATCTACGACCTCTAGCGTAGCGTCTTGCAACGCATTCTGGAATGGGTAACAGACGATGCTGTTTTAAATTTTTGGATAACTTCAATTTTTTCACATTTGTCTATGGAATTCTGAGTTAAATTAAAGCAATGGCATGCTTAAATGAAATGAATTTCAACTGTATACATCGGAACTCACTCATAAACACTTAAACCAGAATTAGCAGAGAAGAGTTAAAATCCCAGTTCCTCCAGTATATGCTGTACATCAAAACATTAATACAGCTTCACTATGGCGGCAAAAAGACGCTTAATTCATTACGACAACACTAATAAATATTTTAAATTCCCATGATTTGATGAAATATTGTGTCTGGGCAAAGAAAAAAATGAGAAGTAAAAAATGTTTTCATCTACATATGATGTAAACCAAGGCTGGTAAACCCATCTCGTATTCTTCGGTACGTGATTCACATTCCCAGGCCAATAAAAGTGTTTACTGTTTGGTTGCATCTCTAATGGTTGACTGCACAGTTATCTCGGACAGGGTATAATCAACCTTCCGCACACATTCAGGGATGTTCTGAATCCAGATGGGCTTTCGTTCGCAGGCTCTTCGCTCGCGGCGCCGTCGTCGCATCGGCGAGAGGGTGGCTGGGGGCGGACCGCGTCGCTCTACTCTCCCATGCGGTCAAGGATATCAGGGGGAGGGGCTGAGGATCCGCCCGGGGCGCCTGTGGCCGTCCGCTCCTCCCTCCAGGGGCGCCCTTTTTATTCAACCCCAGTAGGAGCCCTCCCCTCAAGCCTCCCTCGACCAGTTTCCTCTTGTCTCTCTCGACGCCCCCGATCTGGAGAGGTTGTCAACTTTCGTGGCTGCGTAAATTTACCGCGAGATAAAACCCACCTGCATCTCAGTACTGAATAGAATCTTGTCTATGGGGATCGGGTTGGTGTGGTGGCTAGAGTACTCGCCTACCACACGGGCGGCCAGGGTTCAAATCCCTGCAGAGGCGGATGTTTTTCAGAGGAACCCGATCCCTACTTGTGTCTTATGGAGGGCACTTCAGGTACAGTACTCCGTCTATCGGATGAGACGCTAAATCGTGGTCCCCTTGGCGCCTTTCGTTAATAACAGGCAAATGCCGATGCCGGGTTTCTATCCACTCTTCCTCCCTTACCTATCCCCTATGGCGCAAATGACCTTAGCCGTCGGTCGCCTCCCCAAATGTCCAATCCAGAACCTTGTCTGTGCGAGCCTAATCGGAGACAACTACTATACCCTTACTCTTAATCTTACTCTGATGGCCATCAAAAACCGCGCTGGGATTTGGCCTCACCCACCATTGACCTCGATCACTCTCCGTCGACTGCTTCGTCCATTGTTCTCCACAGCCATTGGATGACTGAATTGATTTCATCCCACCATTTTCGTCTCGGTCTTCCATGTGGTCTTCTTCCTTCTGGTCTTCCAAGGCCTACCTCTTTTAGTAGCGTACCCTGCTTACTTCTCATCACGTGGTCAGCCAATCTCATTCTTTATTTCTTACGCACGATACCATTCCATGGTTTTTGTAAAGATATCATATTTCACAGTTGTGTTTTCATAGTTGCGTTGGTCAAAGACTTTTCTCAGGATTTTGTTTTCCAGTATAATAAGTCGTATTCCTTTCTTCTTGTTCATTATCCATATGTCTGCGCCGTAAAAAACACTGGGAGTGTTATTTAGCAGCATATTATAATTTACTCCTTTTTTAAAGTTATCTTTGAGGTTAGGGTCATATAGCACGCATACAAACTTAAGCAGCTATATTAATCTTGTTAGCCATTTCAGGGTCTTCGCTATTTTGTTTATCATTAATACTCCAAGATATTATGTTCCAGTTTCTCAAAACTGTTACCATCTAAATATACTGTATCTCCACTACGATACCCAGGCTTGTCAATTGCCATGGCAATTTTCGGAGGAATCAAGGGGAGTATAATTACTGATAGATAGTCCGAGAGAAGTAATTTCACTGTATAGGTACTGTAATTCCCGGTAGGAATTTAAAAAAAGCACGAAAGGGACAAATTGCCAGAGCAAGGCCCCGAGAGGTGTTCTGCGCATTTTATAGGAAATCCCAGGGATTGCGGTTCGATTCTCGGTCCAGGTAAACTGTTTCTTTAGACAATTTCTACGTATTTCATCACTGTAATTCGGCAATGATGAAAGTCATCATATATTCCTAGGGGATGGAGTCCATGGGCGGTAAGATATGAATCGGATGGGGCAAGGGCAGGGAGCAAGAAGAGCAGAGCCGACGCCAGTGTGGCATTCGGATCTTTTTGTATCAAAAACTTGTAACTGCTGTTAGAAATGAAATAGGGATCCAAAAGGCATTATAAATACGGTATACTGCAAAATCTCATAAAAAAGTGGCTCACTAATATTCATCTTCTGATCTTGAAAATGAAGGTATGTTCATTGAGTTCTGGAGAAAAAGGAGTTAAATAAGTTTTTTAATAGCATGGATACATTTTTTTCAATGCGGCAATGATAACTGAGGTTAATTCCACGTTTGAAAATATAAGTTAATCTTATTTATAACTTATAGCTTATATTTAGCTCTTAAATTTGTGTGAACGTCAGATACTCTTTTTTCGGGATAGAGCAGTACCTCGAGAGTAATGTGCCATTAAGATAAATGTCTAGTCAAAATTAGATAGAAGTTTAGCGGTAAATATTATGAAATTACATAGGTATATTTGCTAAATCCTAGAGAACCAAAAGCAGCACAACTTTAAAGGGTTATTAAATGTCTTTCCTGTGCAGATAATAGACTACTTTTCGTGTAGCTATTGGTCTCCAGTTAGACACCTGAAGAGTAAAAGCGTTTTCATAAGAAATACACTTAAAAGTAGATTTTATTTGCCTGCAGACCTTTTATCTGTTTCATATTTAAATTGGAAATAATGTTTGCACAAAGCCGCGCCAAATACCATTGGAAAGATAATTAAATGACAATTCTTATTCTTTCAATTGATTTTTGGTTTCCAATTGATTTAATGATAGATAATTTTGAAAAAATATCCACAAAATTGCTGAAAATTCAGCGTTTTTCCTAATCTGTCCCTTTGACGACCGATATAATTGTTGAATCCGCCCCTCATATGTATGGTCCATTAGAGTATCGGTGGAGAAGATCAATACCGTATCATTTGAAATGTAAAGTAGATATTACCAGTGGTTTGATGAGAAAGAGCAAAGACCCGAAAAATGATAGAATAGCACCAAAAACTTAACCATAACGACGGTATTTAACTAGCTCGCAAAAAAAAGAATTTCAGTGCAATGGCTCAATGATATGCATCGATCAGTGACTAAACGGGCAAATTCTACTTTCAAAAAACCCTGAAGTAAGAAATGGTGAGAAGACATATGGTTTTTATGAGAAAAAACTATCAAAATGCCATAAATACTATAAAACAAAACATTTTCTGAACTGAATTAACGTTTTCATTTGGATATCATAACCTACCGTTAGGTTTTCAATTATTTACCTATTTGATGTTAATTGCACTGGATCACTTCTTGTTATGTTCTTTGCCATTTCAAACGAAATCGTTCGAAATTAAACATAGTTAGATCTCATACGATTTTGTTTTAATAGAATTTAGTTTCTCAATCGCTGCCTTTAAATGAATTGCTGAATAATGAAAAGCGCTGCTACCCTGCGAGCGATTGGTGTGTAGCAGGGATTTTTAGGGCACTAGCCGCGTAAAGGTGTTTATATGGAGATGAAATAGTGAAGTGTGTTTTTGGAGTGTTGACTGCTTGTAACGGAGCTCACATAATATTAAGGTCACTTATTGTGCGTAGGAAGGACGAATTTACGTAACTCTCTGTTCGGCAACTTATCTCTCTCATTTAATCGCTTCCGACGGAACTAGATACGTAAGGCGGCGACAAATTGATGTGGTTGGGCGGGAGAAGACATGCGACACCGCTCCCACCCTTCGATGCAAAATGCGCAAATGCTTCCTCGCCACCCCAACCACCCGTCGTTCTACGCACCCTCACGCACCTTTCATCCCCCCCACCTTCCACCCAAGAGAGAGAGGGGGAGAAGATATCTGGTTCGGCGAGAGCGCCGTCTCTATCGCGCGCCGGGCGGAGATCGATCGCCCGCCGCCGCTTCCTTCCTCTACCTCGCGGCGACTCCCCCGTCGTCGCCCGCCGTCGGCTGCGGCGGTGTCCGAGGGTGGGACCTGCGGGGAGGGCGTGGCAGAAAGGGGCGGGGTTCGCCCTCTGCGGCGCGAGGGTTCGGCGAGACATGATGACCTTAAGGGAAGCGGGACCTCAAAAGGGATACAGCCCCTGCAAAGGATGGGTGAATTTTACGCGAAAACAAAAATTTTGATGATGTATATCTATACCTACTCCAGAGCAAAATTAGAGAAGTTTGCTTACGTTGGATTGGATTGGATATTTGGGGAGGCGACCGACGTCTAAGATCATTTGCGCCATAGGGGATGGGTAAGGGAGGAAGGGTGGATAGAAACCCGGCGTCGGCATTAGGCTGATCTTAACGGAAGGCGCCAAGGGAACCACGGTTTAACGTCTCATCCGACAGACGGAGTACTGTACTTGAAGTGTCCTCCAAAAAAAACTCAAGTATGGATTGGGTGTTTATTTACGTGTTTTAACAAAATTAAGAATAGGCGAATTCTTCCACGTTTTTGAAAATTGTGTAGTCATAAATGGCAAAAATACTCCGGAAAAAATTAAACATATCAATTCTAATGATATATACAAAATTTGTACCATAGGTGTCTGATTACCTGGCGGACAATCTGAAAAAAATCACTGATCACAAAAATGCGTCAGTTGAAAGCAAATTCAGCGCACTTTTTAATTTTTTCTTTTGCAACAAGTTTGAAGGATATTTAAACCAGCTTTAAGGACTTTCCTTGGACCTTACCTTGCTGTGATAAGAGAATCAAGAAGATTTTACGACCAAACATTGCAGCAAAGAATGAGCTGCCAGCAGTATCTAAAAACTCTTCATCAAACGCTTCAGTGTTCAAAGCCGTCTCAAGATTCTTTTCAGATGCATTGCGATGGTGTAAGCGTGCGTGATAAGATTGCGACTTATGAGTGCTCTAGTGAATGATGTAGCTTTTTGAATGAGAGTCATATTATGATGAAGCAATAACACCAACAGTTTTGACGGCGTGACGAATTAATCCGAAGCTGCATCACAGAACGTGTTTGCGGGCATGATTCGAGATTTATAGTTAAAAATTATATAAATCTATTTACAAGTTGGCACTTTCACATGAGTAGAAAAAAAAATCGAAATTTTTTAGCGTCGGTTATTAACCTCAATACGGATAGTGAAATCGACATGATTTTTCGAGGTTTTCCAGCGGTTGATATCGTCCGTATGGCTAGATGGGTGGTAATATCGATGTGCACAACATGGTCAATTTGGCTGACATGTATCGGTGTAAAAGGTCTCGTTGCCATGTCGACAGCGTATTGCAGAGGACACTCTTAATAAAAGATACTTGGTTTTATTACACACTATTTATATGAGTGTCCTCTGCAATACGCTGTCAACATGATTACGAGATATACAACATCAATACATGTCAGATAAACTGACTATTTTGTACACATCAATACTACCATCCATCTCGCCATACGGACGATAACAACCGCTGGAAAACCTCGAAAAATCATGTCGATTTCACTATCCGTATTGAGGTTAATAAATAAATAAATTATATATATATATATATATATATATATATATATATATATATATATATATATATATATATAAGTTTGCCAGAGGAAGGCAGACGACAAACACAGAAAACAAAAAAATGATGAACACACTTACAAATAATAATAATATTTTTAAGGTTGGCATTCTCGCCTCCCTTCCCCCTTCCTCCTCCCCACTCCAAATCAAAGATCTTGAGTCCTCTTGCATTTACTTATTCCAGGCTTTCTCTCCGCCAGGACTCAATAAATCCCACTAACTTCTTCTTTCACCTCTGCCCATACTACTTCTTCCTTTCGAATTTCTTCCACTTCCCGCCTCCCGCCCCCACCTTTCCTCTCCCTCCGCCTCCTCCCCTTCCCCCGTCCCTCCCCTCCCTTCCTTCCTTCCGCCTCAGTCCTCCCTTCCTACCGCCTCAGTCCTCCCTTCCTTCTCAGTCTTCGCTCTTGCGACCAAGGTGCTAGTGGCACCGAAATATCAGGAAACTTTGTAAGTGTGTTCATCATTTTTTTGTTTTCTGTGTTTGTCGTCTGCCTTCCTCTGGCAAACTTTTATATATTCGTCACTTAAGTGATCCTAAGTGCAGTTATATATATATATATATATATATATATATATATATATATATATATATATATATATATATATATATATATATATAAGTTTGCCAGAGGAAGGCAGACGACAAACACAGAAAACAAAAAAATGATGAACACACTTACAAAGTTTCTTGATATTTCGGTGCCACTAGCACCTTGGTCGCAAGAGCGAAGACTGAAGAGCGAAGACCAGTCTTCGCTCTTGCGACCAAGGTGCTAGTGGCACCGAAATATCAAGAAACTTTGTAAGTGTGTTCATCATTTTTTTGTTTTCTGTGTTTGTCGTCTGCCTTCCTCTGGCAAACTTTTATATATTCGTCACTTAAGTGATCCTAAGTGTATTTATATATATATATATATATATATATATATATATATATATATATATATATATATATATATATAAAATCGTTCGTTCATTCACTCAGACCGCTCAGCGGCAAATACTCACATAAATGTTTATACAGAAAGGTAGAAAGAAAGTGGATAGGAACACATAAAATTGACAGACACAATGGTGGTGTGAAGATGTAAAGATGGCCGATCCAAGCAGAAAAATTCGCCCCCGCCGATTCCAGTGGATTCTTAGTAGACTGGGTAGCTCGGTGGTCTGAGCATTGGACGCGACATCCAAAGGTCCGTGGTTCGACTCCCGGTCCAGTTGAATTTTTTCTGCTTGGAATCGGCCATCTTTACATCTTCACACCCCCATTGTGTCTGTCAATTTTATGTGTTCCTATCCACTTTCTTTTTACCTTTTTGTATAAAAATTTATATATATGTAGTAATATATGTAGTATGGTTATGTATATGTGGTAACTATAAATAGAGTGGAATAAAACCAAGTATCTTTTATTATTAGTGACATCATAAATTTCCACCATGTGAAGCTGGAAACTATGTATTATAATGCAGAGGAAGATGAGTGGAGTAAATAGTCTTCGCCGCACTCGTGGGTGAGGCATGAAGGGAGTTCCGATGCCGTCATGAAGATGTCTCAAGTGGCGAGTAGGAGTTTCCCTGATTCGTGTGTAACGTTTGGAAGAGAATTTGTGAGTCCTCCCTCGGTGGGGGAGAGAGAGAGAGAGAAAGCGTCCGCCCTCCGCGGTCGACCTCCCCTACGCCGGAATCAGGGTCAGCGCGGAGAGTTTAGCGTGTCAAGGCACCGTCGAATCGGGGAGAGAGATATTCGAAGCAGGAACAACTCTCTTGTGCGCCCAATATATAAATAAAAAAAGAGGTAAAATCTTAACCTTAGACGATTTCATCGACCTCCGTCCGAGCGGAGATGACTCGAAATTCCTTGGAGGACGAGGTGTGCGCCTCAAAATAAAAACTTAACCGGGTCCGGTGGAGCCAGAGTGAAGTTTTCGCCTCCAAACCGTTGTATCGCGCCTGGAGGAATTTTGAGCGGAACACGACATAAATGCACGAAGAAATTGCCACGAAAAAAGTCGGCCCCGCGAGGCATAGGTCCGTGGTTCGATACCAAGCCTGGGCCGACTTTTTATATTGGAAATGTCTACGTATTTCATCGTTCTAATTTCGGACATATGAATATATTCATAGGGTATGAAGGAGGCTGTTCTACGCCGTCATATTCGGTGAGTTGTCCTCTACAAAACGTTTTCCTGACTATCTTTGCAATGTTTGTATCATAAATAAAAAATAGATGACGTTTTATTATCTCACTTCATATTTTTCTCAAAACTCTCACTTAAAAAGTGGCTGTATTCATATGAGAAAAGATCAGGAGACAGAAACATTATCCTACAGATCAGATTAACCCGCCAACAGCACAGAATGATAGGCTGATAGAACGTGACTTGGTAAATTTATTTGCATAAATAATACGTTTCCAAAACACAGAGGTTTAACATTGTTAGTAAAGATTCCTAACGCAATTTAATTTACTGAATGCACACAAAAATTTTCTGAAGAATGCGATTCAATTGTACCTGAAGCGAATAAGACAACTAAAACGGTACTTAAATAAGCCTTACAGATAGGACCTAGTAGAGAATTAATAATGTAAGTAAATAGCTTGGTTGCTGTGCCAAAAAATTACACGTATGTTATCAAAATAATTTTATGCTCAAAGAAATCCTGCGGCACCTTGGGAAGCGATGATTACATCGGTGGAGATAAGGGAACAGGCCCGAAATACGCGCAAGGGAACCGTTCGAATGGATAGGACAGATTGTAAAGAACGCAAGGTTGGAGCGGACGCACCTCCTCCCCCCTCACATCCAAACCTCCTATTTTCCCCTCTTGGTCAGGGGCGGCTCAAGGATTAGTTGCAGTTCTCGCCAAATGGAAAGGGTTGGTGAGGGGCGGTGGGAGGAAGGGAGCGGAGGGGACCGCGGCCTTCCCCCTTTACGTTGGAAAGAGGAAGCTTCAGTAGGGGCCTAGTGCGGGGGCGGGCACAACATCTTGACCCTCCCCTCCCCCTTGATTTCCCCCCTTTTCCCGCGAGACGTTTCCGCCGCGAAGGTTTTCAGAAAATCGGGGAAAAAAATTCTGGGGCAACCTTCGCGCCGGCCTGCTCACGGTATACGCATTGTATTCTTTGAGGTACAAATATAGATGGCCCTTGAAATGAGGATAGAATGAAGGACTCAAGCGTTTACCTGAACATCCAGAGGGGAAATAAAGGAAAATAATCAATCTCTGAGATTTTCATCAGCCACGGACGAATCACAGTAAATCCAAATGCCCCAAATATTTTCACTCCACGGTGACCTTCTCCTGAGGGTCTACCTCGAACCAAATCAAACGCCCCTTTACATGCCCGAGGTCAATGAAATTTCTAATATCAAAGTGTCTTTGAATAATTCTATTACTTACAACCATCCCCTTCTGGATTCGTCAGCTGCAACCGAAGGTCTGGATTACCAGCCAAAATGAAACTTATTTCTCTAGGTTTGATCCAGTTTCACATTTAAAATAAAATGTTTCCACGTGAAATTCCCGATCACCGACTAATATGACCATGGTGAGGACTTAATTTAAATTATTATCACCACTGTGAAATTTGTCAAGTTCGTCTGTCTCGCTAGTAGAGAGTCTTGCTATTTTTCCGGAAAATATTTTAAGTAAATTCGAGAATATGACTTCATGTTACATCGAGATTATATCCTTTGGGGTATAGTGCATAGGTTTGCAATAAATTCATGCCTAGTGCATTCATGCATGGAGAGAAGCACCAAATGATGGGTTGACGCAGTCATGAAATTAAACCTTTCTGATACTAGGATATGTCAAAATCATTTAGGACAATCAACTTTCCTCAAGTGTAACAAATCACGGTTGAACAATGGCATCTGAGCAGAGTAATGAAGCCTCTGAAAATGTTTATACCCTCGGATGATGCGTTTATGCGCGGATGATATTCTTTTATACTGCATATCACCTAAATGGCTACTTGGTTGACCTTTTTACTTTAACTTTGAGGAATTCAATAAAAATTACTGCAATACCATGGGTAAGCAGTTCGCGTACGTCAATAAGGATGGGAAAAATTTTCAGCAACACTGAACACCGGTACTATCGCAATAAAACGCTCAATTAGCTCAGCTGTATGAGGGAGCCATACCATGCAGCGCAGACAAGACCCAGATATTGCATAAAAGACTCAGATCAAGGCTGGAGGAGTTTTACTACAAGATAAGTGTTCCATTTATTGATATTTGATGGTATTTTTCGTTTCCACCAGATCGATTGGAAACAACGTTGGTTTTTTGTTAGAAGAGCACATATTGTTCGCACGCGAATTAAATTAGCGTCTCATTCATAACGCCACAAGCTTATCAGCAATGAATTACCGGTGCTCAGTTGGGAATAAAAAAAAACATACCTTTAATTTCATTTATGCGTCTCCTATTGGTAATATCTTCAATATTTTCGATACTGTTAATTCTGATAAGCCAAGGAGCATTGTAAAATAATCTCACAATGGTTTTTCGTATCGGAGACGGGATAGACAGACGATTCGCGATTGATTGGCAAGGCTCCAGGCTGGAGCTTCGTTTTTCAATATTGCCAATGTGAAGAAAAGCATTCTTTTCAATCTCAATAAAGCAGGGGTTTTAGGAAGGGGCTAAGGATTAACGGGGTTTATACGGAAGGTATTCCATGTAATTTTTCGTCCCTTTCCACCGCTACCAATTTAGATGATATGGGAATTTTGGAGAGGAGAATTTTACAAAGGTCTGTTCGAGCTTTCTTAAATTCTTAATTTCTGCTTTCAACGCTATGGACAGAGAACCAAGTCTAATTCTCTTATCTCGTACAAAATTGCCGTCAAAGCTGGGGTCCGCGATTGCATTCTGGCTTCATTAGAATGAAGGCCGTTCTTAAAGGTCGCGTCAATATTACTATCTATCGACTCTCAGGAAAGATAAATGCTCTGCGGCTTGAAACACAAAGGCGAGAGATCCAAGGTGACTTAAAAACTTATCAGAGTGACAAAAGGCGATGGGTATGATTGAGATGTAAATGTCGCTCTCAATGGTTCCGTGAAATGAATTTATGCCCTTCACATCAATCTCAACGAAATTTATTTGGAATCTTTAGTCCTTGAAATTCGTTGCAAAACGATAGGTATTTTACTCTCAAGTAAATAGTTTGATTCCATTTTGTGAGAACATTTATGTGGAAGAAATGAATCTCCATTCTCTCGCTTATCAAAAAAGTGGAACATACCATGAACAATAAAAACATACGACGAAGGAGAACGAGTTGGCGATTGCCACTCGCTGGAGTGTTAATGCATTTTTTTGTCGGTCAATGAAATCATGCTCGCCATATTTCATATAACGCCTATCAATTTTGTCAATGAGGAGAGATATAATGAATTTGAGCTGGAATATTAGATGCCTAAAACGAATCTGAAGATGAAGTTGGACACTTAAGAACAGGATGCGGCAACATGATTTGCTGATTTGAATTTGGCGCCAGGAAGCTAGGTTCAAATACGATCCTGTGATGAAACAAGTTTTTCCAGCATATTCACCTTGGCATGCACAACACTTTGATGGTTGAAATTTATGTTGTAGAATATGGATAAAAAATAATTACAACGATACTTAAAGCATCTTTGGTTTTATCGACAATTCAAATCAGCAAATTATGCTGCCGCACCCTGCTCTTATACAAGCAACGTCGATTCTTTGTTTGCAGCGGTCACTGCTTCCAATTTTTTTGTAGATAGGCTACGCACATATCTTTACAACCCATTTATTGGAGAGACAGTAGAATATTTTCAAAATTTGGTCCTTTCCTGACGTAACTGCATTCTTACAGATTTCGAGGTGAAGTAACACAACCGTTCTCCTTCACTGTTACCTCGTATTATATTTCCGCTGTATCCGTTGAAATTCCTTTCCTTATAACTATTTTTAAATTCAAACAATCCTTCGACAAAGGCTTTGCCTCTTTAGGATGTCGTATTAAATAAGGTCAACAAATGCGACTTCCATAGATACATTTTGACGCCCATCGCGTATTTTTGCAAGGGGGCTTTCACGTCGTTATGCTGTTCTTTTGTATGTTTTTACAAATTCCGCTATGTACATCAATGCGGAGCGAGTACCTTTAAAAAATAACTTTCTTAAATTATTATGTAAGTAAATCCAATAGTTTGTTGTAATTTCCCTGATTCAAAACATGAGACATCTTCTGACGGACCTTACATTCAACTGACATTACTTTGTTGTAAAATTTAATTGCGGCAGTCAAGAAAACGACTGTGATACTGACATTGGCCCTAAAAATGTACCCGACGAATAAGTTGGCAATATTAACAAATAATTCCTCTGATATATCTGTCACAAGTTTCACTCGTTTGTAATATAAGGATTCATTACAATACTTCCGTCACAACTGAAATTATAAATGTTTACTAGTTGTAGAGAGGTTAGTTTGAGACAACTCCCAATATCCCAGAGGGGTTTGATTGATTACAGGAGTTCCTGAACTTTACCTTTCCACAAGTAGTGCAAAATAACAAATGTGGAGCGCGGAGTCAAATAAGTTCGGTCATAGCGGTAGACGCCCTTGGAAAGACATGGATTTACATTTCAAGGTCCAACAGAAGTGATAAAAATAAGAGAGATACGCTGTCGGACTGATAGATACAAAAATTCGTTCTTTCCGCGCAAAATAAATGACCATAATAAAACATGAGCTCCACTCAAACACTCCCATTATACACTCCACCATTTCACCTCCCGAAACCTTATCCGAAACACCTTTACGCGGTTTGTTTCCGACCACCCCCTGCCACAAACCCATGTGGCGGCTCGGAGGGTAATATGTAGATGTATACCTTCGCCATTATCCTGCTCTCTGTTTCATTACCTCGTCAACAGTGCAGTAAGTTTTGATGTTTATATTATTGGGAAATATGCGCGTTGATAGGCTCGGAGTGGAAAACATAGAGACAGTTATAATGTTTTACTAAGTGAGAAATGAGAAGAGAAATACATCCATTTACAGCTGAAGCGGTTTTGCAATAAATAATATTTACAGATGCAAATAATTGAGAGTTAAACACGAGAGAGGATATTAAATGGATTCATCGCGTGCGTCGTAAGAGACAACAGCTTGAAGCAGAAGAACAACAGGAGGAAATGGATTGAAGATGAAAACAAAACACTCAAGAGAACACGATAATTAAGCCCCGAACGTGATGACTGAATAGCAAATAGTGAGGGGCACTGAGTCCTGTTGAGAAATACTCAAAGCAATTCAAGGGTTGACGGTAAACGACACTATGTTTTAATCAAATATGGTAATGATTACGGGTTCTTAACAAATTTTAATACTGAAAATGATAGTATGTACACACAGCATGCTGAATACCGTAGATACACAGTTACCGAAAGCCCCTCAGGCTCTCATGTTAATCCTTATAACAAAGGTCTCGTGTTGAACAAAATAAGTTGGCTAGAGGTTGATTTTAGCCTTGGTTTTACAAGCAGAGTGACCGAGAAAATGCGCCTCAAGAACCAGGTTTGTGTAAACACTTTGCGGGTAAAGCTACACGCCTACTCATATTTAAAAAAATCTTCTTGTGTAAAAAGGCAGAGCGAGGTTCTGTTACCACTGCTGCCGATGGTTCATCAACCGTGTTAGGAACTAAGGAGCACGGCACCTGCGGTTAGGGTTTCATCCAAATTGAGGTAGGGGTGTTTACGTATATAACCAGGAGGTATGTGAGCTTTCTCAAACAAGAAACCTTTGTACTGCACGAAAGTAGACACCCATTCGAGGAGTAATGGCAACCGATATTTACCAGTTCTGTTTAAGTGGTGCGGGGGTGTAACAGCCCCTATAGTCCTATAGCCTCAGGCCTCGCTTTGTCAGGGGGCCTCATTGGGGTTGTTTTTATTAAATTATTTAAGATAAAATTTTCCAAATCTGCACTCTGAGAAAGTATCGAGGTAATAATAGAATCGCGAAGGATTTAACTGGAACCTAAGTCTAATGCCTATTTTGGTGGTTATGCTATGAATGATACATAAGTGGTGGTTTAGTGGACAGGGTATTCGATGAGTCTACGATGAGAGACTTCAGATTGTAACCTGGTATATCCAATTTATCGTTAGCTCCATGTCTCAAAAACCTTTGATCCAGCCCTTATTTTCAACAGCTGTAAATATGAAATCAACTGGTGAAAGATGTATCCTGGAGTTAACTGAGAAATAATTTGGAGTGGTAGTGACGCTGGCGGAAGAGTGTAAGCGGTTGTGAGAGAGGAAAGGCCTGCGGAGATGTGGCCAGGCCATCGTCGACCGTCGAGTGGATGATGATAACTTGGCGCTGGAATGATAAAGGATTGTGTATATCAGATAAGAAGCACACATTTTGAATAAATTGTTTATTTGCGTTAATAGGGTGATTGAAAGTGATAACAGCATTGCGGAAATAGGCCATTGGTGGGAGTTGCAAGATTGAATTACGCGCTAACTGAGGCAGTAGCGAAGGGATATACCTGATGGGGTTCTGGAGTTGCATGAGACTATTTGGTATGGCGACTCAATGCCTCGAACATGCACGTGTTAAAAAACAGGGTCAATTCTCCAAGCGTCGAGAATGATGAAGGTAAACTCAGCCATTTATGTAAGGCATCATTTCTGGCATTACTTTCTGGAATTTTTCCATTTCGACAAAAAAACAAACATACGTTTATATTAAAGTATATTTAAAAGTATATTTTTTCTGTAAGCCATTTGCTGAAACTCGTATGTATAACAGAATAAAGCGAAAAGCGTCTGATTACAAGTTTCCCGTGTCAATCCGGTTCAACATCTGCAGTGGCGATATCACAAGTAGAGGTATTTACAAATGAACAACCATAAAATACTCCTTCACAATTAGAGGTTTAAGACAGACGAACACTACAGTAGACAATCGGATAGGTGTCTCTCCACTCGTTGTCGCATATGGAACTCTATTTAACTTAAAGACCTTCATCTGATACAAGAGCTGGATGTCCATACTATCTGATCAGGAGTCGGCATACAGATATGTTTACTCTGGACTTGTGAAGAGAATGGCCAAACCTCTACTCTCGTTCGCTTGAATACTTATAACTGTCTGTTCGACGCCATGCTGTTTTGATTCTTTCCTCAGCTCGTAAATGAACCTTAGTTTTTAATTAAGTCTTCTCAGGTTTTCCACCAGGTTAGGTAATTGTTGGCCGACGTTTCGATAACTACCTCCACCATCGTCCTCAGGGCATGGCAATGGCAGAGGTAGCTATCGAAACGTCGACCAGCAATTACCTAGCATGGTGGAAAACCCGAGACGGTTTTGTTAATATCATACGCCGGGAAAAACCTTAGCTTTCTTATTCCTTTTAAACTCTGCATCATTCGCACATACTGTGATTTTGTTTAATTTCAGCAGCCTCTACCCTTTTACCTTATGTAATATTAAAATAACAAATACAATACAAATATTGCATCATACCAGTTAGATTTTTTGGCAATTCATTACTATTTCTACACGTAGTCTGGTGGCACATGACGTACATATATTTGGTAATAATTCGAACACAGGAACACATTTTCCTCTAAACGCGAAAAAATGCAATATTTATTATTTGTTTTATTTATCTTCTACCGAAACGCAAGAGAAAAAAATAATTAAATAAAGAGGTTATGAAAGAGAACCATCTGGATTTCCATCATTGCAGCTGACAACTATCAAGGTAAATACCTCGCCAGGTCTACTGTTTGAAAGCAACATAATTCAATATAACTTCGTCTAAATATCAAATGCCGCGCTGAAAACTCTCGTCAAAACGTTTTAATTTAGGAAAAAATGCAACATATGATACTTTTATTATTTTCATTACTGTCTTGACGAAACAGTTGCACTCAAATGAAATGCCCCAGGATATTTTTTCGGCTCTACAGAAAAGTTGTTGAAATGTGCATTAAATGACCCACGATTACCGCTCCAACCTCCTCAACCTCCCTCGAACCATTTCGACTCGTCGCGTCCGGAGAGAGAGAGGTGATAGCGGCCGATCCGACGTGTCGTCGGGGGTGCGGAAGGGTGCGGGGGGGGGGGGGGAGGGTGGAAGAAGAGGAAAGGAGAACTGGAGTTGGAAACGGGGCGATGGCGTCGGAGAAATTCGAGAGTGCTCTCCCGGCGAGAGGAGGCGAATGGGAGGTGGGATTAGGAGACGGGGCATGGAGGGCGGGGAGGGGCGGGGAAAGGGTTGGGGGCGCGTGCCCCGCTTTCTACGCGGGACACTCTCGTGAGCGTGGGACAAGGGCCGACGCGAAGGGAGGAGGAAAGGGGGCGGGCAGGTGCGAAGAGATATTAAGTATACGCGAGGGCGCAGGAAATGATAGAAAAGGATACTTCACTCCGCAACTGTGTCGGTGAAACCAACTCCGCTAATTCCACTTAGGTATTAGTTTGTTCCGTTGAAAAAAACATTACTTTTGGATATTTTGAGCAAAAATTCTTTTCACCCAGCATTCTTACAGTGTGTTCTTATTTCAAAGGATATTATCTCAGCATACCAAGAATAGAAAACATCGGACACTTATCGCAAAATATTTCCGGATCATTGCAAAAAAATTGAAGCCACACTGAATAGGAATTTGCGCGGGTGTGCTCTTCGGAGAGACTTTATTTTGGAAAGAAGAGGAATTTCTTACTCCTAGGTCTAGTAAAAATGTGTGAAGAGAATTGTTTGTATACTTTCTCGGCTATTTTAAAATTAAAATAACAGCTTGCCGCAGAAATCTTAATAGAATCCCAAAAAAAGCCTTCCGATGTGAAGGCTTTGTACCCGTGTGGCAAATAAATTAGTCAAATTAAAGACTTGTGTAGGCCCATTTATTTTGTGACTGAGAATTTCATTCATACTTGGCGATAATTTCCACTTCTCTCATTTCAACATTTACTTCGCGCTTCTCATAGCTTCGGAAATGGAAAAAAATCCAAATCTATTTCCCATAGTGAATAGGGAAAACTCGCTCAAAATTCTTAAATCTCATAGTGAACTCATAAAGATAACGCTGTAAAAAATAGGAGAGCCATATAAGAATATTCAAGTATGAGTCTCCTGCCTACTGTTTCACGCGTTGCCCCGTGTTTGAATAGACATTCAGGAAGGAAGTAATATGGTATTGTATACCCAAGCTGGAAAATGATACAAAATAGAGACTCTTTCCTGCTATCGAAGAGTGGCTGTAGGAAATAGGAGAAGGGCAGAACTTGGTAAGGTGCCCTTCTCGAAAAATGAACGGAGTTTACTTATCGGAAGGACCGGAACTGAGATTATGGACGAAACGGGTAGAATCAGGCAACATCAGTGAAGTATCACATACATAAAGATATGAAAATACTTGTATACTATCCCTCAATAGTTTTTTACTGACCCGATCGATATCGTCGACTCTTGCATCGCTATCAAGGTAACTTCGTAGTTGTAACTTAAGTTATCTGTCAGAGTTACCATAATAATGACGCCATAGTGGTAATAATTGATTTAGTCAATACAAACTACTGTTAAACCGTACCAGTTGTTTTTCTTTTCATTATCTTAAACAGGGACAACAGTCTGAAACTTCACAAAAAGTCCGATATCAGCAATCGCATACGTCTTGGTCTCTTGCGCTTAACACTGCGGGCAGTGGAAATCAACCACTGTGGAATTGGGAATGATGGCGGCATGAAATCGTACTTCTTGTTTGCAAAAGCTGCTCACTCCCTCTTCTAAAAGGTCATTTGAGTGTTAATGGCATGATTTGAAACCACGGGGCTCGCTAGATAAGGAAAGAGGAAGGCCCACCGGATCCTCCCGTCACAGAAGGACGTTAGGCAGGTTACGCAAGTGATATTGACTCAAGGCTTGAGAAACCGCGAGCCGTTGGAAGGAGGGCATAGAAATTATTAATGAGAAAGTAGTATTGCAATCAAAATCCTGGAACCAGTGGTAAATTTGAAATTATACATTCATTTCATCTGTTTCTTTTTGCTTTATTTCAAGAGCAGCAGGATAATTTTCGTTGGCGTGAAGTTTCATTGAATGGCCCTGAGTAACGGGTGCCGGCATAAATGTAAATGACTTTTACCTAAGTCTCAGTATATTTGACTAAAATATTTTCTTTCGTTTCTTTTTGCATTTTTGCGAATTTATAAAAAACAATATTATTTTGCCAGGATACCTCTCACATAAGTAAACAGGGAGTTTATTTAGTTAACATTATATTTTCTTCAACAGCAGTCTTCATTTTTTTCAAGTAACATTCTAAATAGCATTAACCAATTAGTATGAATCGATGAAAATTAAATAAAAACAAAATAAGCGCAACAAGTCGCCAGATGAGCTCTAATCTTATCCATTAAAATCCACCTGTGGGTTGAAGAATATCAGTTTCACTCCCAAAAATCGGTCAATCCTATGAGGTCGAGGAACCCAATAGTAATTTCAAAACGTTTTAAACAGAGAATCTGGCCAATAACTCCTCTATCGATGCATCGAGTGCAAGACGGAGTCATCGGCCGCTCTCCAGTATATCTGGTTTGCTACTCACTTCAAGGCAGAACTTACTTCAATTGCTTTCTATCGTTCCAGAATAATCGCTCTAGGCTGTGAACTTGAAAACAGATACAAACAGAGCACAGCCGGGAGGAGCATGGGTGTTTTTGGAAAGAAAAGAAGTTTGATACTCGAATCAGCGATCGTTATATATTTGTTAAAATTCAGAAAAGTTGTGAAAAAGACCATGTAAAGCTTCTCATCGGCAAAAAGGCCTCTCGTTATAAAGCACGTAGTTGGAACGAGTTTAACAAATATTAATGAAAGGTTCCTGCCGCGACTGTAGTATTCATACAATATGCTACCGAACTAAAATTTACCGGGCGTTTTGCCGGCGCATAATCGTTACATTGATCGTTGTTTGTGTTCGTTGAAGCGCGTTAACGTGTCTCTAACTGCACCATCAAAAGCTTAAATGGAAAGCTATAATCTTCGCCCAACTGGTGAGCCGATCAGAGCTGTCATTTCTGCTTGTCAGCGGCTGCTATTACAAGGTGGCGAGCGGCGATATTTGACAAGAAAGCTTGTCTTTTCGGTCGAAACGAACGACTCGATTGTGTAACAAATCAACAGCGTATCGCCAACACCCGCTCAAATTTGGTTTTGGCTGTTTAGCTCGTCCATAGAAGTTATCAATGCAGTACACCTTTCTTATATGTCACTGCGGTCAAACGCAGGTTATAGTGAGGTACATCTTTGACTGACCAAAAGACGGTGATCTTCGGGTGCTAATAATATTGTATAACTGAGAACATTGTAGATATTCTTGGAGAAAATCCAGATAGGATTAATCGGGTTAAAGAGGAGTCGTTTTTTCGTATTCGCAATAAAAAAAATACTTGGTAGTTTTCTACAACATTTGATTTGCACGACGCGTTTTCCTCATTGGCGGCATCGTGAGATACAGACGATTTCTGATACTGGCGATGCCGTAAATCGGTGAAACGAGTCGATCTGATAAAATTTATGGAAAAGTATAAGGCATTTTACTATTATTATTAATGCCAGCATTAAATACTTCTACGAAAAGAAGCCTCCAACTGCCAAGTTTTAGGAATCGTTTTTTTGGCGGAAGGACTATTTCATTCAACATCAATGGGAAGCGAAGATTGAGTATGTCATATGTAAACCTACTATAGTAAATTTATTTTTTATAATTTTGATTTTATGAATATAAATTCTTATTTTAATTTGGAGCGTGAATTTATTTATACCTAAAAAATCTTAAATGTCATTTATTATTACTTAGTATGCATACTTACATGCGTTATAAGGTGAATTTAGCTTGTACTATTAATAATTTTTTAGTCTATGTTTTAATTAAGGACGCGAATATATATATATATATATATATACATATATATATAAAATTACAAATGTTATGTTATACGATGCAAATGACCGCAGCTGATAAAAACGCCTAATGAATACAAAATATGACTTTCAACCGACGTGTTCTTCCACGACGTGTCGCATTCCCATCCTTACACCGCGATGTGTCTTTACCAGAAGTATCTTAGGGTATCCGTTAATCTCTAGTCCTCCGGAATTACGGGCCAGTATTATTTTTTTGCGAGTTTGACCTGCCTGCGAATTTCTTTTTCGCCGCGATGGTAATTTATTAATACGACTTCCAGGCACTGAACTCCTGATTGAACTAGAGATGTCGACGCTTCGCCGCCGGGCGACCCAATTCGTCGCACCAGCTGCGTACCCCCCTTCCCACCGTAACTCCCCTCCGCCCCATCACCATGGGAACGGGCGGGGGGGGAGGGGCGGTGCGTGCACATGAAATGAGGTCATTCGCTCCGTGGCGCGAGATCTCAATTTTATTCCAAAATCCACTGGATAGACCCAGAAATAATTGACGTTCGAAAAAGGTTTCTCCAGCGACCTCCCTTATACTCGTCGGACGATACTGAAAACACGCAATTATTACTTTGTTTTTCCTACGTTGGTCCTTGGGGTACAGCTGACAGCGGTGGCTAGATCGGTAGCGCACTGTCTTGGTGCCTCAAAAGTATCGAATCCTATCAGGGAAAAAGCAGGGAAGTGATGCTCCACTCAGATCCCGTGTTAGACAGTGCAATGCAACGCGTAAGACCAATCATCAGTCATTACTGCACCGAAGCATTACGCCCACTAGACCTTTGAGGTAAATGGAGAGGGCATTACGTCATCAAACTATGGCCTGAAAACTGAAATAACAACCAAACTGGTTACCCCTACTATTTCCTTACTTTTCTTCGGATAGCGCGATGGCTTGGACGAATTAGCGGGTGTAGAGCCAGAATATCAGCCATCTGTTGTAGATTTAGGCAAGAAACTCTGGCTACATACATTTCTTACTAAGAGATATGAAATATTCTCAATTTTACTGTAATTTTCACCTGGAATACGGATTATTATTAATTTCAACAAATAAAAAATACATGTTCGAAGAATGCATGTAAAAGAAGTAAGTACATGCTGATTTCGAGTAAGTTATCAACGGAAAACATAGTAAAATTCCGAAATTAGTGCGTCGGTTCGTAAGTGCTTAAGGAAAATCGGGGTTAGCAAAGATGATGAACAGGCCAGGCCCAAGTTACACCTTTTAGCATTGGTCACCATAGCAAGCTACCACTCTCCATCTCCCTCGATGGTCCAGACCTTTGTATCAGATGGTTTCCGAGTGGGATTTATGGAAAGTCATGACTAATAAAGTCAAAAAAATATTTATTCATCCATCGTCATCAGGTTCCCGATGACTTTGTCAAAACTAGTCATACCTGAATAAATATTTGGTGAAAAGATACTCATGACTAATTAATTCAGGCTTGACTTTGTAGAACCTCTCCATATTGGAAATTTTAATATTCTAGTAATGGTCCACTAAAAAGACCTGAGGATGTCATTATGTTAAGAAACCCGGTTCGTAAAGAATAAATCTTTTTAGTGGACCATTACTTAATTTTTTAATAAAGAATATTTTAATTTCCGAAAAGATACTCTATGTATTTCACTCTTTCAGTCCTGAATTTCAATTTTCATGCTCCACTATCGATTGTCTTTATTATATACCACACTTACTAGAGCATTTACGAATGATTTGCCTTTTAAGCTGAACTCGCTTTATTTCGCTCGTCGTCAATAAAATATTAGCGCTTATCATCTTCGCTAAAACTCTCTCGGTCACTTTTCTTCCATCCTCTCGCAATTCCCTGCAATTATTTTATCTCTCTTACACAATTGCACCACTTAATGCTTCCTTATTCAATTCCTCCAGCGATATTCTCTACACCCCAAGTGTTCTGAGTTTACATCCTTTCGCCTTCCCATGCCTGTCATTTATCTCCATCGGCTATTGAAAAACAATCAGGACGATGAAGTGGTATCTGCATGGTGTTTGTGAAAAAATTAGCGCTTCATGAGTTCGGATGTTAAGAGGGATTGAGTTAAGTAGTTTCCACTGTAATATGGCTTTCATGTGTATGACTTACATTCTGGCCTTACTTTTCTAAGAAAAACACTTCCATTTCGAGCTTCTTTTGCTAAAATTGCATTTGAAATTATTAAGTGTTGGGTGCAAAAATTGGCGAAACGTGGAAAAGAAGCATTTTTCATTCTAACAATACGCCGTAGTCGCGATAAATCATAAATTAAAGTCCAGTTTTCCTCAATGACTCATTTATTCACACCAATAAGTGAGAATGCCTTCACACTCAAAGATTTTTTGCTACTCTGTAAACGTAACTGCGGAGAGTGATTTATTTTTCAAAGCAGTAGAAAACTAATAACAAAAGCATCCTTTTAAATTTTCTACGAGATCTATGCGGCAGAAATTTCCTCATTTTATAAAACGATGTCTCTTTTGTAGTACATGCCCGTATAATATCCAAGGAATTATGACTATTAACTTTTGACAAATAACTCGAAAATATTTGAAGTTGGATGACATTTTGTTATAATATATATTGTGAAAATATGCGATATTTTTCTTAAAGTCGAGACTAACAGAAAATGCCAAATAAAGGAATAACTAACAGGACTTGGAGATTACAAGGATTACTTACGAGGAATTTGAAAGCAACCAGACGATGATGGTAGTTTCAATCACGGTTCGACAGCACAAAACAGAATTGCTGAATGTTCAAATACGAAAAGGAAAGGACTAAGTTGAAAAGAATTATATCCTGACAAACCAATGATCTAGAATAATCAGGAATCAGTACAGGAAACATGAAAGCAGCGAAATACCTCGCATAATTTACATTAGCCAAAATTGCTGAAGTTGAAGTTTGAAATCAATTGAATAGGAAGAGCGGGGAAGAATAAGCTCCAGACTAGAGGAGAGAATGGGAAGGAGAAAAGAAGAAGGAAGAAGAAGGGCGTTGCAAAAGACGACTACTCTATGCATCGAGAAAAATGTGGCCAAAATAATTTTGTAAATCAAGAAACCGAAGATCGTAAGCAAGTAACAGAAAAGAAATAAAATTTAACGTATTATTATATAATTTTCTAAAATACGGATTTCGCTACTAAGTTCAAAACTTTCATTGAAGAATAAAAAAATCCAAAAACAGTACTTGACTTATAAAGGGATTAAAGTTTCTTTGGCATCCAAGAATCATTGCCATATTTTAAAATTACAATATACTGTATACTCAGTTAAACCCATGACTGAGGGTGATCCGAGTACAATACTACCTTATATTGAGACCAAATTCATTGAATTTTAATGTTTTTTGAAATGATATAACGCTCAGAGTCCCCAAAATTCATGTCAGGGCCCCAAAGTCCGGAATACTTAACGGATTCCATCCACTGAGTGACCCAACGCCTTCGTGGAGAGGAAGCAGCATGACCTCCACCTGAAAGGCGGTTGGGTCCCACGGGCCTTTACTTTCACCCGAGAGACAAGACGATGGGTCGCGGGTGCGCATTCCTCTTCTTCAGCCCCTCCGAGACGCGTGTCACGGGGAGTGGGAGGACCGACTTACTCCCCTCGCTCGGAGCACGGGGGGGGGAGAGGGTACGGGAGGGGGCAGGTGCAGGGAGGGGGGCGCGGTGCGAGAGAGCGGTCTCTCGGGAGAGTCACCTTCGGGTTCCGCCGCCGCTGCTCTCTTCACATCCGCAGCCTCGATAACCCACATCCCTACTTTTGGTCGAGCCGGTGAATCAATGTCGAAATCCTTTCGCAGGAGCGTTCTTAAATTGCCAAGGACCACGGAGAGGGAGAGAGTCGGGAAGGAGGTGACTCTCTCGAAACGAATGCGCAGAATGATCTTCTGAGTGCGTCCTAAATCAAAGAAAATATTCTGCATTCTTGAATGGCTCCTCGCATCAACACACTTCCCTGAGAGACGTCACCGTGGCGTGAGGTGGGGTTCCATTTGGATATAAGCCGTGCATAGTAGGGGGATTATGATTAAATAATAGGAAGAGGGCGAACATTTATTTTAAGTGAATGGAATGGCAAAGCAACTCGCTCTGTTTTGAGTGGAGTCACTGGTGGTGCATGGAAAGAGGAGATTCTCTGTGGCTGTCAACTATTGAATATATTATCTTGGCAAAATGTTTGTAAAAGACGGAAGGATGGATGAATAGATTTTAAGAAATTTTGAGCGTGATCTCAATTCTACTATTAGGCAATGTATTTGGCTTCATTCCGAAAAAAAATATTTCATCTTTCCAAAGATACTAAAAGGTCTGCCATTTACCGCACGGTTTTTCGAGATGTTTGCCAAAATAATCGAGCTGTTTTCCATTGGATATTGTACGCGTATGCACCCAAGGGCGACTTAATCTTCAAAATTAGGGATTTTCAACACCTAGATCTCGTGAGAAACTTAGTAATGAGCAATTCGTATATTTTCTAAAATAGTTATAAAAATTATTCATATACCATCGGCAGTATTTTTTTTCGAAATCGCAAAAAACCTTCTGTGGTGAAGACGCTGCAAACGATCTGCGTGAAGAGAATGAGTAAAGTTAAATATTCACACGGATGAATTACATGAATTATAAAAATAACTGAGAATGTCATTCATAAAAATATATATTTCCAGATTCAATGTCAAAATTTTTACTTCCAGCCTCTTGCAGTTGCTGAAGTTTAAAAATATTCGAATGTGGTCTCCATACGACTAGGGAAAGATCTCGCTAAAACTAGCTTAAGGCGCACGAATGCTGGAGGGAAACTCGTAGGTAGTATATGGAGCATATCTAGGAATGGGTGTTTGTTTAGGAAAGCGAAATTGGTATTGCATAAAAATGCTACTTTTTAGCTTAATAATATGGCAGCGAAACCTGGAAATAATATTGAATAATATTAGCCATGGTTTACTGAACGTCGCCTGATCAACGTTTTTCTCATAATCCCCGTCCAGCGTATATCTTACGAGTATCTCAAGCCCAGTATATTTCACTAAATGTGTCGCACTCTTTGCTTGACTGTAAGACTTTTTATCAAAGCATGCGACTTTCGAATGTATTTTATTTCGGGTATCAAGTTCTTCTGTTCAGTGCCCAAATACCAGCGGCGGCGTATTGCAAATGTGGTCTTGCCAAAATGAAATGGCATCTCTCTTCCACTTTTCCACACGAGGACTCCACCACTGTCATTTCACGGGAACCGGATCGACGAATTGTAACCAACGTGGATTTCAAACTGACGGTGTGATAGATAATATGAGCAGTAACTTACCGCTTTCATCCGATTTGCTTTGGAAACGAAACGACGAAGTGCATCAAAAGGTATTTCAATAGATCCAATGGTATCAGGCGAGACATGAGGAACTCTTTCATGATTGATCAATAAGGAAATACACTAGCATAGTTCCTCTGAGATTTACTGGGTGGGATTGGTATCCATACGAGATGATGATACCTTACATCGAAATCGGTTGCATCTAATAAATCTCTAATAAACTTAATGATTGAAGGCGTGACTTTGTGGAATGTTACCGCAGACATGACGAAAAAGAAAAATCTCTTAGTAAATTTCACACTTAAAACTTTTAGTACCGACATAGGTATCGATTGCCTTACAATCATTTTCAAAGGTTTGCATTGCAATCATTTTCAACCTTTGAAAATGATTGCAAGGCAATCGAAACATATGTCGGTAATAAATGTTTAAGTGTAGAATTTACTAAGAGATTTTTCTTTTTCTTCATGTCTAACAAATCTCTGTTGATGCATTTTAAGTCATTCACGCGAAAATCGTGTATTAATTCAGTAGAAGTAAAAAAAGTTCACAACAATAGTGTAACAAGTACTTTAGCCTGCTTCAATAAAACTTATTCTGAGGTTGAATCTGAATATTATCGTGGTCATGGAATTATTTCAATCTTTATTTATTCACCCTACGGTTTTGTCCCGTGACCAAGTGGATTGAACTGCAAAAATATGAGAACTTCATTTAATATCCATTATGAGCAAAATCCATTTACGGTTAGTTAAATATGTCAGGATATTAATTAAGTGATTCTATTTCAAATCAGCCGAAGGTGACACATAGTGACCCCTAAAGTGTTTCGTGCTTTAATATTTACTTATTTCCCAATGTTTGAAATATCTTTGGTACTGCAGACATGAATCATACAGACACGCGACCAGCAGGCCTCCAACCAGCAGGTCTTCAACCCAGTGGGTGTTCTATCGGTGAAGGTAAAGATAAAAAATGCACAGACATCAGGACACCATAGCCAGCTCACACCCTCGTGACATTCTATGGCTTCCAAAAAATATTGGGAGCTCAGAAAATCTAACAGCTTTGCTTCCTCCGGACGTGGCCAAAGAGGCAGATTCCACATTTGAACCGAAGCCGGAACTCAAATTTCAAAATTTTTGGATTTTATCATGATTTCCTCAAGCTGAAAATAATTCAAGGTACATTGGAATATCAATCGATTGTAGATGAATTAAATAGCCAATTAAGTCATTCTGAAATTGTAATTAACTTTTCGTAACAACTCATTACTACTCTAACAATGAGACTACCATACTTTCTGATATAAACCTCGTTAGAAACAGTCGTTTTCCGCAATTAAATGCCGTCATTGAGTGAAGAATAATCCGTTATATGCTTTATCGCAACTATTGCATTGTCTATATTATTTACTTTATGATACTGCGTCAAAAATCTTGCAAAATATTCATTACTCATGCACAAAAATGATGATGCACAAAAATATATCAGGAAATACTTCACTTGAAAAGGCGTAGGTTGTAGATATGTATTTTAAAAATTTGGTATTTTGTCCGCAATTAATTCACCAAATTTTCGTTTAAAGTTTCATGGCCCTCATTCATAATTGAAGTGATGAATTATACAAATCAAGACTTAATGCTTTTATCCAAATATAGCCACCTTTTTCATGGCTGTTCTCATTTTTAGGGGAGGGCCTGTCTGCATAATAGGCGAATGATGCCAAGAACGCAGCGATAAACTGACAATTAAGTTGGGCAGAGAGCCATCACAGCGCTCTATTATGGCCAGTGGGAGTGGGGCGGTGAAATTGAGATCCTAATTGCCATAAAATAGACTGATGAGATAAAATGAAATTTAAGAAATTGAAACTAAAATTTTTAAAATATTCCACGCATTGCCATATTCACGACCTTGATTCTTATCTGAGATAAAAGTTGGCCTTACCAAATTGGATTTCCGCAAACATAAGTGGAGCTTTATTCTCTAAGTGGACCACTATAAACTAAAGCAGCATGTGGCTGCTCAGGCAACATTGCACTTCATTGGGATTTAACAGTATTGATGTGAAATTATTACCTGGAATACAAATATACAGAGCTGAGAACAATCTTGCCTATAAGAATAAACTTGCACATAGTCAACGGATATTGTTATACGTATAATTTTGAAAACTACAATGGGAAAGGCGGACGTGTAAATGGCATCAAATATTTTTATGTGAAGGCCAGTGTATAAAAATCTTGGTTTATGATCCAAGGATAACGAGATTTACATTCCTAATCGATTATTTTACCCATTCTACCTCGAAAACAGCATTATAGGCCTTTTGCACCGGGTTTTATTAACGCCAACAAGAGTCGCACACAGGCACCCATTCCCATGGAGGTGAAAATACCACCCAGGCTGGCGGCCGTCTCACCTTTTTCTTACCGTTTCAGCCTCGATCGACAATCACCAACACCGCCCGCACACAAAGGGCCCCTCTTATGAGGTGGATGAGGGGGAGGGGTGGCGCCTTCCCTTCCATCAGGGACGAGGAAAGCGATGCATTCCACACTCGGAGGGGGAGTAAAGGGGGTTGACGCTTGCACATCCCGCCGTTGCTAAGGCCGGAGCGCGTGCTTGGAATATTTCACATCTGCATGTACACGGTACACAGTAAGCCACCTCAAGGGTGCGGCAGAACTTTTCAACTTCCCCACAGACATTCACTATCCCTCAAAAAACATAATATTCTCCTCAGCAATTAGAGCAAATATCCCCACTTTGTAGTATGGTAGTGAAACATGGGTATGTCTGCATAGACGTAACAGTAGACTAAACGCCGTGGGTCTGAGTTATCTGAGGAGTGTTTGTGGCAAAAGTAGGATGGATAGGATCAGGCATTAGTGGGTAATAAATAAATGTGGGTTAGATGCTCCAGTAATGAACACATATGAAATGAGTGTGCTTCGTTGGATTGGCCATGTTGAGAGAATGGATGAGAGTCGATTAACGAAACAGATATATAAGAGTGAAACGAATGGTGCGAGAGGTAGAGGTACGCCGAGAAAGTTGTGGCTGAATGTGGTTGAGGAAATTCTCAGGAGGAGGAATATTAGGAGTCTTAAAAAGAGGAGAGCGTGTACGAAGCAGAGTATGGGGGCAAATGAGGCAAAAGAGGTTTGCAAGGATAGGTCACCATGGAGAAAATTATTGAAGCAGAGTTAGGTGTACAAATATGCATTTACGAGTGAAAATTTGTGACTGTGCCTACCCCGGAAGGGAACGGTGTGATTGGTATGTATGTATGTATGTATGTGTGAATTATTACGTAATATGCGTTTAAGGAGAAGCCTTCCACCTACCATTATTCTCATTATGGTAGTTGGAGCTATTTTTGTTTACGTATAGATTCGAGTGAAACATTGCAACGTGTTCTCATAAGGGATACCTAAAGGGAAATAATTGCATGATAATGATTTGATTTTTTGGTAATACAATGCTGTTTTAGCTCGTGGCCTTGAAGCATTTCACAAGCATTTCGTAAAAATTCGAGTAAACATGCGCAAAGTATCTTCTAAACACAAAATTATACATTTCTTATCATTTAGATCGTTGCTAACATTTTTTGAAGTATCACGCCGAGATCAATGTTCAATGAAACTAACATATTTCAGTACAATTTTGTCTAAATTTCGAATGCCGCGCCAAAGACTCAAGCCAATCACGATTTAACTCAGACGAAATAAATATATGAGTATTGTATCATTTCCATTACTGTCCGCATGGTGAGTTTCTACATATAAATAGATGAAGATGCGAAAAGGAGGATCCGATTGGTGTGGAGGCCAGAGTATTGGCTTGCCAACTGAAAGATGCGTATAATTCAAATCCCGGCAGCGGCGGCGTTTTTTTCATCCCATCATGGGTGTCTGGTGGAGGGCACTTCAATGTAGTTTTCCGTCTGCCGGACGAGATGACAAACCGTGGTGCGCTCGACGCCTTTCGTTAAGAGTAAGATTAGCCGTCGGGTGTTCACTCTCCACCCTTCTCCCATTTCCCAATGATCCTTTCCTTACCTACCGACTCACCTGCCCTCAATGGCCTCGCCTAAATCAACCAACCTATCAAATGAATTTTTAAACCTTAGAATTTTTTTTTCGACGTACTTAAGGCGACTCTGTATTGACCATGTGAGTCAAAACAAATAATAAATTGAACATTTATTTAATTAAAAATGCTCATTTTGCTGATGAAATGGATTATCAATTGAAAACAAAAATTAAAGTACAAGATGTGCAGACTTTTCCATGACTTTAATTTTGATGATCATAGTCCAGTCGTGGGAGCCTTTAGTACCTTTTGTATGCAACTGCATGTTGGCTCAATTACGAGGAATCCCTTATAAATTTAAATAACAACTGCTAAAATTCCTATATTTTACGATTATTCCATTTCACATGACTTTTCGCTTATTGTAAACAATTTGAATTGAAACCATAAATATGCTACCTCGTTCAAATTGACGCTTTCCTGATGTAAACCGAGCAATCTTCTTAAAGCACAAATTTAATCTTTCCATATTCAAGGCTGAATTACAGCAAAAATACCTCGGAAATCTTATTTTATTTCCATCCCAGCTTATAAGACACACTTTAAAGATGCTGGGGATTGGGTGGCTAGAGTACTGGCTAACCATACGGACGGCCAGGGTTCAAATCCCTGCAGAGGAGGATGTTTTTCAGAGGAAACCCGATCCCTACTTTAGTGTCGTGTGGAGGGCCCTTCAAGTTCAGTACTTCGTCTGTCGGATGAGACGTTAAACCGTGGTCCCCTTGGCACCTTTCGTTAAGAGCAGGCCATTTCCGACGCCGGGTTTCTGTCCACCCTTCCTCCCTTACCTGTCCCCTATGGCGCAAATGACCTTAGCTGTCGGTCGCCGCCCCAAATATCCAATCCTTCAAAAATTCTTCCTACGTATACATTTTCAGCATATCTGGAAAAGTCACTCTGAGGTAAGATCCACCGTAAAACATTATTGCAATATACACAATAATAATGGCCCACGATTAATTCCCAGACACCTATAAGGATTGACTGCATCCTCGTCGCGATCTCGACCACTGCGAACGCGGTGCACGACGGATAAGTCGATGCCACAGGCATTTTAGGGGACGCCCGGGGAGAATGCCACTCGAAAGAGAGCGCATTCCCTCCGAGCACCACCGCGGCAGCAGTGAGAAGAAAAACCTTAGCCGCTACCCCTCTCCCCTCCCTCCTCCTCCCATCAAGGACCTTATTTCCCTTCTTCTCTCGGGCCGCCGCAAAGGTTTTCGAGGCTGTCCTCCTCCTCTGGACTTTTTCGACGAAAGTCGGCCTTCGACTCCCCCCCCCCCCTTAGGTGCCCCCGATCACCCCGTCACCCCGCCCCCCTCCCTCCCTCCTCCGCCTCCTTCTTCTTCTTCCTTCTTTCACTCGCGCCTCGGGAAACCTCGATTTCCAATCCCTTGACTCAGTTTCTCGAGAGCGAGCGAGTCACGTTTCGCCCTCACGGAGCGCTCTCGTTGAACGCACGCCGCAATACATTTCACAAAGCGCGGCGTGGGCTATTCCCATTACTCCCCACGCAGCTTAGAAATTGTGTGAGGCTGACTGGTATAATCATAGGATGAAGACTTCACTCGGTGGAATCTTTCCATACTTGAAAGAAGAACAAAACTTTCTGTTTTCCACAGATTTACTATATTCAACACCACCCTTTTCGGCTGCTATGCTGTAATCAGGTGTACTATACTGTCCACCTGATAATAATGACACCACCATTACAATAATAATAGAAGTTAAAAGGCGTTTCCTTATGCACATATTATGTAATAAACGGTGGTCGAAATACTGAAAAGAAAATTTTGTTTGGTGGATAGTGGATGCCCGTCGGGAAGTAGAAGTATGCTGTAAACCTGACATAATGGCCGAATAGACTGATAGAATAGACTGATATAAACAGAACATATACACATGACATAGCTGCCGGATCCAGTGGTATAGAATAAAAGAAATCTGTGGAAAACACAGCTGTGTTCTATTTACAGCTAATTAGTAGGTTTTTGAACATTCCACAACTTAGAATACTTATTTCTAGTACAATGTGTCCTCTACTATGTATACTATACCAAAACCTCCTACAATAGACTACAAAAGTATTTCCCTACCGTAGATTCCTCGCCATTGGATCCTTCTTTAATTCCTCATATCGTATTTCTCTTCATATATCGTCTAGTATTTCTATTCTTTACTTCATTTTCCACTCATCTCCCACAGTTCTCTACCCCATCACCCTCTCTTTTCAAAGCGTCCACCATCCGTCGTCTCTGTCCTCCCCAAGCCACTACCTTCACCTTCCTCTCATATCCTACCATATCCAACACTACCTCGTTTGTTCTCCTTCACACCCAGCCCACCCACTCCATCCTACTCCAAACCCACATCTCAATCACCTCAAGTCTGCGTATATTCCCCCTTTAAAATGACCAAGTTTCCGATCCTAACAGCAAAGCGCTCATAATTTTCACTAGATTTTTCCTTGTCTCTTAGATCTGAATCTCGGGGCTTGAGGAAGGAATTCATTGAAATGTGCCTGTGGAGAAGTGGTTGAATGGATTATAATGAAGTGATGCATGAGAGCCAGCTCGATCCCGTCCACTTCATTCAGAGATTTTGTGTTTACGCTTAGACATCGAAACGCGCATCCTGTAAAAATACCTGAAGTCCGTTTCACACTATCAAACCCATGCCTAACTCCATTTAAGACTCGTTGAACAAGCTTTCTCGAATGGAAATTACGTCATTTGAATCGTGTTGTCTTGAAAGCTCTTGAATGGCTTCGTTGCCATCAAAGTCCTCTTGTCTTAAACGGTTCGAATTTCTCTTCAATCTTGATTGATCTTGAAGCACATCGACCAATGGGGTTGGATTTCAGACCACCTGACGTTTGGTAGTCGACATGGAGAGTAAGTTGCACACGGAACTACCTCATGAAGAGCGCCAAGCTAGTTCTGATTTAAAAATACCTGAAGTCCGTTTCACACTATCAAATCCATGCCTAACTCCATTCAAGACTCGTTGAACAAGCTTTCTCGAATGGAAATTACGTCATTTGAATCGTGTTGTCTTGAAAGCTCTTGAATGGCTTCGTTGCCATCAAAGTCCTCTTGTCTTAAACGGTTCGAATTTCTCTTCAATCTTGATTGATCTTGAAGCACATCGACCAATGGGGTTGGATTTCAGACCACCTGGCGTTTGATAGTCGACATGGAGAGTAAGTTGCACTCGGAACTACCTCTGAAGAGCGCCAAGCTAGATCTGAGTTCTCATTTTTTATCTTGGGGAAGTTAGAAAGGCTACTAACTCCATATATGCTCATTCTACGTTGCATGGCTGATCCACCCTTTCTTATCTGAAGAAACATCGCCGTAAATCTCAGAATCGACTGCGAAAATGTTGTCTACAACTTTCTTTGTTCACAAAAATTTGCTTAATAAAATTGGAAAGTGGACTACGAATTGAAACAGCCTTCCTCAGCTCATATTTACCAGCTGTTAACCAACGATGAATGAAGGAAGTAGACGATTAAGAGTGATTACATATATTAAGATATTTCAAGAGGATAAATGCTTGGTTAGCAAAATTTCGTTGAGGATTAAGAAAACTCCACCAATATTGCTGGGTAATTCTTCAAGAATAATACTATCACCTTATTTGGGCTACGTAAGGATGAAGTTGGGGAAGTGTTGGACTCTATTTTCAAATAAACTCAAGGCAGGAAGAAAAATGTATGTTCTCCTCAGAGATAGAGTGTCCCTCAAACTGTACTTTTGAGTGACGACAACATAAAACGGAAATATATTATCTGATTAATCACTCATTGCATAACAAATGAACACTGAAATAAAAATATTTCTACTTTTCTTCGATTCCTATTGTATCAGAAGAAGCCAAGAGCTTATGGCGGTTGAAGCGGTAATCGTGGGCCATTGAGTGCACATTTTAATACCTTATCAAGAACGACCAAAAAATCTGGGATTACACTTCTCTTAAGTACATATGTTTACACGGAAAAATAACCATATGTGTAGTGATATAAATTATGCAAGAATTTTATATTTTTAAATTCATCTTCGTTAGAAATACGGTTATGACGGATTCTCGGCGTGGAATTAAAGATTTAAGCGAAAATCGTAAGTACGTTTTTTTTAACTCGGCATGATAGCTTGATAATTTCTATCCACCATTATAGTAATGTTAAATGCATAATTTTGCGTTTAAAAGAAAACCTGCACACGAATAATCGAATTATTTCGAAATGTGTGTCGAGTTCCATAAGGATACGTGTTAAAATAGAATTGCCAAGAAACCGAACCGGCACCATGCAATTTTCCCACTTTTATTCGTACTTATTTCAAATAATAACATGTATGCAAAGTCTCAGGCAAATACCTACATGAAAAAAAACTGCTCTCACCACCTTAATAGAAACTACAATCGCGGAAATTTCCACCGGAAGCTCTTCCTTGGCCATTGAAACGAACGAGCGGCGTCGAAGCGTTCCTATGTTTAATCCGCGCGACTAAATTGCCTTCCCTTCCACTGGAGGCCAAAAGTAGTCCGTGTTACACCAAATTACCCACATTTGAGGCACCAAGTATATTTCTCACAAATTCAGCGACCGGTGAAACATTAGACTGGATAGCAGGTGGCTATGAAATCAGAAAGGTTTCGACGGCGGGATCTCACGCCTTTATCTTTCCACTCCGATTAGTTTCTCTCCCCTGAACTCGATTTGCACAGCAGAGGGCTCTTTCGTTTTCCTCCGACACGCTCCAGGCCCTCGAAGCCTTTCCCATTGAAAAAGGAGTTCGTCGAGGAAATTAGGGCTCAGACTGAGCGGAATGTGTTGCATGCAATATTGTATGCCATCCATATATGTATAGATTAAAGCCAAATCCCTAGAACTTAATCTCTGATCTGGAAATATCTGGAATCACTGAATGTGCTACAATAAAATTTTCCAAAGAGTTTGGTATTTAGCCGAAGAAGTTCACTAAGAAATCATCCAAAGATTACAAAAACTCCAAAGGACAAAAAATTTCCAAAGGGTTATTGCAGGTATTGACTCTGAAAATTGAAGGAGCAAGCCTCTAATTCAATTATATTTTAATTTTTATTGTGATCACAGAATTTTAAGATTGTTGTTTCGCCAATTATGCCTGCTGGTAGGGGAAAGAGGATTTTAGATTTTCTAATTCACGAAAAAGTGAAAACGCTACGGCTCGTGCATTATGTAATTATTAAAGCAATACAGACAACATATGATATCTCGGGTGATGTAAGGTTAAAATAGATTAAAAAATTAGTTTAACTGGAGGAATTGCAATGTAAGCTTAGCTGCGAGAGATCGCTCGCATTATTAAAAGAAAGCATGGGAAAAGACGTTGGAATGTGAAGGCATAGACCTCACTAGTTTGATCTTCTGAATTCGCAACTACAAATTAATTAAAACGAAGCATAATGCGCTACTTCTTCGAGGAGGAATAAAGCGAAAAATTCAAATGCGCCGATCGGAAATCGCATCATATCTCCGAGGCGAAGCATTCGTCGAAAGCTACTTTGATTGCGCGTCTGCGAATAAAGGTGGAATAGCCTACGAATTGACGGAAGAGAGAAGTGAGATGAATGAATCGGGAGGAGAGCGAGTGAATGCACTGAATCACTTGGAGAAATTGAGATTGTTTTTCTTCCCTGCACCATCGGAGGTGACATTCTCGTTAAAAATCGCTTGGCAGGATCTCTGATCAAGAGCAATAGATGGCTCATCGCGGGGGAGGACGATTCGGTGTCACTGGGAGGATTACGCTCGCCTGCGCATCACACTTCACGGATTGCGAATTCACCAAATGATTTTTATGGTGAAATGTTATGGCCAAATATTGGAAATGGACAGCAAATAGTCGATAATAGATTTTCCAAAAAAAAGAAGGATGCATGCGTCGCACTGTCTACTATATTTTACGGATGCAACACTGTTTCGATCCATCAAAGTTCATCCAAGATGACAGTGTAGTTGACAGCCAAAAATTTAGCCAATCAGTAAACATTCCATTTCGGCAAGGCAATCCAGGTGACCGAATAATCCAGAAGGTGGCATCTGTTTAAAATCATACGATCGCGAAAAAGTTGTTTACTTTCAATTTCTTTCTAAGCCACATTAGTATGTTTTCATTTCGCTTTTATCTGGGACGGTACATCTCTATTGGAGGGTTCACTGATGCACACACCTGACAACGACGAAGTTATATGGTGATTATACGCGATGATGAAGATGCAACACTTCGTATCACGTGTCGTAATCGTAGAATGAAATGGATCGAATAAAGTCTGTTTTTTCATTTTCAGATAGCAATGTTCCAATTTTTATCTCCGAATAATTTGGACTACAGTAACTCTTGAAATTTTAATGTATCTTGACATGGTCCCTTTTCCAGCTTAACGAATCTAAGTTAAAATCAGCAAAAAAATATTTCAATACCGGGGGTCTAGGGGAAAGCTAAAATCCCGACCAAAACCAGTTGGCAGCTTACGACAAACCTACATCAGATGCGCCCACGAGTGCCATGGAGACGAAGGCCAAGAATATCCATATAACCTTTTAAAAAAGAAGGTGAGACGGCAATGAATTTTTAGATAACTGGAGTAGAGCATTTGGCTCCAACAATTAAAATTTCTGCCCTTCGAACCTTAATCACATGAAATTACTCTATTTCACCGTCCATTCGGTACTCATGCAAACGATTCACATCATTAGGAGGTGTAGTTGAAACTTGCCTACCAACCGTACCAACCATAGAGGTACATGTATAATGGGCGCGTTACTACTATTGATTAAACAATAAAATGAACCATGCGGAATTCCACAGGAGAAAGATCATTCGCCTTAACCTGGCGTGACGGACCCTTGTTTGGCTACGGAGTTATAAGAAGAAAAGTATGGACACCATCGAAACTTCCATGAAAGGGGCTAGTTACGACGCCGAATACCGGTCGATCCACGACCGCTGGTCGGTGGTGGGTATCATCTGAGACGAGATTTGGTCGTTGACGAGACCCTGGATATTTTGCGATCTCCCCCTAAGAGGAGAGTTGCGACTCCAGTCACGAAAAAGGATAAGAACTGGAACAAGGAATTGGTAGAAGGAACGGAAAGTGAGAAGCGTTTATTCATGTTTTCTTGCGTGGCATAATAATTGGTGTTACGAGGAGACATCTGTTTAGGCATTATCATTTTCGTGTAATGAGGCACGGACTTGGGCAGGAGGTCTCAAGAGGCTTTTTAGGTCCATGTTCCAAATCCATGAGTAAACTATTAAGATATTTTGGGACGACTGTTTCTATCAATGATTACTTGGAAAAATGGACTTGCCCTTTACAAGTGGTAGACAAATAAAGAACAAATCTCCAATGGCCGTAATAATTGGCACCACTCGTCAAAAGAAAGAAAGAAAATTTTACTGTGTTGATTTAACGTAAACGTCTGTGACCAACCCCAGCCTCTCAACCAGAATACCCTCCTGTGATGGTTTACGGGAAAGTGACTTCCTCGCCAGTGACCAACACAGACACACACACAACCCCCATAAAAAGGGATCCTTCGCAAGGGCTAATGGGACCCCGCTAAGGATGCTTGGGGTTATAACCTGGGATCCTTCGAAGGGCTAATGAGACCCCACTAAGAATGCCAGGTTATTCACACATCCACTCTCACAAACACTCAAAATCACTCACTCACACACACAAATGGGCCCAACTTCTGGGAGAATCTTGCTCAAAAAGAGCGTGGTCAAAATATTCAATTATTACGGCCATTGGAGATTTATTCTTTATTTTTCTCTTGTAAGAGGCCGTAGAGCTAACGTTTCCTCGACTTTACACACGGGCAAGTCCAATTTTCTATTAGGGACTCCGAGGAGACGCTAGTCACCCGTCGCTGATAACGTGAACGTGAAAAGTCAATACTGAGGGTAAATTTGTCGGGTTTTATGGAATGAAGAGTGATATTACCACAGATATTTGACATGCTACCTCCAAGGACTTTGAAATTGGTTTATTTTTTGAGCAAATTGTAATGTTTTAACCTTTTTAAAAGCGTTTTGTTTGAGTTTCTCTAAATCACCCTCGAATCATTTTACTCTTCTGAACCCCCCTTGTCTTTTCCACTCATACGTAATGTTGCTATAGGGTAATGAGGAAGGATATGTGAGCAGCACGAAATTTAAATATTACAAGTGGTATCAGCGGTTTATAGCAGGCTGAACATCTACAGAAGGCGATGCGATACCCAAACGGCCATTAGTATCTAGCGATACCGTTCATTTTGAGGATATTTGTGTTGAGGGGCGAAAATATCGTAAGTTGACCGTCTGTGAAATAGCAGAAGACTGACAAATTAGCAAACAATCGGGTCATGCGAGTTTTACTGAAAAAACTAAACGTCATCGGAGTGGCAGCAAGTTGCGTTCCGCGGTTGCTCAGAGATGAGGAAAAAGAAGTGTGATGAAATGTGTAAAGATCTTCTATAATGATAAAATGAGGATGACAGATTCCTGAGGATCATTATGTCAGGAGATAAGACCTATGTCGTATCAGTCGCAGTCCACCCTGCTACTTGCCAGATTGATTCAAGCATATTTCTTAGTTTATATCCATCCTGAAATGACGTCGTTACAAATCCATAGAAAAGATGAAGGAAAATTCGCATTGAGACGTGAAAGCTACAGCACAAACGGCGGTCTAGAACGCATTCTAGCTGTGAGAGAAACTCAACGAGCGATGTATTAACTGCGAAGGGAACTGCTTTAAAGATGATCTATCTGATTAAGTTGTAAAAAAGTAAGTAAAATTTTCACATAATTATTTTGGAGGGTTGATCTTGAAAGAATCAATCTAATCACCTCTTGCTAATATTTTTCAGGTTAATTTCTGTATCTTCAGAGCTTGAGAATAAACTATTGACATGACTTCATGTACAGAGCAGGCTGAATATAATGAACTTACAAATGGTAAAAATTTTAGGCTTAATTTTTAATGGTAACAACTTTTAACCACTAAAATTGTTACCATTTATGAGTGCATTGTATTCAGCCTGCTCTGTCATGCCTCACTCACGTCTAATTCTATTTCTACTAACTCATGTCAATAGTTCAATCTCAAGCTCAGATGATGCAGAAATTAAGTTGGGAAACGTTTGCAAGAGGTGATAAAATTGATTATTTCAGAAAAAGTGATCAAAATCTGCTCGAAATTAGGGAAAATTATTTGGGAAAAGTTCGGTTTCTTTTCGGACAAACCTCGTGCTCTCTTTCCGTGGACTTGACCTCGTCACATTCACGTTTTGTTCGGATTTCCAAATGCTCACCCAACTCCACCATTCTTGTCCCCCTTTTTTTCCAGATTGTGTGACCGACAGATACGGAGGCGTAATTGGGAGGCACGCTCCGCCAGTGATACTTAGTGGAACCAATTGGGAATGACGCACGCGTTTAACCTCAGACGGTTCGGTAGACTTTTAAAACGCTGAGGAGCATTACGAAGCGCTTCTCGTCCGGTGATAATCCGTATTTGAGAGTGCGTTTCGGAACGTAATGCTGTTACTTAATCGTCTGAAAAGGCTCTGCGTGCGTCTTGATGCGGCAGTTAAAAATCTATTAACGGTTCTAACGGTGTGTCGAATGTTGCGAAACGAAGCGACATTATGAATTAATATTGTTGACATCGATATGTTACCGGTATGCGATGTCCAACTTGACTTCACACGAAGTGTTGCAGTTTTAGAATGATAGATGGTCTCAATTTCTTTGTACTCTTTCCCGCTTCATAATTATAAAATTTGAGAGACGTGTGAATAACTCTAAACTTGATTTTCCCTGATTTATTATGTGTATTTGAGCAATTGATCATTAAGCTCAGTTAAAGCATTCCGAAAGTTACCGTTTGCCTTTGGTATATTTGAATCCCTAACTACTCCTCTCGCACGCGCAGTATAAACTAAAGATCATGCATGCTTCTTTGTCATACGCCCGTTGGAACAAGGGCACATTTGTTTTGTAATTCACTTTTTCACAAAGTAATATTGTTGGAATAGATCGCACAGTAATCGTAACATTACTGGTTTCGTCCTTCACATGAACCCCATTGTCTCCTTATAGGATATCCTCTTCTTAATGCCCCTATCCATTTTTAGAATATCGCAGTTCGCTGTAAATAATTGGCAATGTGGTAGATTCTACAACTAGTTACTCACCCCTTTGAGTTCTCATAATTCTAGGAGATTTCTTACCGTCCATTAACATCTGAGCATATCTTCTAGTTGATTACCGAGTGAGTAATGTGTCATATTTTTTCCCAATATCACCGAATTTAAAAGTAAACTTCTCCTAATTGTTCAAAATAAATCGAAGCAAAGTTATTCCAAGGCAAAGAAGACACTTAAAATGAGAAAACCCTGAAAATGCTGCAACCCATGCGTGGAAGTCGCGTCCAAATGATGAGCCTCGCTTCCGTTCGGCTCTTCGGATCTCTTTTGAGGAGCTGGACGAGCGGGCGACGCGGCCAGTCGAGCGTCTCTTTTTATTAAAAAAATAGGGTCAGCTTTCAGCCGCGATCTCCTTGACCACGAGGCCCGCCTCTGGTAAAACAATAAATACGGATGTTTTCACTTTTTCGCTCGATGAGGCGTCCGCCCGAGGTGTGGAAGGCGAGGAACCGACGGTGATTGGCCAAGACGGAGGAGGAGGAGGGCAACATTGCGGGGGGGAGCGCTGGGAGGAGGGGGGATGGGACTGGGGGGGTTAGTGGGAGGCAGACACGCTCGTGTGTAATGTGGTCGACGCGGGAGAAAGAGATGGCCTCCCTTCGCTTGAAAGCGCTTTCTCCCTCTTTCTAAACACTCATTCCCTCTCCCTTCCATCTCACGAGAGACGCACCGAAATTTATACGTAATAAGAAAAGATTTACAGTCCTTGGGAACTTGTTAGCTCCCAGAGGGCAAGAATCCACTGCAGTTTCGTTATGAGGCATTAAAGTCCCCAAAAACTCAGCGAACCAAATACAATGCATAAAAATTATTCTAGTGCATGCAAGTAAATAAAGGGGTGGTCACAAAGCAGCTTTTGCTTGAATCTAGTCACACCACAAAAAAAACTTCTTATTTATTATTGTATGATAAATTTTTGTACAGTAATATTATTATCAAAATAAAAATAAAAGTTTCTTCATTGATTTTAACTATTTGTCTCCAAACAATGCGGCTCGTTTCGGAACAGTTCCATAAGTCTGCGGCTCCCATAGGTGAGGTTTGAGGCCACCTTTGGTTTATGCAATGGAAAATAAAATTACAGAATGTATCACGAACTGCAGCTTATTTGATTACACTACATGG
Source organism: Ceriagrion tenellum (assembly GCA_963169105.1). Classification (NCBI taxonomy): domain Eukaryota; kingdom Metazoa; phylum Arthropoda; class Insecta; order Odonata; family Coenagrionidae; genus Ceriagrion; species Ceriagrion tenellum. The sequence continues at coordinate 30,949,763 of OY720632.1, forward strand.
TATATCAATTGGTAAAATATACCCATACAGATCTTCACTGTACAATATTGATCTATTTTCGGAACATACCAAGATGTAGTTAAACACTTCTTTACATTACGTTGAAAAATTTTTGAACTTCAAGTTTTCTATCATTGGCTCTTCACCACTTTCATTGAGAAAGCTGATAACTAAATATTTTTTATTCATAAATGTGGATTCTTACCATAAAATGCGGAAAATTCACCTATTTTAAATATCACACAATTGTGTGAAATTCACAGTGGAAAAATCATTCGCCTGGACTGGGAGTCGAACCCAGATCCCTCGATTTTGCATGAGATTCTCAGTGGAAGAGGTCGCCTGGGTAGCTTAATTGGTTAGAGCACTCGACGCATCATCAAGGGATCTTAGATCGATTCCCAGTCCATGCGAATGATTTTTCCACTGTGAATTTCACAAAATTGTGTGATCACTAACTAGCGGGTGACTCCGTTGAAGTAACTGCGCGGCTAGTTCCGTAGTTCTATGGCAATATTTTAAACATGTTTATTAATGACTGATATTTTTATTAAAGCAATTTATTAAACGCTGACACATGTTCACATTATAGTTTGATGTATACGTGTATTCTCAGTGGCACGTGTTGTCTCCTATCTTTCTCTTCGTCGCTCCGAGTGATATCACGTTGAAAGTTAGGACGGTTTCCTTTCCAAGGATGACCCCAAAGTCCTCTCCGGTGAACGCCTACGCGGAGAGAGATAGAGAGAGGAGGAGGAGATGAGGGGGGTGAGATGCACCACCACCCTCTTTGGTGTCTGCATGCGTGCTCACGGAGAAGGGGCGGGGTGATCTTTGGGCGGAGGGAGGAAGGGGGGGGGAGGAGGAGGGGTTGGGGAGCGAGAGAGGGTGTGGGGGAGGGAAAGTGGGCCATTTGGTTGGGGCAAGGAGAGAGAGAGTGTGTCTGTAGGTACGGTCACCTCTTTAATTTCAGCCTGTACGACGTCTCCTATGAGTAAGAGAAAGACAACACCTCTTCAGGGATGAGTTGGATCGTAGAAATGAACTTAAGAATGGCGAAGTTAATTGTTTTTGACGTAACTTTGGGGCCTGTTTCATTTTTAAGGTAGTTTGAGCGATACGTTTTCCTAGTCATATTAGAGGCTATGTTAGAATCTTACTTTTTATTTCAGCGGCTGTAAAAAGCATGAGGTAATATTATTTATCGATGGTTCATAATTATAATTTACTCGACTGGAATTTACTCAGTAATCAAATAACTCAGTTATCTACATAAGTCTTCAACATGACTCACTCACTCCCTGAGCTGAAATTTTTTAACAATAGAATTTTTTGTTATGACTATGTAAATAATTACAGCGGTGAATGATTGATTATTTTGTTTTATATATTCAGATTATTCAGTTATATATATTCAGAAAATATATATGAACCACACTCTGATAAAAATCCTGACGAGATCTAGTCGTTTAAAATTTCACTTTTTTAATAAAATTTTCTCAGGAGTTCATCTGTGTATCACATCTCATTTGAAAACTGCCGGTGAATTTTTTGGCAAATATCTCACAAAATATGACGGCAAGTGGCAAATATTTTGCTGCCTTTGGAAAGTTGAGATATTTTTCTTTAGAATGAGGTCAAATTCATCGAATTCTAAGTGAAACGATGTCTCGCTCAAACTTCCTTAAAGTGGTTCCTCGAGACGGTGCCAGAGCAAAGATTAGATTATAACCTTTTTTAAATTGGTTAAAAAATCCACTTTTGCTGAATAAATGTGTTAGCTGTAGAATCCAAAATTAAGAAAGAAATGCAGAGTATACCACAAATTTATTTCAATCGATGTTTTTTATAGCAATTGAAGCCGCCTTTTTACGAATTCTTCTCATTTCGACTTAATTATTGCGGTAATTACCATAAAGCAAAAAAGTATTAGGCGGTGATATGCATTAAGGTGAAGTGCGGCTACTGGCACACAAGCGAGGAATAAACGGTGTACAGTGAAGAAGCAAGAGTACATGGGGCTTTGAATTGCAGTGGAATGAGTGGAAGTGAATTTGAGGAAATTGTTTGAACCACCTTGTCAACTCGGGAGACTTTATATTGAAGGTGGGAAGAAGTGTCTAAATTAGAGGCGTTTAGTGTAGAGCGTTTAGTGTAGAGAGGTAGTGTAGAGTTTTGGGGGTGTAGGTGTAGAGACGCCACTGGTCGATCGCTGCGCTACGCAGGGGGCAGAAGGCGAAACGAAGTCATGGCTGATAGAAAAAAACACATTTCTCATGCTTCCTATTTGTAGTAAAATTTAGATATTGGCAAAGTTAAAATAATTCACAAATGCAAAAGGTTTTCTATATGTGTGATGTAATTTCGTGGTGATACGTTAATTAGAAGTGGGCGAAAAAAACTTTTCCATCGATGTGAAGGAAGCCGCACTTTGCCATGCATTAATATTTTTTGTCAATTGAAGGGGAGTTTTCACTTCTTTTAGTCAGTTTTAAAATTTAAAAAACTGTCTTTCCCCATATCCTTCCCATTCTCCCAATTATAACCATTTTCGTTGGTTTGGCCATGTTGAGAGAATGGATGAGAGTCTAATAACGAAACAGATGTATTAGAGTGAAATGAATGGTGCTAGAGGTAGATGCAGGCCGAGAAAGTTGTGGTTGAATGAGATTGAGGAAATTCTTGGGAAGAGGAATATAAGGAGTCTTCAAAACAGGTGGGCGTGTATGAGGCAGTGCATGGAAGTAAATGAGGCAAAAGAGGTTTGCAAGGATAGGTCAGTATGGAGGAAATTATTGAAGCAGAGTTAGGTGTACAAGTATGTATTTATGAGTGAAACCTTGTGACTGTGCCTACCCCGTAAGGGAACGGCGTGATTGGCATGTATGTATGTAATTTGAAGTTCATTTTTCCAGAAAAATGGCATGGTAGTGTAAAATTTTCGTTACCAACAGCTAGAGGATATGTCTTTCAAATATATGAATTAAATGGCGTTCATGGTGGAAACACCTTAGCAGAAATGAAACATATTAGAAAAATGCAATCATATCAAATAATTGATTTTGCAATCCAACGAAACCCAGGTCGTGAATAGCGCTTTTTATGTATTTCATGCATTTTAAATTATTTATTCACATTAATAAGAATAATAGTTGGGAATCGTATGGTTCCTTCAGTATTGCCCTCCAATCTCGAAGGCCACGGGTTCTAATCCCGGTAGAGTCGCGATATCTGCTTAAATGCTTAGGTTGGGAATTCTTTGAGTGCAGTATTAAGTCCGTCGGACGAGAAGTTAAGGTGCGGGCTCTCTGAATTATTTTGCTTTGCTTTTACGAATACCATCGTTGGGTTAATCTTCTCCCTCTCTCCATTCTGAAGGTTACTTTTACATTAGCTATCTATCCGTCAATCTACTCAGCTGTGCAAAATATCTCAATATACCAAAGAGACCATGAATAATAAATTTTGTTGATACAATTGGGGAACAATTGGAGGTTGGCCAGATGAGCAATTGGATGTAACCCAACCATTTCGGAGCCAGTACCTTTGATTACTACTCCTTTGCTTGAGATGAATTACAAATTCACTCATCTACTTCACAGTTTTGTTGATATTCCACGTAACTGAAGTTTGACTATTAGCTTAGAAGATAGAGGTCACCTCTTCCTCGACCAATCAAAGTCCCTCTTTCATATTGTTCCTCATTTCTCACTCAACTTTTAGGGCTAAGTAAAGAAATTGGCGATGCTTTCGACGAAGGGAAGGAGATCGATGCTATAATCATAGATCTTACCACAGCCTTCGACAGAGTGCCTCACAACCATCTGCTCTCAAAACTGGAGCTGTTACCACTTGATGGTAGGGATAAAAGTTGGGTAGCAAACTTTCTTTATGAAAGGAGTCAACGGGTTAAAATAAGAGAGGAGTATTCATGGTAGGCGCAAGTCACATCAGGGGTTCCTCAAGGGAGCGTCCTGGGGCCACTGCTCTTCCTAATCTACGTAAATGACCTACCGGACAGCATTAATTCTGAGGTGCGGCTTTTTGCCGACGACTGTATTATTTACCGGAGGATCGAAGGGAATGAAGATAATGGCATTCTCCAAAAAGTCACTGATTATCTTTCTGAGTGGATAAAAACTAACGACATGGACATATATATTAGCAAAAGCAGGCACCTTACCTTTTCACGTAAGAAACACACCCAATGTAGGCAGTACTCATTTTTGGGAAATAAAATAATTAATAGTAACACATGCAAATACCTAGGAGTTTACTAACGAGCGATCTAGGATGGGGGCAACAAGTAAAACACGTGACACGCAAAGCTTTCAAAGTTTTGCATTGGACAATGAGAAATGTAAAGGGCTGCAGGACGACCACAAAGGAAATGGCGTATAAAGTGTTTATTCGGCCAATCCTAAAGTACTCGGCGATGGTATGGGACCCATTTGAGGAAGGTCACGTTAAAAAGCTGGAAAAAGTTCAAAGGAAGGCCGCGAGGTATGTTCTGAATAGGCATAAGAGGACTGAAAGCGTGACAGAGATGATGAGAGTCTTAGGATGGGAGAGTCTACAGAGCAGGCGGAAAAGAAGTATAATTTGCGGGTTGTATAGAATTATTAAGAACGAAACAGCATGGGGAGAGCTTCGAGCATAACTCGAAGAGCCATCCTTCATCAGCGAGAATGATCATATGTTCCAAGTAAAACAGAGATCCCAAAAAACAAATGTTAAAAAATTCTCATTCCTCTACAGGACTATTATTGAATGGAACCAGTAACCTGGAGAGTTGTTTGAACCCTTATCTTCCAACATACAGGCATTTAAAAAGAAATATAATAAATGCATGCAAAGACTTTGATGTGCACCATTTATGCAAGTTGATCGGTGATATAAACATCAATGTTATGTTTCACGATGTTTTTCATTATCTATGATTTTGTTTATATTTCGCCTCACATGGTGTATTTTGACGTAGCCTTACAGTACCACCTGACCTTTGTCTATTAGTACTGATCTTTGTAAATAAATAAATAAATTTGGTGACTTCTGAAGAAATTGCCATGAGAAAAATTCGGCCTGGACCGGGAACTCCCTTGCGTTGCCATCTTTGATGGACCACAAGGGCCTAAGATCTAGTTGCCTTGTATCCACCAAAATTGCTATGGAAATTAGGAAGCCTGGATAGCGTAGTGGTCTGCGCATTGGTCCGGCAAACCAAAGGTCCGTGGTTCGTTTCCCGGTCCAGGCCGAATTTTTCTCATGGCAATTTCTTCATAAAATTCACCTGCCATGTTTAAGTTTCAAATGGCTAAGCACGGCATAAGTGCTGGTGAAGGATACTGACTCTTGGTTGTGGCTTCTTTGAAGTCCTCTTCTCCCTTGCGTTGCCATCTTTTATGGACCGCAAGGGCTTAAGATCTAGTTGCCTTGTATCCACCAAAATTGCCATGGGAATTAGGAAGCCTGGATAGCGTAGTGGTCTGCACATTGGTCCGTGGTCCGTTTCCCGGTCCAGGCCGAATTTTTCTCATGGCAATTTCTTCAAAAAAATTTACCCGCCATGGTTAAATTTTGGTGGCTTCTATTTGAAATCGTCATCCTAATTTATGATTTCATTGTGTCCACCACCTAATTTTATAACCGTTATTCTATTTATCCAAAAATCTACTTTTAGCTCTTCGCCAATGTCTTCGCCTATTTATTTCTATAGCGGGAAAGCATGTTAAGGCTAATCTCCAAAAGATAACTTTTTCATTACAAAGGGGTACCTTTTATTTATATATTCAGCCACATCATTGATACGTAAAATAACACACAAAACGTTCATTTATAAATTTCCGATGGGTTCCTTTTTTGTTTTGCATCTAAGAGTTTGCCAATCGGTTGTCCAAAATCTGTTTCTGCATTTCCAAGTCTCTCATTCCCAGGAAAATTAGCGATATCGTAAAATAATCAATCCCTGGTGACAGTATTTCCCCATTTGTTCATATGGTGATTACGTTTTCGTAAATATTTCAAGTCGACTATGTTAAGGAGGCCAGCTATCGTGTTAGGGCAAGATAATCAAAATTTGCCTCCGTTTCAAGAATGAAATTGATGAACATGGTAATGGCATCGTTAACATGACTTCAACTTCGGAAAAATTCAGCATCAGGCCCCTTAATTAAGCCATAACTTTTCCCTGATGAGCTGCCATCAATCTGACTTGCCCCGTGAACAAGTGGAAATGTTCAGCGCTTCAAAGAACTCCAAGTCGTCACGCCAGGAAGTAGTATCCTCAGTACTCCATGAAACGAAACAAACATATACATATCTGCCTCTCATTGGCGCAATTAGGAGCGGAGATTCGCCCTTTCTACTCACCAGCAGACTAAATGCTCTCTGTAGAGTAGCCCCAAATACTTCTCATAGCAATGGTTTAGGGAAGTTTAACCATTACTTTAAATAAAAATCAGGGTTATTATTGTTTGTATTGCTTAAAAATACATCTTGTTTTACTCGAACATACACCCTATCCGTTAAAGAACAAAATTAAGGCAAAAATGTGCTGATTAATCGGCGAATGTTATTGTGGTGCGCACTTCTTCTCCAGCCATTGGGGTCGACTGAGGCGCCATTCCGATCAAATTAACTTATTTTGACTTCACGCAGGTGAATTTGTAAATAGGGCATTGTCTGAGTGCAGACAATATGGTTTTACCACCGCAATAAAGACTCTAAATTTTCTGATAAGATGCGGGTTTTCAAGTTTTTTAGCATAGTCAAAATAATCAATCCATACCTGTCTTGAAAGTTACCATTCGCTGAATATTTCCGTTTTGAACCTACGGGCAATATATCAGGTTGATTACGAATAAAGTGATACCCATACGAAATGTGTTCCCATTATATGCTTATAGAAATGAGATCAGACATAGTTAATCAAGGGTACATACGGTAGAAGGCATTGATTTTAAACGCTAATAATGTAACGTTGATATTACACTACCTGTAGATTCATTGCACCATACTGGCGCCGTTAAGGTGCCGCACTATTTTGCCAAAGTGAATTAGACGCATAACATGAGTGAAATTAAATGAATAATTCCACATTTCGATGGAATTGCACCACACCCACTAATGACACCATTTCAAGAACCAACTTATTCTCCTTTGTGAAATCTAATTTCCATACTTTTCATGATAATTAGATTTAAAAAATATATCCAATTCTAAACAGTAGTACGACGAAACGAAGCATAAAACTATGCAGAATATCTGATCATTGAGCTCGCCTCCGTCCTAAATTTGGGCAAAGCCTCTTTGGAAAGTTACGGTAAACAAATCCCAATTCACATTGTGCAATCTGCTTCGCGAATGTAGGTGGTAACTGAATGGAGGGAACGAATCCAAGGATTGGGTTTCTGTTGACTATCAAAAGTCGATCCTTCACAAACTCTTCAACCTTGACCTGTAAACGAATATTCGAATCTCACTTTCTTATGCGTTAGATAACTAAAGGTGCTTATGGCATGTGCACTGATTGCGCCTGGGTGAGAAGTTTCATATATCTCAGCCAGCGGGCGTAAAAAGCGCTCAGAAGAGGGGTAGAACATTATACATACAATGGGACAAAGTGGTTCTGTGAAAATGACCTTAGCTGTCTACGCATGAAAAAAATCCAAAGCGGTTCCGATTTTCTACGGCCAGTTTCGTTTTTCGGCCAATTTTTATATTGAGGCCAGGCTACGGTGAGAACGTTCATAAAACAGAAGAAAATGAGAACTCACTTTCACCCTTCATCGTGAAGTACGCATTTCATGAGTTTCTGAGGACTCAATAAAATAGACATCCAGCGACGCGTTAAGCAACAAGATCCATTCAGATGAAATTTGACGGTAAGCAATAAAAAGCTTAGCAGATATATAATCAATTCGTTGCCCCAGATCCTGGTGTAAGCTCGTGATTGAAGGTTCTCTGGCTTCACCGGTGAACCCCGAAGATGATGACAATAGCAGCCTTAGAAACGTCGGTGATAACCATGAAACGCGATGGGAAGGCCAGAACCTTTCCTAAAAGTTCATAGGTTTTACCCTAAACCAGCTAGAAATGGTTTCCGACCAAATATACTGCGAAGATATAGAATATTAGTCTAATTGGTAGTGCTTTACCAAGTGATGATTATACTCTTTCTTTGTAACAAAATACTCCATATTTCTGGCCATCCAATTTTTTTCTTGTAGAGACTTTATTTAATCAATTCCAGGATTTTTTGACCGTAATACATCTGCAATCTGTAATACATCTGAAAAAATTAAAATGACTTTGTTAACTCCACCTTAAGGATTTATTAACACTAAGTTAGAGCTGATGAACTCTTAAAAATATTATATGGCAATTAAATAAAATGAAATATGGTTTAGTAAGTGAATATGCAAGTAAAACAAAGTGTCACTAAAATCTGAAAAGTGGAGTTAGAAAATCTCCTTCAATTTTTCCGTGCGGCGAATTTGCACTTCCTGCCATCGAAGGATTCTACTTCCCCCGTCCTCCTTCCTCCCTCCCCTTCCCCTGGCCACCTTGATTTGCGAGTTGGCGGTGCAAAAAAATGAGGGTAGGTCGGGGTGAGAGCATAATATTTGGATTCAGGCTACGACAAGGAGAACGATTGTACGTTGGCCGATAGAGAAGACGCCGGAGAGGAGGCGGAAGAAAGGCGGCCTTTCGTGCTGCCTTCGCCGCCACCGTTTCCCCGACCGCCGCGTCGACGCTCTCCCGAATATCTCCCGCTCTGGGACGAGGGGGGTGGGGGGGGAGTGTGGGCGGGGGCGAGAGAGTTGACCTCATCTGCGGCGGCGATGTCTCGAACTGTGTTGCGCGCAGAGGGTGGGGTGAAGAGGTTGGGGGATGGAGGAAGAGAGAGAGGAGCAGTGTGGATTTGATTCCTCGCCCTGATTAGCCTCCTCCCGCCGAGAAGGGATGGGAAAGCGGCTGGGGAAGGAGAGCGGCTGAGCGGATCGAAGAGATCTCCTCGGTTATTCCATGTTTAAATAAAAGGCATTCACTCCGGAGTTATTTCTATTAGAAATCGCTCAATAGTATTCGCATTTGTTCCATGAAATCGTCAACAGAATTGAGACATGAGTATATGAGATAACTTTTTTAAACACCCCTGCTCTTATCCTCCACCACCACGGTCTCCAGGTCCAGAAAGAATACCTGCACGCGTGCCCAAGGAGTTAGTGCCACAGGCTGGACCATTATTAGAAATTATATTTAGCAAATCATTATCCGAAGGCAAGGTTCCCCAAGACTGGAAAATAGTCAACGTCATTCCGATATTTAAAAAAGGAAATAGAAGTGACTCAGCAAATTACCGGCCTATATCGTTAACATCACTTTTTTGCAAGATCCTGGAGCTCATTGTCATTAGCAATATTATGACATTACTGGATAATCGTAACTTGTTACATAGCAGTCAGCACGGCTTCCGTAAGGGCAGGTCCTGCGATACACAACTTGCGCCTTTCCTTCATGAGATCCTAAGATCAGGTGAATCGATTAAGCAAGTCGACACGATATTCCTCGATTTCAAGAAGGCCTTCGACAAGGTTCCTCACAAAAAACTCATATATAAATTACAACCATGCGGAGTAAATAGAAAAATAGAGAATTGGATAAGTGACTTTCTCAGTGATCGAAAACAAAAAGAAGTCATTGATGGTTTTAGCTCTGATATGGTCGAAGGCACATCAGGTGTTACTCAAGGAAGTGTGATCGGCCCTCTTTTATTCATTATTTATATTAATGACCTAAATTCTTGAGTTAGCAGTAAATTAAGATTATTTGCAGACCATACAGTTATCTACCGTGAAGTATGCGAAGACGCGGACTTTGAAGTTCTGTCATCGGACCTTAACAACGTTCATTTGTGGTGCCAGGAGTGGGGGTTAGAAGTAAATATCAGCAAATGCACCACAGTTCACTTCCTGCAGAAGCTATCACACAAATGCCATCCCAATACTGTGGGTGGAGTAAGCATAAATGAGTCGAGGGTGGCGAATCAGCGGGAGCGCTCTTAAACTACGAAGACGCACGGGAGAGATTCGCGGACTATTTCCCGCACACTTATGCCGACAAAGACACGAGGTATAAAGAGTAATCGACTCTCGACGCATCACCCTCCAATATCGAGTGTGATATTCCCGAGTCGGTCAAACAAAGGCTTAAATCATAAGTAGGGCGCCACCTTCAAAATAATCCAAATTCCATTCAATATCACTTACATCATGTGTGATTTTTCCGAGGGTTTCATGTCACAAATCATCGTAGGCTGGTGTTGCCCGAACTCATCACAATCCCTTCTTTTGATTTCGTTTGAGCCAAATTTCTGACCTCGCACTAACTTCAATCTCTCAACACTCGTAGATTTCTTTTCCTCCGATTTTCTCATTTTCATTGGTTATGTCTCCTATCTCGAGCCAATTTGTGCTCGCATGTACCCTTTTTTTAACTTAAGTCTTCCCATCTTTTGTACACTCTCATAAGAGGACTTTGTTTCTTCTTTTATTTTATTCCCTCTCAAACTTTTCTAAACTTCTTGAATTCAACTAGTTACTTCTCCAAATATATTTGAAAATTTGCTTTGTTAATCTGTTGTTATCCATCCTGATTTGTGCGTAAAGAATATAAATTTGTTTCACTTTTCCTATTACATTATATATGTTTCTGAAACACAGGTCTTCGGGGCTCAGTGCAAAGCCCAAATGTTGAAATTAAATCGACTCTTGAGGCCATTCAGCCCTGAAGACGTTGCACTAAAGATGACGTGTAAGTTACAATAATCAAGATAAAGAACGATTCCAGAACGTTATATTTCGTTAAACTTTTACTTTCGTTCCGTTAAGGAAACTAAAGTCTAGCTAGACATGAAGTTTCATTCCGAACCGAAACTATATGTAAATAGAAAGCTTAAAGTTTCGTTGCGGAGCGGAACAATGCGTTGGTTACGGTTTCTTTTCTCATCCCCGTGTCTAAATCTGGAGAGAGCTTGAGGAGAGATCAAAATGAGCGTTCACCTCAAGAGCAACAGATCTTACAAAATAATTTTGACTGTTGCCTTAAATGGGTTTTGGGAATATGAATATTTCCAAAAGCTCGTATCACCCACACAAATCTAGCATTCACTTCATCATTGCGTAATTAAGGCAGAAATGACAAACAATATTTTTCTCCTTTCCATTCTCATTTTTTCATCGGTGAATTGCGCAAACAGTTGTTGGTAAGCGTCAAAAATAACTTTGTTTTAGCCTGTAAGTCAAATTTAGTGTATACTATCAGGGTCGCGAGAAAATATGGAACAATGCTGGAACCCTGATATTTTACTGAGATGTTTTTCTCTCCCTTGGATGAGCATCTGGTCCGCGGGGCGAGGCCTACCAGTACGACCCACGGTTAGGGAAACAGAAACGGTTTGGGCTTCTTTCCGTCCTGCGACCGCGAGGAGCGGTGGAGCGGAGCGGTGCGTGGAGCGGTGTGCAGTGCACCCGGAGGTCGAAGTGGTGTTTGATCAAGGCAATCGCCAATTTGCATGCACGCTCGCTTGTTTATACGTCCACAAGCTTCCGCTCTTTCGTCCTGCCCCCTTCCGCCATCGTTTACATCCCGCCGATCTAGTTGAGCTTCGTTGAACTTTGCACTGCCTATTTATTCACTGGTTTGCTCCGCTGAGTCCACCCCACTCACGTGGCACCCTAGCGGAATAGGAAAGCGGCGATGTGACGTCACGGGGAGGGGGTGGATGGTGGTGGGTGGTTTTTGATGGTTGTCCTCCTTCCATCTGCCCCCACGCCCCCTCCGGACGACACCTCCAGAAAACGTGACGACGCGTCCAAACGACGACGTTGGAAGTGGGCGTGGATCACGTGCGTGGGATGTCACGTCTAATGATCAGTGCGCCCTCGTATGCTCATTTAGCTAGATTCACATGGACCAAAAACGGGACGGAAAAGCGGAAAGCCAATCACAGCCAGAGGAAGGCTAACGGTCGGAGCCTCTGCCGGGGGAACGGGCTTCTGATTGGCTTTCATCTTTTCCGTCGTTCGTCTTTCCGCCTCGCTTTACATCCATGTGAATCTAGCTTGATGAGGGTATGGAAGGCCGGATTTAGGTACATATGGAAAATTTTGTCGAATAAAACACGAGTGCTGCATGAAAGGATGTTCAGCACTTTCAATTTTGTAATAACTATAATTATTCCAAAAACGTCGCTGCTTTGGTACTAATTTTCCATCTTTTTAGAGATAAATCTTAACATTATGAAGATGACTCCGTTTGATAAAATTAAGCTAAGGGGAACGAAGATCGGCCGACGTTTGGTGTTTATGGCTCTTGAGTTCGTTCGAGGAGTTTCGTATAGCGCAAGACTAAAGTTGAAAAACACCTGGGGGGTCACTGTCAAATAGAATAAACAGCGCTGGCATTTGTTGAGGGCTTAACTTCTACTGAGTGGTCCCAATCCTTACCTCAGTGCAATTTGGAGAAAAATCTCACGTAGCACTTTGACCGCTATAAAGAGGCGCAAAACTACAGACTAATAAGCACATCTCTCGTAAAACTGGGGCTGATGCCTATAACGGGTATCATTCCACGTACCATTCATTCGCCAAATAATAATAAAATCCTTAACAATATACTCGCCTAACCTTGCTGAAATTATGAGGTATGCAAATGACTTCTGCCGTCGGCCGCATACTCTAAAGACTACTACCGGCAGTAAATGCTATTCCTATGAGGTAATGAACTAATAAAATATGTTTAATGGCTATTTAAATTTTAACTCACCTGCCGAGTTGTAAAATCCTCCCTTAATATTCTTATTCGTCTATTTTGAGTCCAGAGCCTAACTTCAAAATCAGGTTTCATAATTTTTTTATTTGTGCAAAATTACCTTTGGCCTAAGAGTGCCTTATCCGTGGAGAGCCGAAAGGAACGAGATTTGGAGGTAAAATTTCACACCTTGAAGAGGTGATTGATGGAGCAGGAATGAAGACGTAGAGGGAATATTCAAATGAATTAGAATGAATGGTTTGAGGAGTGAGATAACGGATTTTTTATGAGTTTCATTTGGAGAGGGAGAATATCAATTGAAATGGAGAAAGGTGGGAAAAAATTTGTGATTTGGTCGACCTGAGTGATAATAAGAGATTATCTTGAGTATTCTGCCGAATGATGGCGGCAAGCCCAGTGCAAGTCATACTTTTTCCAACCGCAGGAAGCTCTCTCTATACATTTCTGCGTAAAGCTATCCATTCCCATGTTTGAATGTCTTTAACAATATTTATATCCTATGTCTTTAGTAATATTGTCTACTATTCATCAACAGCTCTCGCCATACCGTTCTTCTTCTCCACTTCCCAAACTAAATCATACAACCTTCCCTTATCAATCCCTTTAGGAAAAGTGATTTTATTAAGGGAATGACACTTTAGGGGCATAATTGGTGATTTGTGGCAGGAATGGCTTGAAATAGATCGATGACTGATGAGTGGAGCAAGACAGGAACTGTTTTAGTACAACTAAATATGGTAAAAAGCCTACCATTATATATTTTAATTGATAATATGACCTATCGCCAGAATACAATCCATATGACTCCTCTTACTAAGTTTCTGCGTGTTTGTCGGAAAATAAGATACCTAATCTATCCTGTATCTGGAGATTTTCGTAGAGTCACATTCCTTGAAAAGGGGTGGAACAAGAATATACCATCAGAACTCATTTTTTTTATTTTAGAGGTAAATTTTAATGAAATATCAGGCGTCCTCTTATTTTAGCGTCGTGCCCTGAAATTATACTAATTCATGTATTTTCTTAATATATTTAATAAAAATAAGCCACGAATAGCATTACAGCCAATTTACAGTCTATTCTTAGTAAAAGTAAACGTGCGACTTAAAATATCAGCAAGAAAGAAAACAATTCAAGTAAATAGAAAAAGAGAAAGGTAGCTGATTGTTAACGTAAATATGCGCGATGTCTAATTTGCTGCAGTTTATAGAGGACAGAGAAAGGGGATAATTGTGTAGAGTGAGAGGATTTATTAGGGAGAAGATGAGGAATAAGCTATAAGTAATATGAAGAACCACTTTATATTAACTCCAAAGAAAAGTATTGATTTGAAATTTCTTGGTATCTAAAACGCCTGTTCTATTTCTCCTCGTCACCGCTTGTCTGTTCCCCGTATTTTACCTTTTATTGCAACCTTTTGCATTCCAACACCCTCTCTATTTAATTTATTGATTCATTCTGCTACGAAAAGAAAAATATCATAGATGTTTAAAATGAAAACACAGTTCCTTCCTGCGATTTTTGGAGAGGCAAGTAGTACTCCCCAGGTACTGATTTTTGTCGGGAATTTCGGCTAAGCCCAAAAATAGGAGATTTGACTGCCGGAAGTATCATCCAGAAAGAGTCGTTTTACCAGAAAACGTCGTTAGTATTATATGAATGACATTTTCCCATTCCATAAAGGACCAAGTAAATGTGGTTGAATTCCTGTCTTCAGATGCTGAGGGCTCAACAGTCTACATCCGGCTTAGGCGAGTGATTTTCTGAGTCTCTCAGTTCCGAATCGGCCTGTGCTGGGTTCCGCGCAAGGGCCGCAACCTAACTGTCGGGTGAGAGTAAAACTATAGACCACGGTGTTTTTCGAAGACATTACAGAATTACTGATACGGAATCCCGTAAGACTTTGGGATAAGCCGCCAATATTTCTATGCTCCCTACAATTCTCATCTGACACCAAATCATGATTTCTAAGCAAAGAAAATTGATCCTGATTTACTTCGGTCACAGTCAAGTAATACCTATAGACTCGTGCATCACGCGCACCCCAGCTTTTATAAATGTCGAAAAAATTAAAAATCGGCGGCTTTATGCATTCTCCTGGAGGGAGGTTTTAGGAATAATAACACTTTCGATCAGTACCAGAGCCTTCCGTTTGCGGCGTCTCTCATAATTAATCCTCTCATGGTAAATGTTTCAAAGCTTCAAGCGGTCCCACTGCTTTTGGGGTTTCCGGGAAGGTCAGAGAGGTAAGAAACTCGTGTAAGATGTCACCCTCTTTTTCGGGGAAAAAAGTGCGCGGGATACACGGATTTTTACGGTACTTAGGTACTATAATTTGTTGTTTTCACATCAATAAAATATGACGATAAATCTGGTATAGTTTCCTAATTTTTCAAAGCATATTCTATGAAGTATATTTCGAGTTTTAAAATCCTTAGAAAACGCCTGATTGGCGTTGAATTCTCAATTTAAACAACCTTATGGCTTGGTGTCTTTCCATTACACTGAGCTTTTGTTTCGAAGAAGAAGAAGAAGAATTTTGTTGAGAACTTTGTTTCGAAAGCGCACGAGCTTCGCGGTCTTTTTTATAGCAGCAAAAATATACTTTTACCTATTTCAATAACGGGGGCATTCATTTGGCATATGATCCTTGGTACTTACTCAATCCAGTGATTTTTTCATACCATAAGCGGAGAATTCTTGATACTTTGGGGAGGTAAGCTATGACGATGGAGGCAGATCTCGGTTTACCGAGGCGCGTGGGCGGGTGGAGGCGGGAAGAGTGTCCTCCGGGGGGTGGAGGTGCTCGGTTGAGAGCGAGTGGGGTCGAGGGATGAAAGGGGGTGCGGAAGGGGAGTTTGGAAGGCAGGTGATGGATGCTGGCGATGCGATGCTGCGGCGAAGGGGAGCGTTGGAGGAGTAGGAGGGGTGAGCTCCCCTGTAGCCATGGCAACCACCCGAGCTATCGCGCAGAGGTCCCCCATCTCATTTAGGGGGGTGGCGTTCGAGGAGGTCCGACCCTACCTCGGTCGCACCCGGCTCCCACCGCCTCTTAATCCATCTGCCTCCTCCACTCCTGCTGCAGGGGTGAGCGAAATAATATTCTAATTCCAATATCACATCGTGAAGCAAATACTATCATTGTGTCTTTCCTCGAATGGATTTATCTCTTAGTCCGGTGGCTTCGTATCTCATTGGTTTGAGGCGGTTTCACATGTTACTTCTAAAGCTGTATCCCACGGACTCCTAAGTAAGCCGTGGTCGTCAAGGGTAGGATTCGGCTCGCTATCGACTACGGTTTGCTCTTTAATGGAACATGTCTTCTGTTTTTTCTGCTGGTGGCATTTATATTCGGCGAATATGTTGCTTGAAAATCCCTGATCACATGACCGCGAGCGGGGATTAAAAGTCTGAGGGACAAAGTGATTTGTCCATAAAATACAAATCGCTATTACTACCAATATCTATGTGTACGTAATGATGCTAGTAGTATAGGGAATTGTAGTATGTAGTTATAGATCGCTAAAGAGAAAGACTTATGACTAGTCTAAAATAGAATGACTTGTGAGTCATCACCATGTTCCTAGAGCACCGTCGAATAAAGATACGTAACTCATTTAACTCCAAGGTAAAATTGCATTTGATGATATTATCTCAGACGTGAGTAAAAGGCTCAAAAGTTGTATCAGCAAAGATGAAAATCACTTACGAGAATAGAAATGGATACAGAGCATGGGTTACAAATAGACTGGCCTCTCGTTCAAGCAACAATTGATAAGCGTGAACTGTTTCACGTCTAACTCATCAAGAACCCGTATCTCTCAACGGATAACCAGGTAACGGATATAAACATTTGTTATTGGGTGGCGGACAGAACCTTTGAAATCAAGTTCACTGCCAGGAAGTCGATTGCCAGGACTGTATTACCATAAACTTACCAGAGAAAGAAGAAGAAGACGTGCGAACGAGAAATTGCTTGGAGTGGTTCGTGTGATTGCATATTTAGCCGTCATCAGCGAATCTTTTCTCGCCGAAAGCACTCTGCTTTATTGGGGTTCTAATGCACGCTACAATCGGTCGGGGGAATACAGTGAGAAGAGCCGGTCTCCACCAAACAGAAGAGAGGGCATTGGCATCCGAGGATTCCTTGGCCGTGTCGAGATGGGCGCTTGCCAATGGCATTTATCGCCAAAGGAGCTGGGACGTTGCAAAAAAAAGTTCAGCTTTATTGTGGTAGCAACTATTCCCTGCCGCGCCTGCTGCTGTGAAATCAGATTTTTAATCTGCGATTGGCGCGCGATCTAGTGAAGAAAATTATCTCATGATTGTGCTATCCGCTACTGCTAACAAGTACCGTTTAGTAGGATCGCTTCCGTTAATAACATACTGGAGCGGAGTTCGAGGATACAAATTTACGACTGCGACGATCGACTGACAGGTACTTTTAGCAACAAATTTAGGTCGGCTTAAGATTATTCTTCATAGACCGATCCCCACTACAAGAAATTTTTAATGAATATTTCGAGTACCATATTGAATTATTTCAACAATTCTCACAAAAATTAAATTTTTTCATTCAGAATTAATTACCTAAAATTTTCCATGAGATGAAGGTCTACATTTCACAGAAGTGAATTCAAGTAATATAAATGAATTAGAAGGTGAGTATTTTGTTAATTTTATCTCAATATCTTTGCAAAATATCACAATATGGCGTAGATTTCAGTTTACAAATCAGGCTTACAGATAGAGATTGATTCCCCACAGCTAAACATGTTCCAATTTGTCTAGACTTCCAAAGAGCCATTAAACTTTCCTAACATTTCATCTGGCCACCTCCATAAGTACACAACTCGAAGTAAGGCGCCAATAGCTTGCCTTGAAAAATATTGGAGACCAAAATATGAATTTTTTAAGAAATTTACACTGCACTCAAATGTACATTACTAAATATGCAACTTAAGGAGTTGATGGACTAATACCTATCTCAATCATTTACATCTACATAATACCCTGCGAGCCGTTGCATGGACGTGTGGCAGGGGGCGTAAGGTCACCAGTGTAGGTATAGATTAAGTTTTTGGGAGATAAAATAGTGACATGTATTATCGGAGTGTATTTAAGAGAGCTCAATTTTTATTTTAGTCACTTATTTTGCGCGAAAAGAACGAGTTTTTGCACCTATATTTTCGGCAGTGTATTTTTCTTAACATCATGAGCCAATTCCGGGGATTATTTCTCAACATCTTCCATGCGGACATTAGCCTTCTTGGTAAGTAGAAGGGGAAAGCTAAATTAGGGGTCGAGGTTGGATAATTGTGCTCGCAGAGGATGGTTGAAATTTCAAGAGGAATGCTAATGGTGGTGGACTATTTTGAATATACATGACGATTGGCAGAAAAGGGTTGCCATAAGGAAGCATGGATTCTAGGAATAATGTCGACGTCAAAATGATGTGCAGCTATAATTTGAAATTTTATATCATGGTCTGAGTGAATGTTTAAATAATACACTATACATCACGTCAAATACAATTTTATTGATATTTCAGTTGTATTTTTTGTTTTATGGAAGAGTGAGAAATCATTGACATCATAGACATGCCAGTTCACGTTTCCTAAAACTAGCCGTTTTCTCAACTTCATGAAATTTGGAATTCAACGTGGGGAAATCTAAAATATCCACAGTATTAATTTACCAAATGCTACAGTAATTAATAAAAATATGCTGTTATAAACGCATGCTTTGTCATTAAGAAACGAAAATGTTTAAACATCATCGAGTCTTACGATCATCCTGATCCAAAAAATTAAAGGTATGATAACACTTTATATTATTTGTAATTTTTCAATGATCCAAAAATACATGATTATTACGAAATATAAATAATATTACAGCATTCTGAAAACGCGCCAGAGTGAACGATAGTAGTCAGAATTGGGAGGTAGGAGGCCGGGTAGAATGCTTGAGGGCCGATCGGAGCGAGGAAGAGAGCTTGCCGAAGGAGGAGGGGACATGGTAAAGTGCAAGATGGATTATAAAGGAGGGAGGAAAGGGGAGGGGAAGCGTGTCGGAGCTTTAACTCTCGACGGCGAATTACCATTCCATCATTGTAAAAACCTTAACTAGGACATGGTCTGAGTTTAAGGTGCCTGGACCGGTAATCGAGGGCTATCAGTGCACATTTCGATATGATTTTAATTCGAAAAAAAAATCATGGGCCTCATTTCGTTTAAAGGCACTCGTTCACTCAAAATTCGCCATATAGGTAGTAATTGAGATGAAATAAAATTTTTTAAATTTCCTCGATCAAAGCGGATAATATACTAGAGCTTTCGGTGTGGCATTCGAAATTCAGACAGAATTATTTTGAAAAGTGTTCTTTTTCTGACTTTGGACTCGGCGCGCCCCCTTGATATTAGTTGCCAACAATTATAGTGAAAAAAAATGTTTTAATTTTCCATATAAAAGAATATCTGTTAATCTGCATTCGAAATATCACAGAATGTATGTCGTGTGCTACAAGGCTACGGGCTACAATTACACTGATTTGTCAAAAAATCAAATCGATGTTATGCAATTTTTTTACTTTTACCAATGGATATTACTGATGAAAACACCAATACAAAGTTCCATGCAAATCGGTGCAAAAACAAAGGCACTCCAAGCAAGTGAAAGAACAATCACAGAAATACGCTCAGATTTCACATCCGATTGGTATTCACTGAACTCTTTGAAGTTGTACCATCTATCAACATTCAACATTGTATTGGCTCTTATACGATCCTATTACCGTATACATAATGAATTACTCTTACTTTTCATGCCCTTCGATCACTATCATAAATTCTCGAAGGAAAGGTATTCGATTTTGAAACTAAACCCTGGAAATTGTATAAGGGGTAGTGGTTATATCGAGAAAACTAAACGGAGATAATTATACTTTTAATTTGTCAAGGAAGCAATTGAGTAAAAGGTCAAGTCATCACGTGATCCGACGAGCAAAACTGCCTTCATTCGTTTCTTCAACTAGCAAGGCCAAATATCACCGAAAAATCGTGACGTAATTCCAGAGAATATGAGAACAAAAGATTTGATTTCCGTAAACTCCAACAGTTCCAACTCAAGTCGAGTTTTTTAACTGTTGGTGTGAGAAATCACCTCGAACGTACCCACGCTCAGGGAGATTGATCCACCTCGCTCAATCTAAGAGGGTTCATTGGTGGCCACGCGATTACTAAAAATTAAAATGAGCAAATTCATGGGAGTCTTTCCTCTTTTTTTCCAAGCATAGCACCCCGAGTCATATAATCCAAGAGCCTTGTTCACATCCTCAACCATACGTAATCATGGTACTATGCCAGCGATCTAACAGACAATTTACATTTTTGAGGTGAAAATGAATTTGACATGAGAGTTCGCGGGATAAGGAGAAGTCGTTAGCTCAGTAACGACATCAACATCACTACAACAGCGTAAAAGGCAAAACCGACGACAGAGGAATCTTGCTTCAAACGATAAGTTTGAAGAAGTCCAAAAAATAACACGTATATTCAGTTAATATACTCTTTTCAACTATTGTCGACATTGTCTCTCAAATGGAGTTTGATAATTCTCGATACGCTGCTTCGTCACTTGATCTGCTT
Source organism: Ceriagrion tenellum (assembly GCA_963169105.1). NCBI lineage: Eukaryota > Metazoa > Arthropoda > Insecta > Odonata > Coenagrionidae > Ceriagrion > Ceriagrion tenellum. Next base: position 30,970,243 of record OY720632.1, read on the forward strand.
TTTCATGGTATGGCATAATTAATGAACCACCAAATTTAATTCGTGGGTAACCAACATAATTATTTTCAAGTGACTAAGCTTAAACAGCGGGGATATCGATCTGTTTAAGCAAACATTCACGCTTTTTTCCCTACTTTATTACCAATTGCGAAGGAATGTGACATGCACCTATGATATTAAATGGGTATGATTCAGGGAAAAACCTATTTGTGACGGTATGAGACAAGACGCTGTTTTTGCGTCCTATTACATTCAAGATGGGTTCAAATAATTTTGGCACTTCTCAGACTCGTACTAGATGAATGGATTTTCACAATAGAATTTATATGAGCCTCTGATAGTATGTACTCAATGGATTTGGCTTATCATCGAAGAATGGCCTCAACCGTCGTCTAAAGAGAGTGGGGTTGCACGTGGTCTCATACTCACACAAATGCACGCTCTCCTACTTCGTTTTGTTGGACGCATACAGAGGTTGCCACGGCAACGGACCCAAAATAGTCAAGAAAATATGGCGCAACGCGCAGTATCCCTAGGGAGGAGCGGGCGCGTGTATATCGTGCACGTGCCGAGGGATAATAGGGGCGAGGTGGAGAGGGCAAGCGGGGGCGAGGGAAGGGGCAAATTCTTGCCCCAATCTTCGTTCGAGGGCATTACGGATAAAGGAGGCCATCGAGGAAATTACTCGTAAATAGAATCTCCTTAATTCCAACGGTCGGAAAATGATAAGAAATTTAGAGTTTTAAGCGGTTTCCTGAACACCACCATGTGTACTCTATCGTAGCGTGAATTTCGAGTATAACTTGATCATTATGATAATGTAATGAATGATACTCCTTGAAACCAAAGTAAAATTACATCTGAACTCGGTAGTCATCTTTTATAACGAGTTGCCCAGCCAATTCAACAGTCTCTGGGTCGTACCCCTCTTCGGTGATGTTAGTTGTGCCTATTTTAAGGTATGGTATTGTGATATACAGCACAGCATACCCTTGGCAGTTATATCACTTAAAATCAATGCTAAGCACCAGTAAAATATCAATCTGTTCGGTTCATGAAGACAATGATGAAGAAATTATTTTTTTAATTATGAAAAGAACGCTTATTATTTTCTCTTAGAATTTTTACCTGCATATGAAGATGACGCCTATGCAATGAAAATAGTCGTAGTGGAAACATATCTAGCGTTTTTTTATAATTAAAAATTAATTTCTAAGAAATTACCTCTGTATTTACTGAATGTACATTCATTTTTGTTAGATGTTATAGTAGTTAAGTTAGTGTTAGTTAAAGTAAAGAGTTATTCTGCAAATGGTTAATTCTGCCGGGATTCTGCTACTCCGTGGATCGTCAGGCAAGACCCCGGAGCAGGCCTCGGAGCTTGAGGAATGGTTCAGATTAGGGTCTTGAGCGTACTAGAGCCTTCCTAGTGACTTTACACCCCTGCCATATCTCACTTAACTACCATGAACCACCAGTCCTGGCAGGCATAGGTAAATGCACGATATGAAAAGCGCAACGGTGGGTGATCATGTGTTTTCACCATCGCGAGGGTTAAAATACAGGATCACTTAAAAAATATAGTGTTTGTATGACAGGGAATAAAACATCTACGTAATTTATAAAGCTTATTTCGACCGTTTGAAAATGAAAATAAGTATCTCATTTTAAAATTGTCACGTAAACTAAATATTTATGACGCATATGAACAATATAGATAATGGCCATGTGGATTCACATATAGGAATTTTACTTGCTCTAGTTTTTGGAACATGTTTCTATCCTATCCTATTAGAGTATATTCTACCGCTTTTATAAAAGGCTTAGTCCCAGCTCTTTTATTTCACGTCATCCGAAGCAATTAGGTAGTATCTATCTTATCATTTGCCAGCTCCTTTGTATCCCAGTCATTGGTGAATATGAACCGAAGCTCTCTTACGCATTCAATGAACGAGGAAGGGTCTAACTACCTACCAATCAATTTGAAAGCAATGCAACCGTGTGATATGGGAAATTGTACCCCTGTCGAAACTGAATTTGTCTCTGAGCCATTCTCTCCCTGACACCTGATTCGTGTGCCCCGCTTGCCAACGGAGAAGTCCTTGCAAATATATAGATGAGTTAAACACCCGAAGAAATTAAATGGAATATCTCTCTTGAATAAAATAACCTTAAGCATTTGACAGAAATTAGGAATGAATTGATGCGCTTAAAAATGCACTGGTCTCCAGACGTCTATCCTTCTCTCTTCTTCTTCTCCCTTCCCAAGGGAGACAAAATACGACCGCTTTCCGGGGACACCGTTTCGACCAAAGTTTAATAGAAGAAGAACTTTTTCCACAACTGGTTGAAATTCACAGAGAAAGAATTATTCGCCTGGACAGGGAATCGAATCAAGATCCCTTGAATTAGTTGATCGAGAGGTCTGGATTTCGAATCCCAGTCCAAACAAATGATTTTTCCGCTGTGAATTTCAAAAAATTATTTAAGTACTAGCGGGTGACTCAAATTAAGTTATTGCGCGGTTAGTTCCACAGTTCTGAGATTTTTTTCCAATCAGTTTTCCTTTCCAATCATCTTTCCTTTTCCAAGAAGATTTCCAACCGTAACTTACCTTCGCCTTCTTCCTCAACTCACTTTTCCTCACGCAATTTCAACTGACTCTTTGCCCAAAGTGCCCTTTCGTAGAAGGCATTTAAAAATCTTCTTAAAAAATCTTCGTTTTATTCCTTCTTAAAAAATCTTCGTTCCGAAAAAAAAAGATCTTCGTAGCCAGAAACAAGCCCGAGGCATTGCAAGTCGTTTCTTTAGTGGCTGGATCGGTAGCCATGGGATACTGAGTGCACATTTTGATATTTTTTCACAGAAGTTAAAAAAAATTCTTGGACCAGAATTCTTCTTAATAAATCTGTTTATTCGGTCTAGATCACCGTGGATGTAGTGATATAAATGATGCAAGAGTTATGTCTTAAAAATTTCAGCTTATTTAAGCATTTTTAGGACCGGTTTGTGGCGCGGAGTTCAAGCAATATTTGAGTAAAAATCATACTTGAATACGATTTTTTTTGCTCAGCTTGATAACTCGATATCTGTTAGCCACAATTATACAAACATGAAACATTATTTAGCGTTTAGGAGAAAGTTTGAACACATGTCATCGAACTATTTAGAAATATATGCGAAGTGCATCAAGGCTACGAGTTGAAATAGGAAAATATGACAAGTAGCTAAATCGGTAACATGCCCTTTTTTACCTCCATCTATATTTACATAGTACCAATGTGCATTCACATTGCGTACGCAGCAGCGTTTCAAGTAAATCTGTGCGTAACCAAAACTCGCGTTATTTAGGGAGGACCTCCGGGAAGCCACGTGCGCGGGAGACGAGTGGGTTGGCAGGGGCGAGTCGTGGCACGTGCGGGGCAGGGTGAGGGGGAGGATATGCCATCATTAGAGCTCCCAACCCCTCCCCCCCCCCTCCAGATCGCTGCCGTCAGTTTGCTACGCGCTCGTTTGGGAAACCACCACGTGTTTTGCGGAAATCGCGAGGCCGAGTGCAAGGGGGAGGGTTCGCTTCCAAAAGAAAGAAGGGGGTGGAGGGAGGATCCTAGCTTCGACGAAACGCATTGAACCCAACAGTGACCACGCAGAAAGGATGTTAGCGAGATTACGGTCATCGTTCCCTGACGTGATTCTGCGAAATTTCTGGAAAAAATCACTTCAAGAAGGCTAATAATGCTTTGTTGGAAAATTATTACAAAATATTATTAATGATCTGGAAATGAAGTTTCGTGAACATTGGGAGAAAAGGTCTCATTTGATTGGCACCGTTGACGTCACAGTCAACGGCAACGTCCGTCCATCGTAACGTTCGGAATTACGCAATGAAACATAGTGAACATTACAGATACCTAAATGCGCATATGGTGCGCCTAAGGCTTAGTGAGGCTGGAAAACAAACTAGTTTGCATTTGCTCCTCCCGTTAACACCCCAACGTTGGGACAATCGGGCGTCCAGCGCTTGCTGTGGTATAGCCTCGGGCTCTGCCGTGTTCACTCATGAAAATCAGGTGAATTTTCTTTAAGAAAATCATAGGGAAAGAAGTATAGAAATAGAAGCATAGCCTAGATTTTTACCGGTAAATTAGCAAAAAGTTCCAATGACTGCCAAGTATTTTGATGATTTTTGAATATTGAAGAGGAAGCTTTTAAAACTAACACCAAATACAGTGGCTAATCTAGAAAATTGATTCGAAAATTGTGGATTCATGGAAAACCCTAATAATGATATTTATGCCTTCATAAAGATGCAGCTTTGGAGTGTGTAATAAATGACTCCTTACAACAAGTCCCTTAACCTAAGCGATGTACGGTGAGCTGAAATGCAGATCAGGAAGGCAAAATTTGATTTTTTGACATTTACAAAATCCACGTAAAGCTATGCCTGGAAACCTGCCCAGTAGAGAACATTATATTTCATAAAAACAAAGGCGATTTAAGGAAATTTGGGTATAGCAAATCGTTGGGAAGGCCTTAAAAGCGGCCAAATCAAAGTTCCGTTTTTACAATATCATTAATTATTTGAAAAATTTATTATATTCAACCAATGTAATAACGTGAATAACGAATCAAACTAATCTAATAGCCTTGAATAGTTTCAACTGCCATGAAATTGGCCATTTCCTACTTCCCAGGCATATATTTGCGTTGACTATACGCATTTATAAAATATCTAGAACTTTCTCGCTAAATATGCACTGCACCCCATTTAATATGCACTGCATCCACTTCAAAAAATGTCTAGGGAGGAAAAACTTGGGAATTGATTGGAGGGACAGATGAATCATTAAAGAACTATACGAAAGACAAAGGGCTGTAGCACTAATTGAATAGAAGAAAGGGAGAATCGGCAAAGGAAGAGGAGAGAGACAATCGCTGCACGTCTCAGCATAATTCAGCATCTACAGTGAAGAACTAATTACAGAGGCCATACAAGAATTAAGTGGAACCCTAGTTGGAGGAGAAAAATTGAATATGTACTATACAATATATGGATGATCAGGTGGTAATAGTAGAGAGTGAGAAACAATGACAGGAAATGGTATGTAATTTTCAAAGAGTGGGAAATCATTTTGGAATGAAAATAAACATTAAGAAAACCAAATTTTTCAAGGCAGTAGAGGAGGAAGGAGTTCTTAATGTTCAAAATTGTCAGAGAAAGGCCAAAAGAAATACCATCCTTCAGATACTTCGGAAGCATCAACGTATGGAAGTTGTGCGAAGGAAATAAAAAGTAAAATCACGCAGTAGACAGGTTTCGGTAAATTTGAGCAACTACGGACAGCTAAATCAATAAACATGGGTTTAAGGAAAAGATAAACAAAATGTGCTATTATTGCATTATGGAGTAGAAACATAGGGCTGTCATGAAAAGAGGATAAATACATTGAGAAATTTAATATGTGGCTGTGGAAAAGAATGGAAAAGATCAAAGGGAGTGATAAAGTGAGAAATGATTAAGGGCTTGAAGGAATAAATTAGCAAAGGAACATTTTGATCAGATTTTTGATACCAAACTCATGCCGAAAAAGGAATGCCTTCTGAAAAGGACATCGGAAATAAAGATTGAGGGAAAGACAAGGATAATAATAACAATGTTTAATTACTCCAACAGAGAATTCTTACAACACTATAACTTAGGTTAAACCGGGGAGTGACTTTAGGTAGTCATGAAGGTAAACCTGAATTATAGCTACCAACGTTTACAGAATGGGTTATGCACACATATATAAAGGAAATGCAGCATTTTGAATTACAGTACATGTATCAAATTATATTACATTTATAAGATAACATCCTCCAAAATACTTTAGTAAACAACCAAGATCGTATATTTTTCATTGTTGTGTTTTTGGTTTTTGAATTAAAACATGAAACAGGTAATACATTATGCACTTTAGGTCCTATGTACAAGAAACATCGTTTGAATAACGTAAGGTTCGGCTTGGGTAAGAAAATATATGATTTATGTGGGTTTCGAAAGAAGGAATGTGTATACAATAATAACCCAGGATCACCACTTTCTTATGTAAAAATGACGTAAAACTTTACAAATAAGTAGACGTTTTAAGAAGTTAAGGCATCAATTAAGGCTAAGGTATGGCTACCTAAAGTTAATAATAAGAAGCTATAGCATAAAGACAGACATAATGATGAGAATGAGTTACGACTGACTGAGGGAGTCAGCCCAGAACAGGAGGGAACAGTTTACAGAGAGTCAGGCAGCACGGAGGGAGCAGATCACATTAATCCTGTCGTAAGAAAGATCCACCGAGGGAGAATCCAAGGAGAGGGCGCCGCATTGGTGCCGCACGGCAATCGAAGTAAAGCCTCCCTCGCTCGCCTAATAACGAGCCTTTCGCCCTGAGCGGCACGAAAGCCGAGAGTGGCGAGAGGGAAAAGCTCGCGTGGAAATTCGAAAGTTGGGAGGGAATCCTCCGTTTCACTCAAGCCGCCGAGAGTCCGGGAAGTGGGGAGGGGCAAGGTGGGGGAAAGGGGGGGGGAGGACGGGCAGCCCTCGGAAAATGTTGAACCGGAGGGGTGGGGATGAGGAGGTGTGTGTGTGAGAGAGAGAGAGAGAAAGCCATCTTTACCCGCTCTCCTCTCTCCCCCTGTCATTCCTCCCACACTATTTCACTCACTTTCTCTCTCCATCTCTCATGGGATTTTCATCCTCTTCCCTCCATCACCCTTTGTTGTAAGCAAGGGTAATTCGCGAGCGAACGATTCACAATGAACTATTCACCCTTGTGAACTGATGCTCCGTTTCCGCTGAGCTCTTCCTCACGGAGGTTAGAGAATGGTGGGCAAACTGACCAGCGTTCCAGAATGGAAGTGATGGAACCACGTGACGAAGGGCCTGCTTGGGGCCGCTTGAGTAAATTTTCATTCGAAACTTCTGCAGTGGAATCTAAGCCTTGTCTAAAAAAGAAACACGTGTGTCATTGTTAGATATATGTGGAATTAGCTGGGCGATATCCGATCCGCGTTATCAGCTGACTACGGTTAGAACTTCATTCACAGTTGGCGCTTACTGAAGTTTCCATTACGAAATGTGACCAGCGTCAGGCCTAAATAGCGAAGTAGGAACGGGGTTTATGTGATCTAATTACTGCCACTGCCAGTATGGGTAGACGAGGAGTATTGAGTTGAAGGATGTGCCCACGCTTTGACCAGAACTGGTTCGAAATGACCCTCCATGGGTCCGGTGGCCCCTGATTCGAGGACGTACTCCGGCAGACCGCACGGCGTCTACCCGGAAAGGGAACCAGGGAGATACCCAATCCCAATTCTTTGGGCAACGGGCTCTTCCAGTTTTCAAAGATGTACGGAAAGTTTTTGTGAAAGCGAGACTGACGGTAACTCGTCTTACGTTTTTGGGTTAACCTAACTAATACGAGTACTTCGGAGAGGGGGAGGCCCAATTGAGGTCCTTTTGACCTCAATCCGTCTCATTGGTATCGGCCTCAAAGGGGCTGTTGGTTTCGCTAACCTTCCCTTCCCATCCCTTCCTTCCCACAGCTTCCTTGCCTCGGACATAAGCGAGAAGCTTGATTCCGGGGTGGAAGTTGTAATCCCGCGGCGAGAGCTGAAACACCAGCCACTGCTAGTGAATACTTCAGTTAGATCTACAGATCCACTATCCACCGCCCGCATCATCACATACATCTCACTCGCCGACAAGTAGCAGCAATGACGATTCGTTGTGATTGAAAAGGAAACATTATACTTAATGCCACATTTTCACACATTTTATAACTCGCAAAAGTAAAGAAGACAAACAGGGACTCCTATTTTCTTTTTCAGCTCCTAATATCTCTTTAAACTCCGTCGTATGCGTTTACTTTTATTATTAGGCAAACGACACAGCATTGAATATTTCATTTGAATTGTTCAATTACGTGAACTATAGTTTAGTGAACTCTTCCCATATGCCGAAGTTAGTTCCCAAAGTGGACGCTATCGCCCCCTTAAGGGCAGGGGTTGAATTAAGAAGAAGGGGGCGAATAGAAACAAGGGGGCAGCAGGAGAGATCTGGAAGCACGGCTCTGAACCAAAGGTGACGAAACATACGATACATGCCCCGGGTTAAATAACTTATATTATCATTCGGATTGGATTAAGTTAGTTTAATCAAAAATATTTAGACTAGATTTTTACCAATTTTTTTTATTTGGTCATGTAGTCAATGATTTTTTTAAGCTAAAGATCGAGTGTTGGGGGAAAGGAGCGTTAGGTATAGGCTTGTGGAATCAAGCGTAGGCTCGAAAAAGTTTGGGGAATCCTGCCTTAAGATGGCTCCGGCTTGACTATGTGAGTCAAGACAAATACTAAATAACGCATTCTCATTAATTCATTTTAAAAACTCCTGCCAACGTTGATGAAATAAATACCTATTGAAAACCAAAATTAAGGTGCAGATTATTCCACGATACATTTTTAATGGCCATATATTTCCAGTCTCACGAGCCTTCTACAGTGCCATTTGGATGGAACTACCACATTTTTACTTCAATTACGTCCGCAATTCGGTGATAACTTTAAATAAATAGGATGCAAGATACCTTTTTTAATTTTTATCCAATTTCCCAGGACTTTTCGCTCCTTAAAAACAGTTTTTATCAAAGCTCTAGCACGCTTTCTAGTTCAAATTGGCATTTTTCTGCTGTAATCTGAGATCCCCATAAGAGACCATGTAAAAATCTTCACTTTCAAGTTTGACTTAGTGCAAAACTAGCTTGGCAATCCAATTTCATTTTGATCTCAGTTTACAAAACGCACATCACGGATGCTATACTCTAGTTATCAGAAAATCTGTGATAATTGACCCTGAGGTCAGAGCCACTTGAAGTGAAATGAAATTTCCATCATTACTCCGTGGCCCACCGCGCAGGGATGCTTGTCTCTCGCAGCAGTCCGCCTGTGTGCGGGAGTGGAGGGATGCTGAGCGCAGCCTGATCAGTTGAAGAGGAGCGCAGTGTCGTACGGCACACCATCGTGTGCGCGTGCGTAGTTAGGAAGGGGGGAGAAGGGCGGTCGGGGTGTAAGACGGGGTGTGGTAGAAGGTGGAGGGGGTGAGAGTGAGGGGAGTCACTAGCTGCACGTGTGAGCACGGACACGCGCGCGCGAGAGATCCGTGTGACTCCCCTGTGAGCTCCTTACGCTCGTGCACGATTCCGAAAGCGTTTTTTCCTCCTAAAGACCTTTTACGTGACGCTTATTGTTAGGTAAGTACCAACTTCAGTTCGGAAATCAGAGCCGAAATTTTAGAAATATAAGAGGGACTTAAATCGAATTCGATGCTTCGGAGCCTGTGTTAACGCGATGCAGATTTCGGAGCGCAGTCCACGCAATTATAACAAATGATATATAACATTTATTCCACTCAATTTTACTACAAATAATTTTGACAATAGATTAACATATGGTGGAATATAGGCACCCCTGTGGTAAACAACCAGTGTTGGAGTTGCCATCATATAAAGTTATCTTGACGAGAAGGAAAAAAAAGAAACAGCTGGCTGGTGCGGCCAAAAACAAAATATTACAACTTTGATTTTTCATAAAGTTAAGAAACAGTATTTTTTTAAAATCATGTGTGCTATACAAGAACAAAAAAACAATAAGTATCCGTTGAGATCTGTTTTCTTCCTGTTCATTCATTCATTCTATTATTTTATCTAAACTACCCCGAATACAGCACATTTGGCCAATTCATATCGGTTGAATAACAACAACTGACGAACACAAACACCCATGCCCTGAGTGGTGATAATTTCACTCAGGCGGGATTCGAATCCGCGACCCTCGGGTTAGCAGGCGAGGACTTAACACCGTCGCCATCGGGGCCGGCAAAGCGAGATTACATGAGAATAAACAGCTAAAGCAGAGCTAAAACACAGCTAAAGTTTAACGTCGAGCAACGGATATCAGCCCCTATGGTCAATTATTTCCCATGAATGTAAGTTTCACAGAACCTACGAAACCGTGATAACGGGAAAGGCTATCGCACTGTCCCGAGCGGGCTGCCGCGGCGTGGTAAATGGAAATTTTATGGTGGAATGTCTTTCTCATGGAATGTCTGGTATTTTGGGCAATTAATTTGGAAAGTATGATGGTAAGTGGCTGATATTTTGGTATCTGTGGTAAGGTGAGATCATTTTCTTTGCGTAGACGCCAGACTCGTTGAATGCTATATGAAATGATACCACACTCCAACCATTTAAGGTAGTTTGAGTGAAATATCATTTTCCCAAGAAATCAATGAATTTGGTCTCATTTTAAAGAAAGATATATCACCCTTCCATTGACATAAAAAATTTTACCCCTTACCACATTACTTTCTGAGATATTTTCCAAAATATACCAGCCCTTTTATATGGGAAATGCTACGTGTATGCTCTCCAGAGAGACCTTATATTAAAAATGAGGCATTTTCCACGCTTAGATCTCGTCAAAAAATCAACATTGCCGTAGTTAGTGTGTTTTCTCAACTGTTTTTAAAAATTGATCATATTGTCACTTAAAAATTTTAACAGTAAATATACAGTAATTTCTTTGGAATCACAATAAACCCTCCGTTTTTATTGAGTTTCAAACGTACCGCGTGAAAAAATGAGTCAAGTTAAAGACTTATTTAGATATTTTCTTTTGATTACTTACAATTTCTGTCATATAAAACTATGTTATTACAACATAAATAATGCAATATTTAATTCCTGTGTCTCACAGTTGGTGAAATTAAAACATATATATCGAATATGGTCTCTATAATGATTAGGAAACTATCCTGCTCTCACTACCTTAAAGGGAAAGGGGACCGAGACGGGGTCCTTGCGGGATTCCCTCCCAATCGCATTGCGGCGCGTCGTCCTGCCATCGCTCAGGACGTCTCCGGACGCCTTTCCCCGCGTGGATCCAGCCTCACCACGCCCCACTCACCACGCTACCAAGCGAGATATCGCTGCGGTTGTAACACTTTAAGCGGGTCATAATGAAAGTAGAGGGGAAAATTTTCCCATATCCCTCCCCGGAGCGCGTAATTGGGAACTAGGGTGACTCGGAGACTTTCACTTACTCTACTGCCGTGGTGTCCACTAGTTCCACGATTTCCCTACCGATGCCACTGGGAACTTCATGGCAACTCAGCCTCCCATCGCCCCAGTTTCCAGTCTTAATTGGAAAACTCAGAATACAGTGCTGTCTACACCATTTTCGGAAACTGCTACGCGCATAAAATGACATTATGTTACAGTGATTTTTAGGTAAAAGATTTTCCAATGCATGTCAGTTTCGTTTAAGAGCAGTATCAGTCTATTGCCTGTGACCATGGAAAGCAGAGTAAAAAAGAACCAAAACAAAGCTATAATATGTTCGATATATTCGGTAATAAAATTAAATGCTATTTGATATTAATAAATTTGATAATAAACGTAGCCGAGCAAGGAAATACGGAGTAAATTCCCGCTAAAAATTCTTTTTCAAAATAAAAGAAGAAATTGAGTTGGAATTACTTTGTCCTTGGCTTTCTATCTGGCTGATGTGCTGAATATAATAATAGCATCCCTAACCCGCGGGCCCGATTTTAATCCCAGAAGGGGTAGACATTTTTCTATGAATCCTGACTCCTACTTGGTGTTTTGCGGTAGGAAAACTTGGATTGAATTGATCTATTATGGATGGGAAGTTGAGCCTGAACCTCTTGGGGCTTGTCCGTTTACATCAACTTTGATATCAATGGTAACGTCGGAATTATTTTCACCCTTTCTCCACTTACCAAATGGTCTAACCTCCCTTCCCATAATGCTTGATGGCGCAAATGACCTCTACGTTGCTCACCGATCCAAAATACTAATTAAATTATGTCCTTGTTCTAACGTGGCACAACGTATGAAAGTCGCGTACACAACACCTTCACTCGCCTTGAACGCTAAGTAAATGCCCAATAGAATGTGCTCAGGCCCTCGAATATGCTGGTAACTGCCGACAACGAGTATAAAATAATACTGACTGCCACCTTATGCTGAGGTGACGATTTTCGGACCCCAGAGGTGCATAATGGATTGCAAAATCGCTGAAAAAAGAAATCAACGTCACCCTGAAAACGGATAATGAAGCGTCATAGGGTTATGCCTCTTCGTCGATTTTACTGAGTGATCTCACCTGTCTCTTCGTTCTTCACAATCAGTATCCTTGAAATAAATCATTCCATCTTGCTCTGAGGGCAGGTGATACTAATTTTGTTGTGGTTACAAGTGAATAATGTTTGAATGGAGCGATATTAGTTCCAATACGACAGCTGCTCCACAATTTTTCACACTTCCACCCTTCAACTGGCCATTCTTCCCATCTCTCATCATCCGAACTCAACCTAATATCTACCTCCGTTCTGCAACATGCAAAGGAACACTCTAATGCCCCTATTCATTCATCCCACTCACAACCTACAACTCTCTCCTCTGAAGCGGATGAAAGTAAGTTTCTCTCCTCGTCTATGATGGATAGCACTTCATTTGTCTCACTTCCGCCAATCGTATTTTCCGCCCTTCTAAATAATCACATCCCTAACATCTCCAACTAACTCTCGCCCTCCAAAAAGCGACTATCCAAGAATTTATTCAGCTTTCTAAAAATCTTAAGCCAGCGCAGAAGCTTGTGGGAGAGGCGCAGAGGGTAATATTAGGACCGGAAGCAAGTATTTCTCTAAAATAAATATCTACTCGTAATGGGTTACGGCAATGTGCCTATGTCAACTATTGACTCACCTCCATGCAACTCTGAGTGCAACCTTCGTCGAATGCTATTACCATTCTGACTATTGGAAAAAATCAGGCTTATAGGTGTGAAGACTTGGTCAATTACACTCCCCTCCTTTTACTCCTTGCCGTCACACTGCACCGTCCACTGGGGTAACTACCTCCGCAACGTAGCTTAATGCGCATCAGGCAGACAGGCTTTTGCGAGAGCCATAGTCTTCCTGTAACGATGTTTTCGTGGTTATGGTGCTTTAGATTTAGACGTGGCAATGGTCGACGACAGTTGACTATCGAAAGCAGCAACCTGCGATCACCAGGATAATAAATGAAATGGCCTAAAGCGAATTTCGTGAGGAGGTTAGCGGAGAATAGAAAGGTAGAAACGGTGACTACGAAGCCGAGGGTCAATTTTACATTAATTCAGCCTGATATTACGCCGTTTTTTTACTTCTTCAGAGGTATTTTGATTGATATTGACGCCACTATTAATGTTTTCGTGACATGACGTCATCAAGTCAAACTACGCATTTGTTCTTCATTTTTTCGGCTCGCCTTGCAGAGGACAGCCACCGACAGCGGGCTGCCGCCAGCTGTTTTACCGAATCGAAAGCACCACGGCGCGGCGATCACCATCTATCGCCGGCCATCGCCATGAATGGAAATCACCCTTAAAATACCGGGGAAAAAGGCTTGTAAGTAGTGGTGCCCACAAATTAATCAACAAATGCATATTTTCTTCGCGTATGAGAATAAGCGATAATTTAGAACAAAATTCAACTCAGTGGCATTTTGATGAAGAGTTTTTCCATTGTGTTTCTGGATTCCCATTGGATTTCTACTCGGAGCACTTTAGGCAGAGAAAGTTGTCCATGGGACGCAGCGTTGAAATGCGTTCGTCCCGTTTCTCGAGCGACACCGGGATCTCATGTGTCGCCCTTAATTCCCTCTTCATCCCTCATATCCCCTTCCGTATATTACTCACTTGTCCCAAATGGTTCGAATTACATCAGCAGTCGAGCGACTCCCACTGCAGTTGCCACTAAAAATGAGCCATTTGTCGACAGTGACTCATGCCATGCTGTCTATTTAAGGAGCAACCTTCGAGCGAAGAAATTAAAGCGGACGGGGGGGGGGGCAGAGGCGATCCCCTAGCGAACCTCCCCCCTCTTCCCATCCACCGTATTTAAGGGCGGGATTACGAGCGACGTTTCCTGACGCCACGGAAACGGACGGTGGTGTTCTCGCAGCTTGGCGATTTTGATGCTATGGAGAGCCTATAAGGATATGGGCAGTCATTGACGGTGTCTTCCAAGGGCCTTGTGCAAATATTGCTGGGGTTGGGATTACGATCGGCGTTTCACGGCGCTACAGAAACAAACGGTGGCGAGCGTGATGCTTGGTGAATGCGATTTGGTTAAGTGCCTATTACGATGGTCAGTCAGTGACAGTGCCTACAACGGAACATGTGCAAACGTTGTTAGGGTTGCGGTAACGATCGACGTTTACTGCCGTCACGGAAACGGACGGTGGAATTTTCGTTGATTGGCAAAGTTAACGCTATGGAGACTATTACGATGGACGGACGTTGACGATAACATCCATGAAACTCGAACGGAAGATGAGCCTAACTTCCTCGTTAAGCTACATCAACGGCAGTATACCAGAGAAGAGTTTTATGCTACTAATCTTCACTGGGCCTCTGCGCTGCCTAAAAAAAACAATTAAAGAAGGCGAAAAAGAGAACACTGGAACGTGATCCAACCCTTCTATATTTTGTCTAAGTGTACATTGTTTTTCGGTAGAGATTATTTCTAGAATAGCCGAATTTCCCTGATAACAACTAATTTACTGTTGTAAATATAAGTGATCCTAGGATAGTAATGTTGTGAATTTAACACAATATTTTATAAGACATTTAATAATCATGAAATTACTCTGTAAAATATTTCGTCATGATATTTTATAGATGAAGGAGAATTGGACTTTCAAATGTTTGATAAGTGTCAAAATTACGTCTAATATATATTAATGACTGCTTTCTAGATACGATTGGAAGACTTTTAGAAATGACGCTTATATTTGGCGAATATTTTATGCGATCAGGGCAGTACGCACTTTGGGCTGTTCATCGTAGACAGTGACTTCATTATATATTTACGAGCCTCACAATTACTTCTCTTGAGCTTTGGCATTTTATTCGGATAATCCGTATTCTTTAAAATGAATGAAATTGTGGCATTATTGGGTTCTTTGTTTGGAGTTGCGAAGCCTAACCTCCGTTAAATACCCATCGAAAAGTTCGGATCCTAAACGCGTCGTTGAGTTTTCTCATCCGTTATTTGCAATCGGAAGTTGAACTCAAGCATCCACTAGGGAGCCCAGAGAGATTCCGAAATGAGTGTAACGTGGTGTTGATTCTCAGGATCCTGTAAAATCTTCTGACAGTGTTTGCATCAGCGATATCGTGGCGGTGGGTGACTTAATTACTTGATAAAAGAGTTCTTTTGAGAAAAATGACCAGTTAATTTCCTTTTACTGACTAATTAATTAATAAAAGAGTTCTTTTGAGAAAAATGACCAGTTAATTTCCTTTTACTGACTAATTACTATGTGCATTAGAAATTATTCATAGGCTATACTTTTAAAAGTTCATCTGGCAGTAGGAGATATAATCAAATATTCGAAGCTATGAACTATCGGTAAATAAGTTATGAAACTAGTAGATGTGTTCCTGCAACTCGAATATTTTTATGAGATCCATAACTTTATTCCTATAATTACTTTTGATTCCATAACTAAATGTTCTTGCAACCGGCCATAAGTCATAAATATGACCAGCTTCGATAAAAGCGTTGGAAGACCAGTTCATTGCGCATCCGCCATCTTGGCTACTTATGGAACTCATAACTCCATGCCATAAGTTATGAAACCAACAAACTTATAGAATGTTACTGCAACACTTATTGTATGGTTGCCATGGCTTATGGGTCCCATAACTTTATAGAATACATATGTGTCGTTCCAGCAACTGGTCATTAGTCAAGAACGTTTCTCTATGTTAATCAACCATTTACGGGCTAAACTTTTATGCACGTGAGTGACAATGCTCTTAAATGGTTAATAATCAAGAAATTCTCTCTACGTAGTTGAAGAATATATCATACTCTATTCCGCCTCTTGGTCTCAATAAGTCATAACAATTAAGGTCAATATTTAAAGCAGCTAGTTTTAAAAATATTAGTATCTATTTATTCGGTAGGATTACATGATCATTCCGGTAAGGATGAGTAACGAAGGCCGAAGGGAAGCAGAGGATATGAGCGATTTGAATACGCCATTGTTGCAGTGTACTGGACGAAAACAAATAATAAAACTGCTCCTGTAAATACATATGATCGTCTTCCAGAAGTTTCAGTGAGTTCGGGCCACCCCTCCTTCGTGTATCTTCTCCTTCGCCCTTATTTTCCATTACTTTCTAATTTGGCCTAAAAACACTTGAAGAGACAGACAGGGGCATAGGCTAAAAGAGAACGAAGAAGTAGAGACATCTCACAGTAATTTACATATTTGAAGTTACAGACAAATTTAATGAGACTTATTTTGTACAGAATTAAAAGTGACAGAGAGCTTATTAATACAAAAAGGAATATCAGGAATTTCAGATCCTAAAAAAAAAGTTGTTATGCATTGAACGGGTTTGTATCAGCGGAGTGAAACAAAGGAGACCATAGGGAGAAGAGGAGACACTGGAAAAGATATAAACTTCCACCTACGCCGAAAGGGAGAGGGGAGGAGGAGTAATGGGCACAGAATAATGCGAATCGAAAGCATGCAATACAAAAGGAAGGAGAGAGCACGCATTGTTGCTGGCTTCTGACGCGTGGGTTGTTTCGTGGAGCCTGGAGAAAGTGGGTTTTAGAGAGAATATTTTGCAACGAGAGACATTAGACTTAAATGGGGAAGCAGACGGGTTTATGGGTGAAACATCTAAAGGGCGTAAGAAAATCTTAGGATCTTTCCGTGAAAGGATGGCTATAAGGTGACAGATGGTATTATAGAGCCCATTGAGTACTTGCGTAAAGGAGGATAGACGTTATTAGCTAAGTAAGATTTCGTTCAGGGAGTTCATTTCAGGAATTATTTGGGGCATAGAGGCTAAGAATACAATGCATTGGTGAAAGTCGAGAAGCAAGTCGGACTCCTGCTAGCGAGAGGGCTCAACTGGAGTGTTAACAAACACAAGTACGTAGCTTTCCCGACTTAGATAAAGAGCGCATGATATATTTAACTTTAATTAAATCAAGTTAACATGACGCCTTAATGATGTTCATACTCTTCGCCCAGATTAGCTCATTCCAGTCCAGCGGAAGCGATTCCGGCTAGCGGAAGGGCTCAACTGGAGTGTAAGCAAACACAAGTACATAGCATACCCGACTTAGAAAAAGAGCGCATGAAATATTTCAATTTAAATACATCAAGTTAACATGACACCTTAATGACGTTCACATTCTTCACCCAGATTAGCTCATCAATTACATTTTTCTTTTAAGCTGGAATGTGCCAGGCTTCAAATCGCAGAAGTTTTTATGTTCGCTTACATAATGACGATAAATCCTTTGTACTTTACCACTGTAATTGAATGCCGACTCTTTTCATCACTTTCCGACATCTACAGGTGCAGAATGTTTGTTAATTTTCATTTATTTGTGTGTTGTTACCATGAGGGGAAGGCAGAGGCTAGGGGAGGGTTGAGAATAGAGAAAGGCAGGGGGACGTATATTGAAGGGTATTGAGGCAGTAAAGGTTATTATTTAACAGGGTTACTTTATCGAAGAGGGGTGGAGAGGGGTGCGAAAATAATAATTTTTTGCGAACCTTGGGGAGTGTCAGATAATTTCCGTTTATTAAGAGCGTTCATTTTGAGGCCTTTGAGCAGAAGGTACAAATTTCATTCAACATATCGCTTTCTATATGATTAACCTTCAAGGCAAATATTCACACTTTTTCAGAATACAAAAGTGGTGTGTAAGAGTTAAACAAAAAACCTTGATACAAGGACAACATTCCTCAGGAATGATGCTACTTCATATGCTGTATTCGTGTTCGCAGAACTGCAATAAGATCTGATTGCATATAAAGTGCAAAATATAATTTTTTAGACATGATGCAACCGTATTTGCCGATTAAATGACAAAGTAAAGGCTGTTCAATGAAATGAGTTCGAGAGAGAGTAAGAGAATATAGGCCGTAGAAATTATCCATGGGCTGCGGAAGACAATGATAGAGGGGAAAATGCTTTCTTATATGGCTAAAGGACAGGTGTTTAAGAGGGGATGAAGATGGGAGGGAGTATAAACGAAAGCTAGCAATCATTACTGAAAATTGGTAATGGTTGCTATTATAAGTAAATTTGATGCCTATCTACGCTCACCTAAGTAAGTAGAGCCCCAGTGATAATCTATCCGAGAATTACGCATGCCTCATAATTATAATAAGTTTATTGTCCAAGGGGCTTAGCTATTTTGGAGCAAGGTCTTGTTATTGCTATTAATTTAGTTCAATTTTAAGATACAGCATCGATCCTAATACAATGCATACGTAAATACACTTGAATATTTTTACATGCATTTAGATATGCATACATGTATTTATGCATGTAAGTTATTTAAGCGTTTTACGTGAGGATTTAAGTGTTTTACGTGCGTCTCATTTTTATTAAGCTAAAAGCAATAACACTTGTTAACACAATATAATAGTTACGTACCTATATTTTAAGCGATTGTGCGGTAGAACAATTTGTTTTTCAATAGCAACATTATTTATCAACCTTTATTAACGTTTATATTTTTAGTGATCCGGCAGCCATTATAAATTTTTATATATCAATGTGCATTCCAACAATAGCTATTAAAATACATTCACCTCTAACAGATATTGTTGCAGCAATGTCTATATATCATGTCTGGTTAAAGGGGGATGCGCAATACGATTGGGCCGCAAGCAAGTTGGCAGCCCTGCGTGCGGAGATATCTTCGGGTGGTCGGGCTGGAAGGGATGGGGGGGGGGATCTCGGTGAAAGGACTCCCCTCCCGCCCACGCGTCTTTCCCCTCCCCCTCTCCTTTCCACCCTCCACTTCCCCACCACCTGCCTCCAACTTACCCCATCCTCCACCTCCGCCCCTTTCTCCACGAATTAGAGCGATCGAACCCGCTGGTCCTCCCCTTCCATTCCTCCCCCCACACCACCCTCCGTCCATCTCCCGCACTGGACCCCTATCCCCACCCACTCCCTCTTTATTCGATTAGATTAGGAGAGAAAATGAATCACGGAGAGAGGAGAGAGAAATTCAACCTTCACTTTATTGAGGATTTGGGTAATGAAACCGGACGTTTCCCACTCTTTCCTCGGGATCATTCCTCGGATTTTGAAACTCTCGTCGTCCTCGTTGCCCGAAATAGTATTTCGGAACGTAAAACCGTCCCAGTTTCTCGGCGGCCGTCCGAGGCTCTTGTCAATGGTCATCAATTGAATACGTGGTACGTTGAACGATGGATTAATTGAACGGTGTACTTTTTTTTCATCCTATTCTCGCCTCCGACCACAAATCACGGGGGAGTGGAGTGTTACAAGCAAATGTTACAATTAACCAAACATTGTTTTCATTCCAAAGTGATGCTAACATAGTGTGTGGCGAGTTAACTAATATGTACTTGTAAAATGTGCTCCTTAAACTGGGAACCTTCCTTAAAATTGACCGAAAAGTATAGTAGTAGAGTTTTTGTTCAGCACAACAGGCGTAAATTATCAGCGTACAAAAAGGCAAACAAAACAATAGATCATATGCATACACTAGTCAGTAATATAAATGGCGTGTTAGATCATATAAAGAGGTTCATTGACTTTTAAACAACTTCAACTTGGAAGGTCGACGTAGAGTGAACAAAATGTTTTTCCCCGGTCTTCGAAAACGGATTTTATTACCATCTTATATGTAGATGTAATGTAAACAAAACAACATCATATGCGTGCACTGGTCAATGATCGAAATGGAGTGTTGTATCATATGACGAGGTTCATCATTAAATTTAGGTAATATTCCAGCATCAAACAACTCAACGTTCCGTCATTAAATGCATGAATGGTGAAAATTATAGTTGTTACCTTTAGGGATATCTGCTGCATGTCTCGGATAAAACCTGGTATTACTTCACTGAATAAAAGGGCTAATAATTAATTTATAATACGGGTTGGTAATTAAGGGTAATTTGTTCAAGTCAAATTATATTTATTCACCGAGAAATATAAAATGTCAAGTATTATTTCATAGACTGCCTTTTCTGCAATTGCAATGCATCTATAAAATGACCGACTTTCGAATTTATCCTTTGCCACCTAAGAATGTCTCATTTTTTCCTTTTCATTATTGAGATGCTCTTAAGAACTCCTTTCACGGTGATGTTGTACAAGCCTTAAATTTATAGGAATCATGAGAATAAGCTGGGTCATTGGTTAAGATTTTTATGTGCGACATTCAATTTTAATATCAAAATTAACTGATTTTTGTATATAAGTAAAAATATTATTCTCTCATTTAATATATGCGATGAAAAGAAATATCTCAAATCTGCTCTAAAAGCTTTAGAAATGGGCTTCCATTTCATCCAGTGATACTTAACTAAAAACCACTTTTTTCTCATGACAAAGGACACAAAGGTACACTTCAATCACCAGAAAGCCACGCACCACCGATAATCCAAAATATGGACGGATTAGGATCATAAAAAGATAAATTAAGACAAATAGACTCTCCCGCTGAGTTTGTAAAAGTAGCCAGGGAACACCGAAACGAAAGGGATAATGTAATACGGGGTCTAATAACTACTGCACGGTGTGTTAACCTGAAAGAATCAATTATCGTTCTGGCCATTTTATTATGTTCTTTTAAAGACAAGCATTTATTTAAACTGACCAGGCTCTCACTACTTTAAAACGTTCGCAATGAGATTAGTGTTTTCACTGATTTTGAGTGAGTGCAACGCCTTTTCAGCGCGCTTTTCCCGTCGCCTGCCGCATCTGCGCTGGGAGATAGTCGGAGAAAGGGAGAAAGGAATACAGTGACTTCAAGTTGGTGTGAGGCTTTCAAACTGGCGTAAACTTTCTTTTGTCCACGAGTATGATTTTTAGTGAAAGTTGGGGTAAGAGCAAGTCAAAAAAATGAAAACCTCTTTGCTACAGTAAAATCAAAGGTCCGAAAGAAAGTGAACAAAATTTATCTTGTACCGTAACGATTATTTATTCAGTCATGATGGCCTAGGGCATGATAATATTAATGGTAGAATTTTCCGGCCGTTTTTACTTATGGTTTCATTGATGGATTTTAAAGAAGGCATATAACGGAAGAACCCGTCTAGGCTCGGTACCATACGCCAGTTTAATCGCGCCCAATAACATTTTAGGTTTTTTTCCAGAATAACTTTATGAAGTATAATCAAACAATAGTATACTGATGAGCAAATAACAACATGTTGTTTTGAGAAATTTAAGCGCATAACTATACAGCATTGCCACAACCATTCGCTTGTAAGTAATCTGGATGGGATTAAATCACCTTTTTTTACAATTGATGAAAATTTAAGTGAATTCAAAACAGAATTATTCTAATATAATTAAAACGAAAGTGAAAGTAAGAGTGGTAATAGAGTTTTCATTGATCCACCCACTCCTCCCTCTCACGAAGGCTTCCTTTCTTATCCCATTCTAATGTATCCATTGTCGGGCTTAATTGTTTCCTAAATTTTATAACATTTTTGTTAACCGAAGTTGCAAATTCATATCTTTCCTTGTCGTGAAAATTTCACAGCTTCTCTCTTCAAACTGCTTAATCTCAGCTCCAGGCGCTGTAAAATTGGTAACAACCTATTCTTTTGCACCAGCATTTAATGCCTGTCATTTATTGTTCACATGAATTGCTTAAATCATTTGCACCCCATGTGACAAGGGCCAATTGGAAGATGGGACCTCGGAGTATCAATGTTTCCACCCTTCAATGAAATCGTTCATCCTCTGGCTATCTCCTCCATCCAACTAACTCCCTCAATCGGTGGCCCCGTGCATTCGTCACATGGAGCACACGCGTGTGGCGCATGCCGCCTCTGCGGATTCGCTTTTGTCCACACGCCTTCCCCTCCACTCCCTCCCCCTTTCCATGCAGCCATCGCACCCCTCCCCTCCCCCGCTCACTGCCGCATCTCACCCCTCCTCTACTACCCACCACCCCCCATCCACTCCATGGAGAATGAGAGAGAGAGAGATGAAAGGAGAGAGGTAGAGGTCGCTGACTGCTTGCTCCTCCTCCAAGAGAGAAAGAAAGAGGAAAAGAGAATAGGGAGGAAGGAGGGGGTGTTTGAACCGAGGAGGTTGAAATAATCACTGGAGGCGCGCTATCTTGGAGCTCTTCCTGCGGTCAAAACTCCGCCAACTCGGTTCGTCGTCGTACGTCTCGTTGAATTTGGGTCCATTCCTTTAAACATGACCATAAACGTGAGATAGTGTACGAAGGGAGGTACCCACTCAAAGGTGTTGCAGGTGAAGACACTATAGCGCATTCCGGCGCACACAAACGCTGAATGGATGAGAGTTTAGTTGCTAGAGGTTACATTAAGGTAAGATGTGCCACTGCTCTTACATTGGATAGATCATTATAGAACAATCATCATGCCGAATACCCTTTTTGCTTGCAAATATATTAATTGTATCTTATGGAAATGAATAACGAGTACGAATGGCTGATGAACTCCGAAACCTCAATGGAATACATTTCCTACCAATTTAGTGGTGTAAGAATGAATCATTATAATGGCTGTTATGTATAACAATTTATATAGCTTTATAAACAGAATTGGGCTTTTCGTGTTCATTACCTATGAAAGTAAAGGAGCTTCAATAATATGTTTTCATCGCGTTACCCTTTGTGAATTACTTTCAACTCTCAAATAATGGGGCGCAACTATGCTCTGGGAGCGAAAATCAGAAGTTCACCGAGGCTAACAAATTATAAGCATAAAAATCAAGTAGATGTTACCCGCTATGGAGGAATGTGAACAATGTACATGGGAAAATCTTCTTTTGGAAGGGAGTTCGAACCCAGATTCCACATTTCAAGGTATTAACCGATTAGGTTACCTTAGGATCCGCTTCCGATATTTACTTTTGTTGAGTCTTTGAAAGATCAAAATAATGAGACAGGTTATTGTGGACAAGATGCAACGATGTAACGTCCAAACAGCACTACAATTCAAAGCCAACTTTAAACACTTGGATGTTCACCACAAGCAAATAAAAACTTCGACGGGCGTTATCTGCAATGGGAGAATGTGTGAAATTCTTAAATGATGCCAAGTGGTCTTGGCAGCCGATTGGAGGGCAATTTAACACTTCAGTCAAGGTGCAGTACTTGATCCTCGCGGACTCCCCTCACCATTGCTATAACAAAAAAATCATTCGAGGGGGAGTGGAGAGTAGGAGGGGCAAATTGGGGAGGTTAAGGGGGAGGTAGATGAGGAGCCGACGGGAAACGAAGCAACCACCGACTGCTTCCTCCTATCTGAAAATCAAAGAGATTGAAATACACTGTGGAGAACGCTGCTGAACTTCCTGTGATTCCTTTTTTGCATGTAAAAGACTGCATGAATGACAGCACCAAATCTACCCGCAAGAAGAATCCACAAGGACCCTCCCCCCCCCCAATATTCAAAGAACTGCGCAGTAACTTCAACAGTGTCAACCGCTGGTGGTCACGCAACTGAGTAGAATTCACAATTAAAAAATCATTTACATAAAGGTTACATCAGGTGTTCCCCAGGGAAGCGTGATAGGCCCAATTTTATTTCTTCTGTACATATATGACTTGAATACAGTAGTAAAAAATAGCAAGCTCCGTCTTTTTGCCGATGATGCAGTAGTGTATAAGGAAATTAGAAATGAAGAGGACAGTCAGTCTTTAGCTAAGGATTTAGATGCGATTGATGATTGGTGTAATTGTTGGCAGCTAGAATTAAATTTGTAGAAATGCGCGATAATGAACTTTTGGAAAAAGAATGGCTTTCCCCGGAATAATTATTGCATCAAAGAAAAGAAAATATCTAACGTAGAATCTATTAAATACTTAGGCGTCACCATCACTGAAGACATATCATGGGGGAAACACATCAGGGAAATAACTAGTGTAGCAAACCGTAGATTAGGATTCGTAAAAAGGGTTCTAGGCAAATGCGATGAGAGAGTACGAGAAAGAAGCTATTTTACACTTGTCAGGCCTCATTTAGTATATGAATAATAAGAATTAGAGCGCGTGCAAAGGAGATCCGCTAGGTTTGTTAAAGGCCGTTATGATAAATGTATAAGTGATACGAGCTTAATAGAAGAACTAGGATGGGAATTACTATCAGAACGCAGGTTAAAATTTAGGTTAAACCTTTTAAGTAAATTCGAAACAGAGTTGTTCACAGATGACGTTAGATATATATTGAGAACCCCTGCGTATTATGCTAGGTTTGATCATATTAACAAGATTAGAGAGATAGATTGTCGTACCGATTGATTTAAAATGCCATTTTTCCCGCGTACTATAAGAGAGAACAATAGGCAGCGTAGCAAAGGGATAGGTAGGTGAAATATAGAGTAGTATAGAGTAGTCTGTAGTGCATGATGCATGTAATAGCAACCAATAATCCCTTTCTTATTATGTAGATACTAAACATCTAGCTGCATGTGATCCTATTATCTAGCATGTCTCCATTAAATCCAAAATCCAAGTTGCATGTCAATAGTGTATGTTTGGTGATCTTCACCCCCTGCCACACACCCTCGTGGTGGCTCGCAGGGTATTACGTATATGTAGATGTAGATGTACTGGGACTGGGATTCGATCACAAACTCCTCGATTTCACGCCGAATGCTCCAACCAATTAAGCCACTCAGGGGTCCTCTTCCACTGTGAATTTCTTGGAGGCTTTAAGGAATGAGTTGTGTTCCCAGGTACCGTGCATACAATGCCATGAATTGCCATTGTGCAAGGGCACAGCGATACTATCTATGAAGTAAAGCCTTACTTAATAAAAAGGTGTTTATTTAGACATCTTTCAAAGAGCCTCGAAACTGGCCCCACTAACTTCAACGGTGTCAACCACTGGTGGTCACATGATTGTGTGAAATTCACTGTGGAAAAATCATTCGCCTGGACTAGTATCCAATCCAGGCGACCCAGTCCAGGTGAATGATTTTTCCAATGTGAATTTTACACAGTTGTGTGACCCTCAAATGTCAATAGTTGATGGCATATGGGGATGGACAGTAATTGGGATGCGAGGAGGCAGCACAAAACAGCCTTGAATTTTGGCGCTTTGCCTGTCATTGAGAACATGTTGAGACCCGCCTCCGACAGTCTCATCGCTTCGAAGCAATCAGGAAGATTTTTTTAGGGCAAAACCTTCGAGCACAACCGTATCTCCATTGCTCACAAATTCTTCAGATAAAGCCATGAGTGGCATTCCGTCGATGAGTACTTTTGTCTCATGTGGCCCGACTCAAAGTTATCTTATCTGACCTTCTATCTGAAGTTTGCATTTTAACATCAATCTTTTTCGACTTTATACATAATATTTAGTCGACAGTTGACTTCGTCGACTTTATGTATCTACGGTTTATTTTTAATTTCTCACCTTCAAGGGATATTGGCCATAGTTATTTAAAGAGACTTTTAGACCGTTCTAATATTGATTATTTTAATATAGTTCTTATAAAAATTAAGCAATTTTAGACTTAAAAAATGAGCAAATCCTTGAGATCTAAGTTTTCAAAACAAAATACTATTGACTAGGAAAGACGTCGTTGAGTTAAACGGCTGTCATCAGCAAGTCATTAGTCCCAAGATTGTTTTCTTCGGAATTTTCATTAAAATGTTTCCTTCTTAACTCTTCGGAGCAATCTTTGATTCATGGTTCTCTCCAATTATTTTTTCTTCAAATCTTTTCTTTGAATGCACCACATTTTCTCTGCTTAGATTTGCCTTAGATCTGCTAATATTATAGGGGAAATTTTATGGCCATATAAAAGTATGCACTATATATGAATAGTATATATCAATGTTCGGATCCCTTAATTGCAAGCTGCTTGTGTAGCTGGCTTTCAGCAGAATCTTCTTATGGCATCATGCCATTGAAAATGATTTTTAAAAATTAATTGGTTGTAAGAGGATTTTTGAAAAAATTCAAAATTTTCACACAAATACCCACGTCTATTGGCTATGCGTGCGACGATTTTTAAAATGCTATCACTCCTCGTTTTCTCTCGGCAGACATATTTCCGAAATAGCATGACCAAATTTTTAGAATGTCGATGTTCCATCTATCCGTTGGCCTCAACAATTATTATCGGCAATGGAGAGATATGTAACGCACATTATACCATATAGTTAGCACATAATATAAAATATTTTATTTATTTTTTCTTTTTTCCTTTTACGTTTCGTCATTATTGAAATAGACCTTGACTTCAACATTTTTTCCTTCAAATACACTGGTTTTTGAGTCGAGAAAACTTTAAGAGGAAAGAAAATTGGAGTGATTTTGTACTTAAAGAGATAAAGTGAAAAAATATCCTCGGCTATACAAGTGGGACTAACCCTGTCTTTTCTGGAGGCTAACAAAAAGATTTTCGCGCTCAATATCTATCATGTTTAGACTTCATTTTCTCCGTTGGAGGAGATATTAAAAGTTTGTCACTTAATTCATATAATGATACTAAAAAGCAGTACTATGAATATACATAATGGATTTAAATGTTTGGAATTGTTGCCTAGGCTACGTGTTACCTAGATTTCCACATTAATTCATCAAGTCCTTGGCGCTACTCAGAAAAAAAGTCTTTTCAGTTGAATCGTAAATGGCCGTTGTTAATTGTTGTTAATGTGAGAAAGTGTGTAATTACATCCCGCGTATGGTACTATATTTTTATCCACTGCATTATGATTAATGGTAAGTAAAACCGGTAAGACGTGTTTATTTACAATCTGTCGACTGTATGTACATTTGAATTGCCGTCTTTCATCACTAACCGGCGCCACAATCCAAAAAGTTGTTTGTCTACGAGATTCTAGACAACAGTTTTTGGCGACGAGGCAACAATCCATAATGTATATTTATGAGCAGTACAAAGGGTTAAAATTACGAGTTTGTGATTCTACTCGTAGGGAAAATATAGTTGTTGAAAAATAGCTCGGCGCTCTAAAAAAAAAACCACATTCGAATTTGATATTCTCCGATAGGTGACCTATAAAACATTTGTTGCTTACAGACTGGAAAGAGATGCAGAAGTGCAGCATATATTAAAAACTAGAAGTTATGAGACTTTACTCGTACGAGATTTATAGCCGTTGTAAAGAAGCGGAAAATTGAATTCAAATCCTGTGGCTGGCGCACCAATTTAGGGGTTCAACAAGGGGAACCAAATTATTAAAGGAACAATGATAACGGTAGTGGCAGCATTCGCCGTAGAGACCATTTACACCCCTCCAACTGGAGTTTTTTGTCATCTTATAGCAGGAAAAAGTCGTTAAACATATATTGGGGTTCTCTCAACGGGTTAACACCCTCAAATAGTTTCTTGAACAAGGTAAAAAACTTATTTGGAGAATATTATTAACCAGGACGGCACAACAACTGAGGTTTGAAAATTTTGCAGTTATAGCATGATAACACTAAAGACAAAGATATAGTAACTTACTGGACGTGAAACTCCGCATTGTACTCTAAACACTGTCTGATAATTCCAGAAAGAGTCCAGTCCATGGACCAACTGCCCTCCTCTACTGACCTCTTCCTATAGTCCACCAGTTCTTTCCAGATTTGAAATTTGCATCTTTGGACCATCTTCATCCCGCTAACTAACTTAACCCCAGTTTTTTGGTTTTTACGAAAGTTTGATGCAGACTATTTTTTGCCAGGTGTAGAAAATATTTTGCTAGAGCCAAACTATTATGGTAGGAACGATCACAGGAATAAGATTAAGGAAATAGACTGCAGAACCGATAGATTTAAAATGTCATTTTTTCCACGTACAATAAGGGATCATAATAGTTGTGATAGATCAGTTCTAGGATACTGACTAGGTTAAATAGGTTTTTTCATTAGTGCTAAATATCTTAACATGAATCGTAGATACTAACCTCGCATGCAATCTCCGGCATGATATACTCCTGCATGTCTTAGTACCGTGTAGTGCTATTTATTTGTCACATTAATAATAGTAACCGGTAGTTATATCTTGAGTAGTATGCTGCACGGTGGGATGTTCTTCTTCGTATCACTCTCCTAGTTTGTGGTTTGACTGCGTACCGTTGCCCTGACTGCTTTTGGTGTGTTCGTTTACATTGCACTCTCCTAGTTTACGGTCTAACCGCGTATTACCATCCTGACTGCTTTTGGCCTGCGCCTGGCATTCGGGGGAACGCGCGCGGTTCTGATTGAACTGGGATGCGTGCTGCATGCCTGGTGTGGAATCACCCCGTGCCACACATCCTAGTGGTGGCTTGCACGGTATTTCTTAGATGTAGATGTAAGGTATGCAAAGTATCACGCAAATCTATACAAATCCAAAATCGCTCGAAACACCAAAAGGAATGCTTCAAAGGGCGATGAGGAGCGTTATCCTTCCTCTATAGTGGAATTGTATGAGCGATGTTTGCCGAGGGGGAGTGCGTGCGAGGACAGGAGGAGGCTCTGCTTGAGAGGCAGGGGGTGCGGGATGGAAGAGTGGAGGGGGGGGGGTGAAGGGGAGAGGGGAAGAAGAGGCGATTTGAGGGAGATGAGGTGGCGAAGGAGTGCAAGGACCTCGTCGGTTTCCGTGAAGGCTATGTGCTCTCCTCCAGGGAAGGTTGGGTTGGGTGTCTGCTGGGATGGGTGCGAGGGGAAGAGGAAGGAACAGAGGGACTGCTGCAGAGAGGAGAGGCATGATGGCAATAATGGAAGCATGGGGGAGAGAGAGAGAGCGCCCAAGGGGCGGGACTGAAACAGGGCCGGCAGACGGAGACCACTGGGATTTCAGTCTAAGGTAGCTCTGGCTTGGCTATGTGAGCCGAGAGAACGTTACTATACGCACTAGCCCTCAAACACATAGTGATGGAAAAATTGATATAACCTCTACCATTTCTGCAGAATTTCTTGCATACTTTTGAGTAGCGTAAGTGTAAGGATATTTAAAATGCAATACGGATTAAAATTACAATTCAAATCATCCAGTATTCGACTAGCACACATTAACACGGACATATTTAGTCAAAATTCAGGCATTACTACGTGCAAAATGATAAAAAACAAGCAAATAAAATTTAAAGTAAAAATAATCAGTACATCTACATCTACATCTACGTCATACCCTGCAAGCCACCCAAAGGGTGTGTGGCAGGGGGTGCCCTCGCACCATTGTAAATAGTCGCAGTAAAGTCAGATATTTTACAGCTCAGATAATCTAACTATGGGATTAACAATAATATTATACAACAGACCCATCGCATGGTCTTAAAAAAGTTGCAAAGCAAATGATTTCTGAGAAATGGATAGCATTTTTTCATGAAAATAATCATTGGACGGTTTAGCTCATCAGCCATCTCTTTCACAACGACAAGCTCCCCCTAGTGTGTAAGCTTAATGACTTGTGGTGACGCGATCTTACGATGATGAATGAAATGACTTCACGGCCGATATGAGACTGTTTCTCGAAAGCGAGCGAATGTCCATCATTTAAGGCTTATTTCCTAAACAATTTGACAATATTACTGAAAAATACATACAAAATGTGTTCGTAGACCTTTAATCTCAAAGTAATACAAAGACCTTTAATCTTAATTCAAACTGCATAGACTTTATAACTGCGAAAGCAGGCAACTAATGATGATGGCCCCATTCGATCCCGTCAATTTCGTATCTATCGTTCTCCTCCGTACTCCTAATTTACTTCCCTTCTATTCCTCCTCGTCGGAAGTTCTCTTTTGGTCGTTCTTCAATGATAATTCGTTTTTTCATTGATTATAACTATTTATATATGCACTGATGATGAGTACTCAAAATCATTGGTGTCGCGATATATGCTGACTATCGTTAAAATGAATTGTTGAATGAAAATAAAGAGGCGACAGATTTGTGGGAAGGAGTAGAAATAGTGCGTATGGAAGACGGTGACCCAGCGGGCGATTTGTACTGAATGCTATGAACTCGGGCAGCTGATTTCTCCCCGATGAATGCGCGAGTTTCTACCTGCATGGATGGCCCCCGGGTGGTTGTCAAGGAGGGATGGGATGAATGTGCGGTGCGTGGGATGAGGAGCTGCGAGAGAGAGAGAGGGAGGGGACTGGTGGGGGAGGGAAAGGGATTTTTGGGAGGGTGGCATTGAGAGCGGGAGGGCGAGAAAGGCCGGCCCTCCCGGCCACCGCTCTCTTCCCTTTAGGGCCCGGCCACCTCCGTCGGAACCCCCTCTCATCCACCAAGGTCCAATATTATCCGGAGCCGATCCTCCCGAGTATAAAACCCTCTCTCTCTCTCTCACACACACACACAGACAAATACGCTCGCCCTCTCACTGCTGCAATGCCAAGGACGTGATTTACCACAGCCGAATTGTCTGACGGAGCACTTTGAGTCGTCGGTTGCTCGAGCGATTAGGGTCATGCAGTAGGTAGGTACCGTATCTTTTGCGAGTCCGAAAGCGGTCGACGGCAATGAGGATTCCGCAACCCGCGGAGGGTGTTCAACCCGTGACCTTGGTTTATCCTGGAAGGCCATCGTGATCGGCGGAGGGCAGTCGCAAGCCTCAAAGTGCTCAAGACTCGAGGGAAATGTACTCGTTCGTTGTTACGATGCATGATAATGGAGAAATTTGCACACTCCCGCTCCTCAAGGTATGTTGTTTGAGCGAGATTTTTCCCTAGTCATTCTACATTCATACTACATTGGAATTTTATCTTTTCATTACAGCTGCAGTAAGACGCGTTAAGTAAATATTTCTACATTTGAGCGCAAAAATATTGTTTTATGAGAGTAAAATTTCTAGTGACAAACTAAATACGTATGTTCAAGTCTTTAATAATTTTTTTCACGCCTTATGGCGAAAAAGCCTTCACATCGGAAAGTTTGTTTTGGGGTTCTGTAAAAATTACTGGGGTGGGCAATGGATTTAATTTAAAATATAGTCGACGAAACTCACAACTTAAGGCTAAACTATCACAAAAAATATCAAAATAAACTTTAAATGAGTAAAGGTAAATGTATGAGCACTCATACTCTCAATTACTTTCATGAACTACACCGAAACTTATAATTCATAGTATTTTAGAGTTAACACCATTGAAAGTGCTTGTAGAGTTATCTTCATTTTACATTTTCTCCTGACTTGAATATATGCGAGTGGAAATTTGTACTGGCTTTGCTGAAGGCTTCATTTTGATAGATCGTTAGGTTCACACTGTAGGATATAATATTGAATTGTCCCGATTTGAAAGGCCATAAAAGCATTTTCCGGTGGCTTTGGAAAATAAATAAATACTCCGATGAAAAACTCAACTTGAATTACCGACCAAACAGCAGCGGTCGAGAGTACATAATTTAACCTCGTTATTCAAGATTTCAATTGAGGAACTTCGAAAACGATGAGTTTGATTCGATTGTATCGATACATTCAATATTGAGTTGTTCATCGAATGGTGACTCCTAGTAGCGCTCCTGTGGTCTGTTTTTATGACAGACGTCAACGTTAACACCAATTTAAACCGTACATGTAATGCACTGTTTTCACTGAGGAGCTAGCGATGGAGTGAAAGCTTTGACCGTTAACGTCAACCATCAAATCCAAAGTCCAACCCACCTCATTTGACGGCTGTGGTTGATGGATGAATGAGTTTGACAGATCCAGGCCTTTTACAGTGGAAGTTGGTCATAGTAAGGAACAGTAATTGAACTTTCCCACAGATTTTACCTATAATATACAACGCATTTCGACTCAAGGAGTCATTACCAGGTACAAGACTCAGGTACGGGTCTTGCACCTGATGAGGGCCCCAGCAGTCGTAACGCGTTGTACATTATAATTAAAATCTGTCGAAAAATGATATTGTTTTTCCTAATTTTGATGATGAAGCTACGGCAAGGGCACTACGATTAAATAATACAGTTATTAAATTTTCATTCTAGAATTGATTGAACTTCTCGCATTTTTACGACGCATACTCTACGGATAATCGGCAATAATATCATCAAAATATGATTTAAACAGCCTAATGATTTCCGTCCATTATGCTGTGGAAAATCAACGAAAATAAATGTATTGTTATCATCATGTTTGCATTCACAGACGTGAACTCGTGCATGATGCTGAGCAGCATATGATAAACGAAAACAGACGGCAGAATGCCGATTCAGGTTCCTGTTGAATGGCTATCGTAAACCAAAATTGCGAGCGATACTTCAATTCACGGTTTACGTTCGAATATGACGCCATTCGTCAACTATGTTTTACCCTCGAGTGGCAGTTCCGTGCTAGCGGAGGTTATCAGTCGAATTTTATCGATATGATAGTGCAGGTAAGGACAGAGATAATCGTGGGAGGGTATTTCTTTCCTGGCTTTTTTCTTAATCAATCAGAGAACAATTTGTCGGTAGACGTGAGAGTAATATGAGATAAACGATAAATTATCTTGCTTCTTGGGGAGATAGAATAAGGCAATCAAAGTGCGTCGAAAGCAGTGGTCACCGAGAACCAGCACTAACATATTTCCTGCGTAATATTCTTAAATAATCCGGAGGATGATGTAAAAAGTTTAAAGTAATGCCATTTGAAATAAAAATAATTACTTGAAAAAAATACAAGTTTCATATCAAAATGATGATAATACAGTGAATGAGCACTGGTAATTGGATAAGGTTTTTTCCGAGGGGAAATAGATACATATCAGTGTCTCGCGTACATCAGGGGAAACACCCGTCAAATGCTTTGGGAATATGGCCGTGAGCTTTTTCAGAGAGACGGGAGTTTGCCTCCTGGGGTTGCTGGGTAGAACGGAGACGGGTGAAGAGATTCAGCCGCCTCGGGAACGGTTGAAAAACTCCTCGAGTCCCTTTCTGGACCTTGGAACAACCTTTTGGAAAGGGAATACCCACGGTAGAAATGGCTTAAAGTCCCTCGTCAGTTCACCTCTCTCTACCCTTCATTTTGGGATCCAAGGGGAATAGGGAGGCGTTTTAACCTGCGAAAAACCTTTGATCCGGGAGGGTGGGTGGAGGCGGGTGCGGCGGCCAGGGTGCCCCTCGGGGAGGAAAAGGGAGGTAGGGGGTCCTCCCCGCCCCGATTCCCGCCCCCCTTTCGCCCCTCCCCCCCTCTTATCTCCTTCCCGGGACCTCCAGACGACCGCCAAAATATCTCCCGCCCGTCCCCCCCTCACCATTCCCTCCTCTCTCATCCGATGGGGACTCTTTATTCAGGGGGAGACCGGGGGCGGCTGCAAGGGCACTCGCTCACTCCCTCCGCCCCCGACAAAAACCAACCTCTCATTCCCTACGCCCCTCTCTTCTTCTGTCAGACTCTGGTGGCCTCCCCTCCTTCCTTCCCAGCTCGCACAACAAACCGCCAAGTTCCACCTCTCCCTCCCTTTCGTTTTCTCTCGTCTCCTTCCAGGTATTCGCCCCTCGACTGCGGCAGTTGAAATTGTGCTCCACAATGACATCCGTTGCTGGGGAGGAAGTTTGAGCGAGATACCATACGGCACAGAATTGTCAATGAATTTTTCCTCATTTTAAATAAAAAATCATACCATTGCAAAGATATCAAAATACCTGTTACCGCAATACTTATCGAGACATTTGCCGAAAATTTTGAAGTCGTTTTCCACGGGATATGGCACGCTTATGGACTCAACAGAGATATAATTAAGAAAAATGAGGTGTTTCTGACGCTTAGATCTCGTCAACAACTAGACAGTGTGCAACTTCACAGTTATTTTCACAATATATCAATTACTTACCGCAGTTATTTCTACAGATTAACGAATAAACCCTCTGTTAAGTAGGTGATGCGAAAAAAATGAGTCAAATTGGAGAAAAATATAGAAATATTTATTTAATTACAATGAATTTCAGTCAAATAAAACTTTTTTATACTATAGATAGTATATATTATACTAATAGTATATAATATAGTATGTAATGTACTAATATGCCAGCTATACTTTCGCGCCACAAATCTTTGTCGCACTTTGCTTCATGCTTCTAAGAGCGTCTGAAATTTAAAACTTATAATTCGAAAATGGTCTCCATTTTTTAAAGTATTCTACCGGTAAAGGCAAGTTTTGTTAAATGTTAGAGATCCTCTTTAACCTCAGCAAACGATCTACCCTTCTTCATTCCGTCTATGAAACCAATTCTCTTTTTTCCCCTTTCCCGCTTGCCCAACACCCTTCCCTCTATCACACTCTTGAGCCACCCATTTAGCCCCTTATTACATCCTCCAGCCACCCATTCTTCCGATCTCGAATTGCGTACTTTAGTTTCCTTTCCTCGCTCACCATCTCCAGTCTTCCTCTCCGTCCACCTCACCTTCTCCATCCTTCACACCCGTACCTCAAATGCCTGCAGCCTCTTCTCGTCCTCCTTTCTGAGGGTCAACGTTCCTGCTCCATACAACTCTACACTCCACATCAAGCTCTTCACCAGCCTCTTCTTCACAGCCTTACCCAATTCCCCCATCACCAGCTCCCTTCTATTACTGAACGCCTCCTTAGCTAGCGCTATGTATGTCTTTGCCATAATGCCCGTTTTCTTTTAGCGTACTTCCTAAGTAATTAAAATGCTCTGCTTGTTCGAATTTGTGTCCTCCAACTATAATCACCAGCCTCGCTTTCTTTGTCCTAGAGAATCTCATTACTTTTGTTTTCTTATGATTTATCTTCATTCCAAATTTCCCGAACTGAATTTCTGAAGCATCTACCAAAGCTGGTCTCCATTATGACTATGAAAAAATCTCGTTCGAACAACTGGAGGCCCATTTCACTCGATACACGGCCATTTTATTGCCACTATATAATTACATTTATTGTTCAACTACCATTGAACATAATATTGCTGAAAAAGTCTATATTTGATATTATGATGTCTAAGATATGACCTGTGCCTTTTAAGCACCCACAAAACAAAAGCTACAACGAGTCTTGGAATAAGCCAGAAGATAAGGCATCTCCAGTACTCGGGTTCCAATTCCATAAGCAGCTGAGGGCTTTTAATGAAATACCGATATTTAATTTGGTGGCACATGGCGATTCCTTTAAGTAAAGTTCTCCGTACGTTGGCTGGGCACTGAGGTGATTGGAGCCATTTTAGTTTAAGCACAGATTTGCGTGAAATTTTGACTACATTCACTAATTAATAATGTTAACAGGTAAAAGTGAAAAAAGGCATGATACTGATTTAATTTCTTTCAATTTAGTTCTATTCTGACAAGTAGCCACGTGGACTTTGACATATATTTCGAAATAAAGCGATTATATTAGAACAGATTTCTTCTAAACGGGTAGTTACTCGTTTCGCACTACTGTTATAGTGGCGGACAAGCATCATGGCATCATTCC
This sequence comes from Ceriagrion tenellum, assembly GCA_963169105.1. Taxonomy (NCBI): domain Eukaryota; kingdom Metazoa; phylum Arthropoda; class Insecta; order Odonata; family Coenagrionidae; genus Ceriagrion; species Ceriagrion tenellum. The sequence continues at coordinate 31,005,722 of OY720632.1, forward strand.
AAATAATTAACACGCAATTACACATGATCTCTGCTTTAATTTTGAATTCCGCGCCGTAAAACCAGGAAGCAACAAAGTTTCAATTGAAAAGAAATTTTGAAAATATGACTTTTGTATCATTTATATTACTGTTTGCATAGTAATTTCCAACGATTGCACAGGTGTACTTCGTAATGTCGTTCGTGAATTTTTTCCACTAAATTGACACGTAATCAAATTGTACTCTCAATGACTCACATTTACCGTTTTAGCCACCTTAAGCTGTAGGCATTTCGGCGTCTTTCACCAATAACATCGTCATACCCGAGCACCCTCTAACATTTCCAAATTCCCCAAAAAATCGTATCCCTGCCAGGTTACTACGCAAGCGACCCCACTCAGTTGTCGGACGTCTCCCTAGATATTCCACCGATAATCGAATAAGGCCCGCGAAATTTTGGGGACGTGATGAGGCGAGGTTCCTCCGCGTTCTCCTTCTCCCCATGGCCTTCCGCACCTCGCCGCTCCGGCCATTCTCCCGATCCGCCTCTTCGACGGGCGACGACGCTCCGTGCAAGACGGCCACCGAAAGCTCCGCCTCCTCCATCCTTAAAATGAGAAAAAAGGCACCCATACCCCATCCCACCCGGGGGAAGATCCTTCGGCATTAAAAGTGAAGAACAAATAGCACGGTGATCGAGTTGCTGAGAAAGCTTTGAGTATTTAGAGCGAGATATTACCTCACATAAATGTAATTGGCCTCTTATCAAAGAAAAATATCTCAACTCACAAAAGATACCAAGATTTTAGCCACTTAGCGCACCACTTTTTGAAATGCCATTTGAGTATTCTACCAGCTGATGGAGGGATTTTGCATAGTTCTCATCCTAATGATTTGCAAAAAATATAGGCCGTTTTCTATGGGTTATGGTACGCTCATGCTCCCTGGAGAGACTATTTAAAAAACTAAAGAAATTTCAACGCCTAGATCTCGACTGAAATTTAGCTGCGAGTAATTTTTATCTTTTCCCAACTATTCTTTTAACGAATCAATTACTTACAGCAGAAATTTCAACAGCAACGCAATAAAAACCTCCCGTTCCTGGCCGGTCTTATTACCGTAGAATGTGAAAAAATCAGTAAAGTTGAAGACTAAAATAGATACATTTTGCGATACCTGAGAATTTTATATGTATGAAACTATTTATACGTCATATAAATTTACAACATTTTCTTTATGCTTCTTTCAGCCGATGACAATGATAAAGTTTGAATATGGCCTCCATTTATGACTGGGGAGAAATCTTGCTCTACCCAAAAACGTAAGTAATCACAAGACATCCTTAGGGCGTGGGTTCAAACCCCGGCGGTGGTGGAGATATTTCAATGGAACTCCGATCACAAGTGACCGCCATAGATAAAAGCGTAGTTGATATATTATGATTTTACTCAGAAAGAAATCAAAAGTAAAGAATTTTTTAACGATCGTATGATTAAGGTAGTTTAGGCGAGATATTTTCCCAATCATAATGGAGACCATATTCGATTTTTCGTTTTCATTTTAGCAGCTGTTGGGTAGGGTGAAGTAAATATCGTATTATCAATGGTGCAATTATGAACTTTTACTTGAGTTAAATCCTTAGGTATTAAATAAGAAAATCTAAGTAAGTCTTTAACTTGACTCATTTTTATCACGCGGGCCATTTAAAACTCCTCCACAGCGGTAGGTGTTTTTGTGATTCAGAAATAATTACTGCGGTGACTATCCGATTAATTTCTAAAAATAGCGGAGGAAGCATACAAACAATACACTCTATTTTCTGATGAGATCTAGGTGTTAATGATTCCTCATTTTTTTAATAATGTCTCTCTGGAGTGCTCGCACGTACCACTTCCATACAAAATGCATTTCTTGGTAAATGTCTTGGGAATTAGAGCGATAAGGGGTTAATACTGTGGTATCTTTGGGAGGGTGAGATATTTTCCTATAAAATGAGACTAAGTTCATTGATTTATAGGTGAGATGATATTTAGCTCAAACTAACTTGAACCAAGGTCACCACCATGGTTTCTTCTGTCACGTGATTCCCATCCCTGGAAGGCATCGGACGTGTTCACAAATTGGTGACATCCGTCCATCGGATGGGATGGTATTCAATCAAGGACTCGTTGGGACATTTCGTCAAGATTGGGCAAATTCCGGCGCCAAGTTTCCCTCCACCCTTCCTCTTTAACCTGCCAGCCTGACCATTCGCCGTAAATGGCGCAAATTACCTTACTTGTTCACTACCAACAAATTAGCTACCCAACTAAGGCTGGATGACATGTAATGGAACAAAGATTCCTTCTTCAGAAAGAAGGTCGAAAGGCCTCGGGGAAGGGCAGTCATTGATTGGTTATATCAACGAATATCGATTACGCTCCGGAAACATGCTCACTTTGGTCTGGACTCTCCGTCCATGGGTCTTAAAGGGAATGCATCCGAAGGAATGCGCCCCTCACCATCTCCCTCCTACCGTTGCGATCAATTGTGCGGGTCGTCATGCGTCACATGTTGTTGCGGTCGGATGACGCATTGCCGCGGCATTAACGGCTCAATGGCGAACAGCGGGCAGGGTTTCAGCCTCGGCTATAAGGAATTAGAGTGGTGGTTACCTATTTACAAAACATATCTTCACGTATGTGCCATGGGGGCGATAGTTAATGCAATTTAGGCATCAAAAGGCTAGTTGAACGAAATAAGTACGTGCATGATTTTCAGCGATTTGGCATTTCTTTCCCTCAGACATCATCAGCAGTTGTGAAACCCGAAATAAGTTAGCTTCAATACTCTAGCCGATCTTCTTCTTGATTAACCTCTTTATACATATAATGCCTCACGCTGCGCCGCCATATTTCGATATGCTGGTAGTTTCCGTTATTGATCTTCCGCGGGCATTCTTCCCATTAATTTTTCCTCCGACGATTTTTTTAAGCCTGTTATACGTCAAAGTGTACTTAATAAGTTGGATCTATTGGAGTCATAGCATTTTCTTCAAACCCCTTTCCTTCCTGGCTTCTCATAGGACTTACATATTGATGAGTCTCTCCATAAGTTAGTTCAAAAATGTCACTACCAATTCTCGCATTTCCTCTGTTTTCATAGTGTCCTCTCAAAAAAAACAATATTGTAAAATAGTATGCTCCTTCCAAATAATTATTGCAGAAGTCCTTTCGTTTAACGTGCTTCGACGGCGAAGGTCAATTCGCACATGCAAATTAACTGCAGAACAGAGAGGATTTTCAAGTCGTTTTCCCCGCGATCGATGAGAGATTGTGATGGCCGCAAATGGGACTTCAAAGTTGATTACTAGACAGGTAATGTAGCTAATTATTTGATTTTCTCCCTCATGGATGTTTCTTAATCTGCTACGTAGTACTAATATCACGTTATGCATTATTCTTGCATGACTCTTTTATCTCGTTTACGTAGTTGCTTTATACATCAATAAAAATACTACCTGTAGTGATTAATAACAACACACTTTGTGACTTCCACAGACTTTTATTGACAGACAGTTGGTTTCGGCTGCTAAGCCATCTTCAGGTGCAAATAATTTTTTATAATTATTTAATAATTATTTGCACCTGAAGATGGCTTAACAGCCGAAACCGGTCGTCTGACAATAAAAGTCTGTGGAAGTCACAAAGTGTGTTGTTATTAATCATGGCAGCCTTCCACAAAATAAGAGCTTCTACTTTCGATTTGATACTACCTGTAGCATTGGTAGCATAAAATCAGCGTGGTGCATGCTGGTGAAAGTTACTGGTGCATTATAATGCATGTTGGTGATAACTCAACCCCAGCCTAACACCCCTGAGGTGGCTTTCAGGGTAATATATAGATGTAGATGATACCTAACTTCGGTGATTGAACGCCTACCGGTCAAAGGTATCTCGAAAATTATCATAATGCGGCATTTCGGTATCACTCACTCAATAACTATGCCCTACTCTCTCGGTGAATATCGACGTGGTACATATTTCTCTTGCTCTCTTATTTTTAAAACGTGACCCATCGTGGCCCCAGGCCGTTGCCCCATGCAATTATTTTAATGAGGTCCTTCCGCATAGATAAGCTTCCGCCGCCAGCCATTTTTCGACTCTTCTCATGAAATCTACCTCGCTAATCTTCACCAGAACTCGTCAGCCCGCAAGTGATATCCTCGTACGCACACAACATAAAAAAGTTCAGAGTATGTGACTAATGGATAATAATATGACCTCCGCGTACTCGAATGAGCTGGCGTCCTTACGCGCTACGGCCGGGAAATCCCTCATTCACCGCGCACCGGGCACTCACACCATCGGAGCCGGATAGGATGCGAGATCCAAGGGTCAAGGGCGGTGACCACTTCTTCCTCCCCTCTCCGCCCCACGTACTAGCCCTCCCCCATCGAAAAAAATCCTCGGATTGGCCATTCCCAATCGACCTTTTTGCACCTCAGCATTATACTCTGCTAAAGGTATCTCGAAAATTATCATAATGCGGCATTTTGGTATTACTCACTCAAACTATGTCCTACTCTCTCGGTGAGTATCGACGTGATACACATATATTTCTCTTGCTCTCTTATTTTTAAAAGCATTAGAAGAAATAGCAGATCGCGTAAAAGAATCAAAGGTCGCGCATGGACCGTCCGAATTCGTACGAAAACACATGGATTTGTGAATGAATGCATTTGAAATAGGAGGTATTTCGTGCACGTGCATTTGCGCATGTGCCTAAGTTGCTGTGGCTACGCGATTAATTTTTATAGTTACATGCAATCATACATGAACTCGAGCGGGTTCCTCTTTTGAGTTTTCAGTAAGCGTTATCGCTGGGAGAGCATATATACATCGGTTTTATAATGGGAAAGTACTGAACCAGATATTATAAAACTAGGCCTTAAAGCTTTGTTTAGAGCTTTACACACAGCGGTCAATGAGCAAAATCATTAAGAAATCAAGAATACTATTATAACCTTTCACAATATCCCGTATTTATCTTGCCAGTCAGCGACACCTACATAAGACCTTAGAATTTTCCAGTAGCGTGAAATGGGGGAGGAGAGAATTCAATAGTTGGTAGTTGAACATAAAAGAATGGATTGGCAGCTCTTCAATGCACGAGATCAATTTAACAGGGGAAGTAAAAACGGGTTTAGAGACCGCTTGCTTCCAATCATCGGATTGTCCCCAGAAGATTGATCTCCCCCGACACGAAAACAGTACATTCACTCGAGAACCTTATGATCTTTAAAAAAAAAGCGATTTTTACAAAATGATCGATTGAAAGACGGACATAATAATTGTTATTCATTTTTCCGCTGAATTCTCTGACTATTTTTCATGTCAACCTTAAAAAAACCGTCGTACGATTAACTCCAAGGGAGCTTAAATTCGCGCCTTCCGCCTGACATATAGTCCCAATTACCAGCACATTGGCAAGTATAGACTCTTCCATCCTTGAGTAGTATATAGGTTACATTGTTTTATTATTCTTTTGGATGTCTAGTAAGCATTGGATTCCAATACAGGTGTTTTATATGGTGGAAGTTGCTGTGTTTTCTACACTCGACGCGTTTATTCGTACATGTGCTGTTTTTAAATACTTGTCGTGAGTGCTATATACGTTTTATTTATGCCCTAAAAAGTCCTACTTAATCAGTCATGCAAAATGGTTTGGAGACTGAAAGTGGTAGGACTGAAGAGGATAGCGGCGGAAGCGCACGCGGATCCTTGGAGTTCATCTTGTGCTTGGTTTAACTGTTCGGGTGCGGATTGAAACGGAACATTTATTTCAAAAAGCATACAAAAGTGAAAATTTACTCGTGAATTTACATCCCCTCGACTCAAGGCCGTACGTTTACTTTTCATACATATTTTCGGGGACATTGGGTAGGGGACTTGGCCATTTGGAGGCAGTAAACGAAAAGGAGGCCGTAAAATTTTAACACCCCCCATAATGTCCGTGCGAATTATTACGGGCGAGTACCCCAGATTTTGGGATTCCCAAAGATCGGCGCTTCAAAGGAAATTCCCTCACCGATACTCTCGGCCTCGTTCCTCGCCCTTGGGCGGACGTCCCTCGATACTATGTAGTTAACCCCATAAACAATGTGTATTACACAGCTCCCATATCTATTCCGTAGTTGAGGGGCCTATTATGGAAAACTTCGCGTCAAGAATGAATAGATCGGCCAAAGTTAAAGGATGAGAACTACCGAGCTAAAAGATCGCTGTCGAGGATGGAAACAGTCTCAGGACCATGTCCACGCTTTTAACTTTGGTTAACTATTTATATCGAGGGAGGAAAATTAGTAACCCACGTGACGAAGTGCAGCTCAGTGGAAGAAATTCCAATTTCATTGTCTTCCCATAAGTCATAAACACCAAAATGACCAATGACATTGCAGTTCTAGTCCCACATCTTAAGGTGGATTGAGGAGTGCTGCTTGTGTGTGTATCTTAAGATTATGGTAGACGATGTAGATTTTATCTGGGACGATTTGATTTAATCTTTGCAGTCAGAAAATTTGAAGCTAAGCTCAAACATAACGGGTGGGAGTGTACCTTCTTCAACCACTTAACGCCTACCCATACTCTCTCCTAATTCAGTTCAGGAGGGTTGCAGCACGTCCATGTTCTACTTCAATGCTATCATGCCGTAAACTAAACTCGTACTCCCATCTGGTGCGTCAGAGTGATATTTAAAAGCCCGACTAACATAATTCGAAATGCTTTTTACTTTTTATGCGTCTAAGATTTTGATTCATTACACTTTTAAATGAGAGCAATTCAATATAATTGCGCTGCATATAAAGAACAAAAGTTTTTTTTCCAGACGAAAAGCTTGTATTTCCAGAGGAATTGGACCAGTGCAGTGGCGAATCTCCCTTCTCCAAGGCGCAATGAATCTTGCCCGTTTTCTCATTTCGTCATTGCTTCCAGTCTGCTTCCCTCCTGCCCATGAAATTCCCTTCCTGGAAATTTAGGAGTTAATGGGTTTCATTTCTCCGCGAACCCATTCGAGCGAGCAGGTATTTACTTGTGATCGCTCGAGGCATTGCCCCCGAAAGTACTTCCTCGAAGTCTTGAGTCGGGATCTGGGGACTTCGCCTCGACGTCCTTCCCAGAAGGTTGTATTCTCGTATATTTCAGAGTAATCTTGATCTTAAGGGTCGAGATATCATCACTTTTGATGCCCTCGGCATCATCATTACGGATTCCATGAAGCACACTCCGGACCACTCAACTTACATTGCCCTGAAGTATGATCAAATTCGACTTATTGCCTTAACGCAACTGATTGGCGATTTAATGGTGGAATGCGTAGTTAATCGGGTAAGAATGATTGGAATTAATTTCATAGACGAGTCTAAATCTTTAAATTCCCTACTGTTGCTTAAAACGTCAAATTCTCTATTTTACACCGAATGAAAAGGAAAAAAATACTGACCTTAGCCAGAAATATCTCAGTAAGCCATCCGGAGGCTGGTGAACCAGGTGAGGATAGGAGTTTTTTCCTTTCGGAGTTCAAATTAAGATGAAAGCTCACTTTCAGGGTACCTTCCATTCCCATGAGTACCAGAAATTTCCTGAGAAATTGATAGAGACCAATAGAAAATATACCTCCATGCCTGGCATCAATCACGATGCAATGCAGTCCTAATAACTAACATGTAGAGAGTAAAATAGCGTATTATGAAACACTACTGAAGTACAATATATTAGTCTTTCTGTATTCTCCATGTCAAGTGACCGAAAGACATTTAAAAGCATTTTATGTTTGGAACTAAACGGTTGCCTTTGCATTCGAAGCAAGAGATGATAATCATGTAAATATCAAGAAAAAGAATTATAAACTGATGATTCCAAGAAAGAAAAATTAATTTTATTACTTTTTGTTATTTTTTTACTCTCATTATGATAGACTAGATCTAACTGCACTGATAGACCGGCAGTATTTCTTTATTCAAGAATACGAAGGCGAAGTACGGGGAGGAAGACCTTGGTAACGATAATGGATTCGTGGAATGAGTAGTATAAATCACAAGCACGACAGTGCAGAAGAGCATACTGATGGAAAATTGTATCACAAGGCATTAAAGGAATATGAGTTACACATTTTTCCTCAGCACACTGTAATTTAAAGTCAATTTCCATTAACCCATCCCAAAAATGCAGTTGGACGAGCCCTGCGGTTTCGCAGCTCCTAATTGAAGGTTGTAGCTCCGGCCAACGATTCTGACGCTAGGTAAAGAATGATTTTGGGACATAGGCTAAGAAACATTTGTAACCCTACGAAACAGGGGAGGGATTCTGTTGAGTAAGGAGGGCGAGAAAACCCCTCAAATCGCCTCCAACGCAAGTACTTCGAGAAGTGAGATGACAGATGAGCTATCTGCCATTCCATTTTGACTCGTCTGACGTTAAGTCATACCAATGGGTGGTATTTAATCACTTTCCTGACGTGTGGGTGTATCGAGTCTTTTTCGTGAAGTAGTTCGGTTCCCCCGTCTCATTCTCTCTCGTTGCCCCCCTCTCTTTACCTCTCCTTTGCTTTTTCTATCTTCCCTCCATGGCCGCGCAGGTAAGAGTCAGGAACTTTTGCGGGACCTAACATTTATGACTGCATTGAAATTGTTGCGGAAAGTGGACCCAGTGTGACTCAGTCAACGCGTCGATGGCGATCACGAGTAATTCAGATAATATCGGGGCGAGGGGGCGGGAGAAATACCAGTGGTGGGGGGAATCACCAGGAGGGGGGGGGGGGGGGAAAGCGTACGGGGAGCACTCCATCCGGAGGAATGCTGCGTGGTCAGCGGGAACCTCGGGATGAGCACCTGGATGCGAGCGCATCACCTGGAGATTTGTCCTTGACGGAGCCACAGCCTCCCCGTGAAGCTGACTGACAAGTGGGCATTCCCGAAGAATATCCATTTCCATACATTCAAGTCTGCGTTGAACATCGCGAGAAACTACAAGGGATAGTTGTAAGGGCCGTTAAGGAGTTTTCCCGTAACTCTGTGGCACAAGTGGACTTTGCGTGCGAAATAGAATTACTTAAACACATCTACATCTAAGAAATACCGTGCAAGCCACAGCTAGGGTGTGTGGCACGGGGTGATTCCACACCAGCTTATTGGTGAGTCACCATCCTGGTGAATCCATCCTTTGGTGAAAGAAACACATCCTACCTAGCCCTGGTGTCATTCGCCCGCATTTTATCTTTGTGGTTGCATTACACTGAGGAAGCCTAAATATTTCTGTAGGGTACGCAGTAGACTTGCATTCCATTACGAGCACGACTACGTTATAAATACCGTGGATCTCTAATTCCTAAATCAACTGGATCTCCAATGCGGTCGTCCCAGGGCTGATTTGAGGAGAGACCCACCACCCCACGTGAGTACATTCATCTTTCCAAAATTTCATTCCGACATCACGTCCACAGCGTACATACAGTGCTAGCTCCATTTCAAGCCAGCTTTTGATTATTTCATTTCGTGTTAATGGCGCCGACGCCAGTGCCTCACGAGCCGCACAGTCGCGGTAGTATCTCCTTTCACGATCTTTCACGTGAAATTCCGCTAATTTACTTTCTTACGATCTTGTTAACATTGCACAAAATCCAACATACTACAGTAAATTAGATCATGAGAATGAAATTAGAGAGACAGAAAAACGGACAGGTTTAAAATGTCATTTTACCAGCGAACGATTAGAGAGCAAACCTGCTAATAATGAGACTTTTAACTAGGTTTGACGATTGGTAGTGCAGCTAGTTAGTTCATCAACTCCCTAATGCATAATCTGCAACGTAATGCCAACAGCATACCCATGAATGTTTGCGGTATAAACCTTCATCTTTGTCCATTTATTTAGTTGCAAAATGCGTCAATATAAATTGTTTCCCCATAATTTTTCGAATGCATCCAGTGCCGTTCATGTTGAGTGAAATACGGTCTGCTGACAAGTTGCGGTATTTTTGTCTAATGCATATTCCAATAATGGCAGCTTCTTTAATTTTTTTGGGGAACATGTTGGCATCTTCGTCCATTAATTTGGTTGCATAATACATAAATGCATATAGTTTCTCTGGGACTATTGGCATGCCTATAGCGCAGTGCATGCCCGTGAAAACTCATAAGTTGACAAGTATTTGCAAGTGCATTTCTAATGCACTATATATGGTAGTTCCTTTATTTCACTTGAGATACAGTGTGATACATGTTGGTAATAACTCACCCCATACTACTCATTGCTGAGTGGGATTGTAGGATATCTTGTAGACAAGATGAATTAGCTTACTCCGTCCGCTGAAAATAGTACCTAACCAAATAACTTCAAATGTAATTTATACAATTAAATTGCCAACATTTATTCTTTCCAAATGATGAAAGCGCAAAAATATCACAAACTTTTAAAAGAGTGAAGCTAAATATAAAATCGGTCATGCTCAAAATTACTATATAGGGCTAAAATAAAGCAACAATTATATAGTAATTCATAATGAGCAGAATTTTAAGTCTATTTAGAGTTGTTATCTTTTTAAATTTTAAATCTTCCTCTGACTATTTCCTTGAATATGTATATGCGAATGTGATCTTGTACTGGCTTCACTGCTTCTAGCGAAGTAGGCTTCGGTCGTGTTCCATTTCAATATAATGAGCCTTTCGATCAATAGGCCTTAAATAGGAGGTCTATATTCAAGGTCTATGCTTCGAGTCCTTATCCGCTCTTTTTGTTAGTCAATTTTTCGACGTGACGTCACGTGGTGCAGCTCCATTCCGGAGGGCGAATGTTGTAAAGAGCGCTAGAGCGTAGGGCAGAAAAAATGAGTTCCGCCCTGCTCCCTAGTACGCCTTCAGGCTGCACCATTAAGCTGCCATAGATCACGGCTGTAATCAATAGTTCTCTCAGCTTATATCGGGGAAGGCGTCTATTTCTTCGTATGAATGTTAAAGAATTCAGTTTTTTTTATATTTTGTCATTATTTTTTAAAAATTCAAATTGAACACCACCTTCTGAAAAGAGAGATGGGCATTAAAGATGACGAGGGCGGAGAGCGTAGGGTGCACCAGACGTGAAATGGAACACGGCTTTCATTTAGGCATTGGAAAAAGAATGGCTTTCCCCGGAATAATTATTGCATCAAAGAAAAGAAAATATCTAACGTAGAATCAATTAAATACTTAGGCGTCACCATCACTGAAGACATATCATGGGGGAAACACATCAGGGAAATTACTAGTGTAGCAAACCGTAGATTAGGATTCGTAAAAAGGGTTCTAGGCAAATGCGATGAGAGAGTACGAGAAAGAAGCTATTTTACACTTGTCAGGCCTCATTTAGAATATGCCGCTAGTATATGGGATCCGTACGAGGAAGATAGTAGAAAGAATTAGAGCGCGTGCAAAGGAGATCCGCTAGGTTTGTTTAAGGCCGTTATGATAAATGTATAAGTGTTACGAGCTTAATAGAAGAACTAGGATGGGAATTACTATCAGAACGCAGGTTGAACTTTAGGTTAAACCTTTTAAGTAAATTCGAAACCGTTTTGTTCACAGATGACGTTAGATATATATTGAGAACCCCTGCGTATTATGCTAGGTTTGTACATATTAACAAGATTAGAGAGATAGATTGTCGTACCGATAGATTTAAAATGTTATTTTTCCCGCGTACCATAAGAGAGAACAATAGGCAGCGTAGCAAAGGGATAGGTAGGTGAAATATAGAGTAGTATAGAGTAGTCTGTAGTGCATGATGCATGTAATAACAACCAATAATCCCTTCCTTATTATGTAGATACTAACCATCTAGCTCCATTGGACCCTATTATCTAGCATGTCTCCCTTATATATCCTAGTTGCATGTCAATAGTGCATGTTTGGTGATCTTCACCCCCTGCCACACACCCTCGTGGTGGCTCGCAGGGTGTTACGTAGACGTACGTAGACCAGTAGTTTCACTATTTAGAAAACGTATAATAATAAAATAAATAAAAAAACAACGAGTGCGGACCCCGCTCTAGGCTTTCGCCTCTTCAGGGTTTTGGACTGGAGTTTTGGGATTCACTTTATATGGATATAATATGGAATGCGTATGTAGCACGTATACGTGCGCGTAAAGCACGCTCCTCAAATCGCCAAGCTCTAAACGGGAGTAATGTGCTCTCGGTCGCTCAATGGACGAGTGGGAGGGGGAGAAGTGCACCACCTCCTTCCCCCCTTCCCGATTTCCCTCCCCTCCACTCTCCCCCCCCGTTCCCCCTCCCCTTTTCATGCGCACACTTAGCTCATTCTCCTTCCGCCGCCCGCCCACCCCCCTCCCCAACCCGTCCCTCCTCCCCCTCTTTAGCCTTAGCCTTGACTCGGGTGGGGCCACTCGTCCACGGGGTCTTCGGCCGCTCTCTCTCTCTCTCACCCTCTTCCTCCTCCTCCTCCTCCTCACACGAAGGAGGGGGGGGGTCGTGGAGGGTGAGGAGGAGGGATGGGAGGAAGAAGAAGAAGAAGAGGTAGAGAGGAAGGTGGAATGGAGGAAGGAGGGAGGCGTTTGTGGCGAGGGCGGTGGCCCGGAGGATGGGGAGGTCGAGGACACACGGAGGATTGAGTGTGTATGGGGAGGGGGGAAGAGGAGCGGCGGGGGTGGCGGAGCTGTGAACGGAACGGAGCGCCCGTCAGGGGCGGCAGGGGGGGGGGGGGTTTAAGAGGGTGGGAAAGGAGGCGGCAGACGTACGAGCTCTTTGCAAAGGAAGGGTTTGCCGTCGTCGCTGATTAGGGTTCCGGTCGCACCTTCACCTCTTCGCTCGCCCAACTCGGCTCACTCACTTGTCAGAGCCCTGTCACAGAGCAGTCACAATCGTGTCTTTCACTCTCGAAATTCTTGAAGAGGAGAGAAAATGCTGATAGAATAGTGTCAACATGCAAAAGGTTTTCGCAAAGGAGCTATTTAGGTAGAGGAGGGAAGGGAATTCGGGCGAAGTGCGGGGTGGGAAAAGTACGTCGCCTGCTTTTGCAGCCCACTGAGCAAGGTGAATCACATCCTCCTCGGTTATCGCTGCACTAAATGCCAATAATTATAATTGATTGGGCGTTTACACGTATCCCTCAATAAATAGCGTTGTAATAAAAACAGTTGACACATTACGATATAACCACAGCACAAATAAAAAATAGCAATAATAACATACATGATTGTTCATGATGAAGACAATAAATAGGACTGAAGGAAGCATGTTTTCTCCTCCATATAGGTACTCGTCAGTCGGTCGAAAGAAAAAGATTCAGAGTTGTGCGCATGGAAGCCAATCGTCGTACGCAGAGAAAATCTACGTCCACAGGCATCCTCCCGACTTTTTAAAGAGTAAGACGAAAAGACTTGCATAAATTGGGTTAGTCATTTCGATCAAATGTATAGAATACGATGAAACCGAAATGCTCGATAAACTACTGAATTCAATGGCGAGAAATCATTTGCACGACGCATGCGTTGATTGAAACTCGTATGACCCCCATTGGCGCGTGCTGTTTCGACGTAAATGGTCAGTTTTGAGCGATTTTTTCTTGCCAATATCTTCTTATCTTAATCTTTTATCAATTCACGTACGAAAGTTTATCCTCTTGTTCAACTCTTTAATTGGTAAAGTGTTTCAGTTTGGATAGATTAATTTAACCACTAGCATGCAACCGTGTAGATGAAAATCCAAATAATCTGGAAATGCCTTTTATGGCGTAGTATCAAACAACCTCAATTTATTGAGCACCTTCTTCCTAGTGAGAAGGGAAGCAAATGCTGTGAAACTGCGTTACTCACTGTCATGAATGCTATATTCTTTTCACTTTTACTTCATTACAAGGAACGGTAATATTGCAGCAACCATTTCAATGAAATGACTCGGTTCCACCGGTGTCCAGTAACTTTATTTACTTAAAATTGACGTGATAATATGTTAACTCTGATGATGACAAATCAGACGTTTATAATAGTCAATGTATCACAGCATCGTAGGGGATATTACCAAGTGTTACTTTAATCATGCATTATTATTAGATGTAGAGTTGCTTCACTTCTGCCATGATCGGAGCATACACTGAGATAGGGGAGGGGGGGGTCTGAACTCAACCACCTCCCCACCATATACACCTCCTTCTTTCGTTCTGAGCGAGGGCATGAGAGGGAAGGGGGAACTGGGAACAGACGAGCAGGGGGTGGGGGGCGGTTGGCGGAAGGGTTGACCGCGCTCCAGAAGCGGTGCACGGCGGGGGTGGGGACGGTGGCGATGCGGAGGAAGAGGAAGGAGCAGTCCACGGTGACAGGCCACCGGTCGAGAGCGGTCCTCGACCCTCGGAGGGTCGACTCGAGGGGTGAAAGTGGAGGTCGCCGCCGTGGGAAGAAGCCCTACAACTGCAACTTGTGAGGAAGCCACGCGGGCCGCCCCGGATACGAGAGGGATTCTTCCTTCCCGTGCGTGTGTAGGCGGCGGCTTTCCAATGAGTTCAAATGCAAGTGAGGGTTAAAGGATCCGATTTGAGTCGCTATGAGGAAAATACGAAAGCGTTGGACCCAAGAGGCGGGAGTATTGTAAACGATCTCAGGGGATATTTTTAGAGAAAACGAGAGATTCGAGAGGTGATTCATATGAACGACCTACGATATCAAGTTAGCAGTACCTACACTAAGATTTTTTGCAGACAATGCGGTCATCTACCACGAAATTAGCAGAGATGCAGACTTAGAAGTTCTATCATCGGACATAAGGCATGTTGATTAGTGGTGCCAATAGTGGCGGCTAGTACTAAATATTAGTAAATGCGCCACAGTACATTTCGTGTAGAAGTCGTCCCACTAATGCCACATCTGCACTGTGGGTGCAGTTAACATTAAGTCTTCTGATAAAATCAAATACTTCAGAATTACCTGAACTTTAACCCTAACGCAGGGAACACGCGTACAAGACATATGCGGCACAGCATTAAAGAAACTATGATTTATGAAGCTTATAACAGGAAGGTCCTTGGATGAAAAAGTGAAAGAGAGGTGCCGTTTTCCTCTGATTAGGCCACACCTAGAATACGCCGCGAGCATTTGATACCATAGAGCAAAAGACTTAACCTAAAAATATTTAAAATTTAAAGGAAAGATGTGAGATTTATAAAAAAATGCTACATTGCATAGTGTTTCTCAGCTTGTAGAGGAATTAGGTTTGGAGCCTCTAGAGACTCGGAGGCTACACTCTAGGCTTAATTTTCTTGAGAAATTCAGAACAAAGGTGTTTCAGAGCGACTCGGAGAACATCATTCTGATGTTGCACCACATCCCAAGGTCTGACGGAAGCGACATTGCCGAACGGATAGGTTCAAAAATTCGTGCTTTTCGCACACAATTGGTGACCATAATAAAAAATGAGCTCCACTCAAACCTTCCCAAAATACACTTCACCCCCAAAAACCTTTTCCTTTTCACGTCTGGTTGTGTGAACACCCCCTCCCACATGCCCATGTGGAGGATCGCAGGGTAGCACTCTTTCGATAGGGATGGGAATAAAAACGAGAAAATAGTTTGTGAAAACATTTGCATTGAGCGTGGAACTCAATGGATCGGACCATTGATAACAACAGACCGAAAAAGATTAGAAGCATTCGAAACCTGGTGTTGGAGCAGGATGCTGAAGATTAAATGGAAGGGCGAGATAAGAAGTCAAGAAGTTTACAGAAGAGTTGAAGAGGAAAGGATCATGCGGAGCACCATGGAGAAAAGAACGAGATGGATCGGGCACACCTTGAGGCACAAAGGGTTTGTCAAGAGCGCAACTGAAGGAAATATATCGTGAAAAGACCCAAGATATAAATTGGACGAGGAACAAATAAAAAAACAAATATGTATAAACGAATAATGGTACAATGAAGAGCTACCAGAAAGTAAGGGAACTGGCATTTGTTAGGGAAGGATGGTGGGCTACATTCAACCAATTTTTGGATTAGGCGACCAATGATGATGATGAGGAGGAGATACATCGGTGACTATGCGGAGGGTCGCAGCGAGGGCTGGGGGATGTGTGTGGGTGTATGTGTGTGCTGGGTGAGGAGCGGTGAAAATCATCCCGGGGAAAGGGAAGGGAGGAGTTGGGTGAATAGGTATTTGAACGGCGGACAGATGAATAAGGAAGAGGAACGTTAGCGGTAGTGGGAAGAGTGGGGTAGGCTGTGCCACATACAAGATGAGATACTTGGCTGATCATTGAAAAAATACGCCTAAGTACTCTCAATTATAGTAAATCAAATCACATTGTGATCTTCAACGTTGTCTCGAAACGTATTTTACAGCGATTCTAACGACTTCACCTTGAATGGAAAAAAATGTCGGTTACGGCTGTGCAATTGCATTTGTAACTCATCCTCAGAGCTAAAATAGACTGAAACTAAGAAAATAAAATGAAGAGTAATTATTAGTGAAGGAAAACAGTCGCGCGGTTCTAGGTCTAATGAATGAGGAGAGATCGGGAAACTTCACAGGTTTATATTGGCTTTATTTTGTTTCATCGAGTTTTCCAAGTCGCAAAACAGGTCTTTTTCGAATATTATATTTTAAATTAACGTGGTTCCAAGAAAAATGAGGTGAATACTGTACTTTTTGTTGCTATTGCAAAAAATTCGGTCTAATTCACTAACATTCTTAATAATTGAATATTATTCACCAATGAGGTTTTTGACTAATTTTTTTTTCGCGGCGTACCCTTAAAACGCCTTCACAACCGCAGATTGTGAACAAAACGCAGAAGTTCTACGCTGAACAATTAACTTTTTACGGGTGAGAAAGCATTGGAACCATGCATCGCTAAACTAAAAAAAATAACGATTGATGAGTCAGAACTTCTTTCTATTAATACAGCCTCTCTGGAGCGCGTCGACGTGGGCATCGACTAAGTTTTTCCTAATTTATCAAATATCTAGGTAAGAAGTTAATAATGTGGTTAATATTTTGATATCCATGGAGAAAAGGGATATTTTTATTTACAATTCTGCTAAATTTATCAAACTTCATTTGCAGTGATACCACGCCGAGACTACCCTTAAAAAGTACTTGACCACGAGCAATGCGCTCGCCGTTGCGTTGTCCTGACGCTGAATCCAGTTTTTCCTGCGTCACATATCGGCACGTTTACGCCTCACACTTTCCCTCAATATCTTTAGCATATATGAATATAATTGTTCTCTAATTCTTTCAGCAGCCGGAAACAACTATTTGAGATGAGTGCCTCGAGTATCGAAAAAAACGCGGGCTATCATCTCAAATAATGTTGTGCAAGACGATTGGCTAGTTTTCATAGGCTTAAATCCGTTTTCTGGGGCCGCACAAAGTTTTACCTACCCTCGAGGCCCCGTGGAAGGGTCGACCCTCATTTAGTCGGATCCCAACTCCAAATTTGAGCTTCGGCGTCGACCCCTCACCGTGGGTGGGTAATGGCACAAACTGACCAGCCGCACTTAAGTTTAAATTTTGTGCGGCCCCAGCAAACGAATTTAAGCCGTTTTTGCATTATAAACTCGGTAAGGCACTTAGATATTTGTTAGCAACAATCATAATAATGATAAAATAATGTTTACATTTCTCTCTAAGAAGAAAATCTGTATAAGTCCATTCATCACAAAATACGTGTCGTGTCACAAAAGACGTGACGGAGGTCTACGTGTTAAAATGGCTTTTTATTTCCAAAAAACTAAATCAATAAGGTGCAATTTTTTTCACTGTTAACCTTATGTATCACTAATGACAACTTATTTGACAAAAATAATTAAAAATCGCTCCAACCAACTCACACAAAGAGACGCGAGATGGAGAGACAAAAGATGCAGAGCGAGAGAGCAGGAGATGGACGAATGGCTCTCGTCGATTCAATGGACACACGCACACGAGAAGTCACGCACCGTTACCGAGAAGAAGACAACCCCTCCCCATCTGGATCACGATCGTCTCTCCTCAACGGCGGCCCCCCTCCCCCTCTTGTACGCTCCTCCTCCTCCTCCTTCCTCCCACCCTCCGACCACCGCTGAAAAACTTCCCATGCCTTCCTGACGCTGAGGTCAACGCCTCGCTCAAATATGCAACCTCAAGGTGTACTCGAGATGGAGTGAGTGCGGGGGGGGGGGAAGGGGCGGGTGGGGTGGAGGCCGGGTGAGGCGCCTCGAGAGCCAGCCTGGCGGCGGAGCGCCCCCTTCTCCCCTCCCCCCCAAGTGTATACACGGAACGGTGGAGCGCGGAAGAAAGGAGCGTGCTCGCCACTTCGTCCATCGGATGTCGGCGTGATTGGGAGGGCGAGGGTTGTCGTAAGGGAATGCGGCACTGGGATCAATCCTTAAGGGGGCTGTAAACCACGGGGATCGACAACGCTTGCAACATCTACGCGCATTTATTTTAAGTCTCTGCTTTGTTACTCAGATGAGATAATGGAGGAGTTACTCAGATGTAATGGAGGAGTAACTCAGATGTAATGGAGGAACAAGACTTAATTGGAATTGAACGACCAAAAATAATGATAAGTATTTGGAGAGGTATTTTTCTCTTGAAATTGTTTGTGTTGGAATTGTTTAGTTACCTGTGGCTTAGCGACAGTTTGTTTATTAGGAAGAAGATGATTTTTGATTGTTATTATCAAGTTGTGTACAATTAAAAGAAGTCGTGAAATAAAGTTACCTTATAAAAGGAATAGAATAAAGACTTCTGAAAGGTTATGGGCCCAGTCTGGACATTTTAAAGATGAGTGATAATCAAGAGCTGAAGATAAACTTCGAAAAATTGAACGACGGGAATTACAAAGCATGGGAATTCAAGATGAAATTGCTTCTCATCAGAGAAGGTACGTGGCAAGTTGTCAGCGAAGAAAAACCGGAAACATCAACCGCAGGCTGGAGCAAGAAGGACGAGAAAGCACAAAGCACAATTACGTTGAGTGTCGACGACAGTCAAATAGTTCACATATGCAAATGCACTACAAATAAAGGTATGTGGATAGAGTTGCAAAAGGTCCACGAGAGAGCAAACTTAAGTAATAAGCTATACTTACTTCGGAAACTACACCAAAGTAAATTGAGAAAATAACCGATGCAAGAATATTTAAGGTCAACATTGGAAATTGTGGAGTGCCTGAGAGGGATTGGTGAAGAAAATAAAAACCTCCATGTTGCGGCTTTAATACCGAGCGGATTACCGGAAGAATATGAAGCACTCGTGACAGTATTAGATGCTAGACCGGACGAAGAACTAACGCTAGAATACGTAAACGGAAAGCTTCAAGACGAGTACAATCGCAGAACACAAGTTATAATGTCTGACAAAGTGTATGTACAATCTGCATTAAAGGAAAACAAAATCATAGTAATGACACAAAGGGAAGATCGACAGCTTATAACACACCCGGAACCTGTGAGTGTTTTGTCTTCAAGAAACCCAGGCACTTGATGAAGGATTGCTGGTTTTATAAAAGAAGACAGCGTGATGCTGGAAATCGGAATCGAGGACAGATAGCAAAAAGTGCAGTCAAAGAAGCAGAAAATACTCTCCATAATAATTTATGTTTAAGAACAGGCGGCTCTCCATCTAGCAATTAGTTCATTGATTCAGGGGCCCAGTATGCAGTCATATGACGAACGACGAAAATTTCTTCACGAAGTTAAACAAAGACAAGCAAGAAAGAATCTCAATAGCCAACGGTGAAGTGATGGAATCAAAGGGAACAGGGGAAGGCTATTTATTTTGCAAAACTCCATTTGAAGAAATTAAAAGGATCCTAGTAAAGGACATCTTATTTGTACCCGAGATTCAAAGCAATCTATTGTCCGTGAAAAGGATGACCAGACAGGGTTATGTCGTAACATTCAAGGATAATTTCTGCACCATCACATAGAATCACTTAGTAATTACTTTTGGAGAAACAGACACAAAACTATAAAAATTGAAAGGCGAAGAGGTAGCTAATTAAGCAAGTGTAAGTAATCATGAGAATTGTATCCACAAGTGACACAGAAGACTTGGTCATCGAGATCCTCTCGCAGTAAAGAAGTTTGTGAATGAAGAACTGGCCGACGGAATAAATATTTCTAAATTCAACGATATTTTGAGATGTAGATGTTGCACAAAGGGAAAACTCACCAGGAAAACAGTTCCAAAGACTGCCAGCTCTCGAGCAAGAAGGCCCTTGGGCCTCATTCATACTGATATTTGTGGGCCAATGACTACAGTGACACCAGGAAAGAAACGTTACTTTTTGACGTTCATATAGGACTTCTCTCGCTCTACCACTGTTTATCTCCTCAATAGTAAGGATGAAGTTTCATTAAGATTTGAAGAATTCATAGAGTGTGTTTTCAATAAATTCAATAGAAAACCGAAGATTCTCCGATCAGATAACGGAGGGGAGTATACAGGAAGAAAAACCCAGGATGTTTTAAGATGGCATGGAATACAATTCCAAACAACAATTCCTTATACACCAGGACAGAACGGAGTTGCAGAACGCAAGAATAGAACTCTGACAGAGTCAGCTAGGCGCATGCTTATGGATGCTGATCTACCCAAGAAATATTGGGGTGAAGCAATAATGACTGCATGCTACCTACAGAATCGGCTAGCCAGTAAGGCAGTTGACAAAACCCCATATGAATTATGGAATGGAAAGAAGCCTAAATTAGGACATATCCGAGTGTTTCGTAGCAAGGATTATGCTTACATCCCCAAAGAACGAAGGACCAAATGGGATCCTCGTGCTCAGGAAGGAATTGTAGTGGGATATAGTGAAGTTGCAAAAGGCTACAGAATATTGCTGTCTAAAGGTAAGGTCCTCATCAGTCGGACTGTGGAGATTGATGAAGACAGTAAAGGGCCAATGGAATTTGTCAGTACTTTTCAAGAGAAAGAAAAATGTATAGAAATTCAAGATATTAACCCACTTACTGAAGAAGAGAGGGAAGAAAGGGAACATTTATAGAAGGAAGTGAATCACCTGAAAGTCAGACAAGGGAAGGAGATAAAGTAACCCGTAGGTCATCAAGATGCAATAAGGGTATACCACCTAGAAGATTATCGTATATGATCAAATTAGAACAACAATCAGAACCAGAGTCATGGACGAAATTGATGACCCTCCCAAAGTATGAGAAGCAACAGTGGATTGAAGCTGCAAATGAAGAGATGAGAAGAGAATTCATGAAGAAGAGAAACAGACCTGTTGCCTAGAACTACCAAAAGGAAGGAAACCAATTGGCTGCAAATGGATTTTCAAAATCAAATATTATTTTCAAGGGAATGCATACAAACATAAGGCCAGATTAGTAGCGAAAGGATACTCACAAAAATATGGCGAAGATTATGATGCAACATTCGCACCTGTGGTGAAGCAGAGTACCTTCAGAAACCTACTGAGAGTAGCAGCAGCTCGGAAAATGCATTCCAGACATTTCGATGTGAAAACAGCTTACTTGAACGGGGAACTTGAAGAGGAAATATACATGGAACAGCCAGGTTATATGAAGCGTCAAGAGAAACATTTGGTGTGTAGGCTTCAAAAATCAATTTACGGACTAAAGCAGGGTGCTAGGGCTTGGAATGATAGATTAAACAGACTCCTCACTGAAAATGGATTCATACGCAGTAAAGCAGATCCATGCTTATATAGTTAGATATGAAAAGGAACTTGGCTGTATATTCTCTGTTATGTAGATGATCTAGTAGTAATGCATAAGGATACTTCAGTGAGAGAAAATTTTAGGTAAAATTTTTGCAGGCACTTTGAAGTCAAGGATCTTGGAGAAATTTCATTTTATTTAGGTACTGAAATACAAAGGGATGGAAATGGAAATTTTCTTATCAATCAAAGAACTAAAAGCAAGAATTTGTTACATAAATTAGGTATGGAAGAAGCAAAAGTGGTATCAACGCCAATGGATATGGTATACTTAAATTATGAAGGAGAAACTGATTCCCTACCTAATAATAAGCAATATAGAGAAACTGTAGGTGCACCTCTTTACATATCAACAAGTACAAGACCAGAAATTGCAGCAGCAATAGGAATTTTATGTAGGAGAGTTAGTTGCTCAAGAAAAAGAGACTGGGAGGCACTGAAGAGAGTTTTGCGATACTTAAAGGGAACTTAAGAATTTAATCTAGTGCTTTCAGCAAGTGGGGGTGCGAACTCTAACAGGCTATGTAGATGCAGATTAGGCAGGGGATAAGAAGGATCGCAAATCAACAAGCGGATACATATTTAAGATTGGAAACAGCACAGTTTCCTGGTCAAGTAAGAAGCAGACGTCTGTGGCTTTATCATCGACAGAAGCGGAATACATATCTGCAGCCCATGCGAGTCAAGTCCACCTGGCTGAGACATCTGATGGCAGATCTAGGGGAGGAACAAGTTGACCCAACACAACCAAGCCAACATCAAACTAGCTTCCAATGAAAAAATAAGTCCTCGGACGAAACATATTGATGTGCGTTATTATTAAATTTGCGAGATTTGGTGGACAGCGGTGTGATCACATTGTCTTACTGTTGCAGTGAGGATATGGTAGCAGATGCCCTTACAAAACCCACACCAAGAATACAGTTTGAGATACATAGAAAAGAAATGGGACTTAAATATTAAACTGTCGATTGGGGGTGTTGGAATTGTTTGTTTACCTGTGGGTTAGCGACAGTTTGTTTATTAGGACGAAGATTATTATTGATTATTATTAACAAGTAGTGTACAATTGTAAGAAGTCGTAAAATAAAGTTATCTTATAAAAGGAATAGAATTCTAAAAGTTTGCGCTATCGGGAAAAGGCAGGTGAGTACGTAAGGAAAAGAAGTGCTTGGGAATGAGGAACAGATTAATGATTTGGATCATCGCTATTAGGTTAGTCTTAACAAAAGGCGCTGAGGAGTCCAAACCAGAAGGACGGTTTTATCATCGTTAGCATTCATCAATCCAAAGAATGGTTTGCAGCAGCTTTCCATTTCCACTCTCCAGTCTTTCCACTCTTTCATTCCACCATATTTTTTTTTACTTTGGCGTCCTTTACTATTCGCTTGATTTATTCCATTCTTGGCCTTCCTCCACAATTATTCCCGTTAGATTATCCTTGGAATATTATCATCATAAGGTTGTTTTGTCGCAAAATGTGTCGCAACATATTTTCTTTCCCTCTTCGAACAGTTTTCACTATGATTTTTTCTCTTTAGCTGTTCGTAGAGAAAATTGAACTGCCCTTGAAATGTTCTCCTCATAGTGCCCAAGTAGGAATTGGAATCCCTTCAAAATATCTCTGTCTCCGCTGAAATTCGAATACAGGCTTTCGGGATGAAAAGCAAGCACTCAAGCCACCTCACCAACCCTATCCTCTGATTCTTCCCTAATCATTTATATCTACGAAGTACCGTGCAAGCCACCTCTGGGGTATGTGATACGCGGTGATTCCACTCCAAGCATGCAGCAATCGCCTCAGTCCAAATCAGAACCTCGCACGTTTCCCCGGCCGCTAGGAGCAGACCAGAAGCAGTCAGGAGAACAATACGCGGTCATACCAGGAAATACGAGAGTACTACGTAGAAAAACATACCAACAATCATTTCTCTCGTAAAGAAAAATCTAAATGTTAGTTATTATTAATGCGATTAGTAAGTAATATAACAAGATAATAAATTATGCACAAAGCTAAATCATGCCGGACATTACAAGCGGGGTGAGTTGTTAATAATGAAGGTAAGTTGTTAATCACAAACACAAATCATACTCTACCTAATGAGGGTCGAAGTTTCGTAGAACTGAAATATCACAACCATTTAGGTCCCTTATTATACGTGGAAAAAAATAACATTTGAAATCTATCAGTTCTGCCGTCTATTTCTTTAATCTTATGCTTGCAATCGTTTCTACCGTAATAGGTTGGCTCAAGTTAAATATGTTTATATATGTTGGACGTCAGGCACAAAAGTCATCTTCAAACTTAAGCAATATTGATCCTATATTCTTCCCTTCGATCAGTCAGAGGTTTCCACCCTAATTCCTTTATTGCAAAGTTTACATTTACGTTTTATTTTCCGTTTATTGAAAGACTTTCAATATAGTCAATCGTATCATTTACAATGTTAAGCAAATTCCATAAAGTCATTCCTCAGGAAGCGGAGTATTATTACAATTCCATTTACAAACCGGTAACACTGGTAGGTTTATCGCAATGACTTGCTGCTACGAAATCTTGCTGCTCTCCGCTGTATTCGACCTATTCCTGAATCTAAGTAGCCCTGCTTGGTGAGAGCACCATATGCCATCGGCGTACTCAAAGTGAGGTCTCACATGAAAAAAATAGCATAGCTCCTATCTTTCACGCCATATTTCCCCACTAATTTTTGAATAATCCTAATTTACGATTGGCCAGTCTGAAAATTTCCCGTATGCTTCCCCCAAGACAAGTCAACAGTAATGGTCACACCCGAGCATTTAACTGACGCTACATTTGAAAATTCGGTTTATGTACGTTTCGTTGAGCGAGTTCTCCTATTTTAAAAAATTCTTGTGAGCGCACATTTTAAAATTTATTCCCGATTGTTAAATATTGTACCATTAATTAGTATCCTCTAACTTCTTTTCAACGCGATTCTTTCAAACTCGTTGCAAATATCCCCGTACAATAATGCGTCGTTTGTTAAGAGGCAAATTTTCCTCCGATTAATCGTAGCGATAATATTCATAGACGAAAGGAATACATATTTCTATTACAGAAAACGTTCGAGGGTCCAAAAACTAAATGATGTAATGCTTCTTTTTTTATGTCGTTCAAGTTTGCATTGCCAGGGGCATACTTAATAAAGTTGGTAAAGATTTATAAGGCGCATGTATTTTGTGACGAGGTTAACTCAGTGCGAAGCGAAACTTTGTTTTAAATATTTAACAGGTCGTATCTACGAAATTGTGAACATAATTACGTTTTGTTTGAAGTATTAGTCTTTCATTACTTCTATATGCATTAGTCATTACATTTTACTGGTAAATGGAATTACCAAGCAAGAAATTGGGTTTTACTCTACATTTTTAGCTCTCTAAGAAAGTAACTTCTTGTTAGTATGACTCTCAATATTTCGTTTTTCGTCCAGATTCGGTGGGTCACAATCAGCGTTTATTCCCGTTAATTGTCTGAAAGTCATATCTAAAAGTAGTGAACACAGATACAAGTTTCGCAAAGTCTTGTTCTCCACAGCCTCAGGTTTTATGCCGAGGAGATAGTTCATCCACTTGCCAGTTTGCATTTTTAAATTCCCCGCCACAAACGTCAAGCGCCGCTTGGTTTGTCTTTGATAGCGAAGGGAATCTTTGAGCAGCTTCTCCTCCATTATGCTACTCCGCTCAAAGCTGGAGTAATTTTCTTTTATCCACGACACAAAGTCACGTTCGAAATTCTGGACAGGATATATTTCTGAACACTCAACTGAAACTTTAAAGTGCCGCTTAAGGACACTTTTAGTTTCCTCTAAAAAAACCTTAAGCCTTACTTTATTCGCCAATATTAAGTACTGTCACTTCTCAAGTATACGACTTTCTTCCGTTAACCCTAGATAGCTAACGTTCCAAACATCATAATATAAGCTAACCATTCGCCTTTTTTACGATCAATTTTTAAATGTAAATTTTAATGAAATATTATAATTTTTGGATCAGGTTTATTGTATTAATAGGATACATAGGATATAAATAAAAGATAATCATTGAAAAAAATATTTATTTCAGTTTTAATTACTAAATTACAAATCATAAATGGCACATGTTTCTTTGAAAAAATAAGGCACTTGGACTTACAATATCTAAATTAGCAATTATTATCTAGAAAATTGTTTGTTTCTTCAGTATTATAAAAAAGAAGTCTTAAAATCTATGAAAACTATAAAATGACTTAGGTTTTTTTTGCACAAATTGGGCAAAAGTCAATTGTATATTCGCCACAAATGGGAACTTTGCAGGTTCAAACTCAACACCTCACTTATTTTGTTTTTAGTTCTTCGAGGCATTGTTGGTATTTCAATTCGATGTTTTAGCCATGGTTTAACTAGTTTTTCATTTAATTATTTCATATAATCTTTTCGTATTAAAGGTCAACCTCTAGATACCAATCGTTGTGACAATAGAGGATGCAGGAGTTCATACGCGATATATTGAGCATATTATAGAACATGCACATGGGCCATCGGTTGGTTTTACGATTGCATGACATGCTTGAACACATCTGATCAAATGTATCTACGCCATCTTTTGTATTCTTGTAAAATTCTATTATACTTGATTTTTTTATGACGATCCACTGTTCCTTCTTCATCACATGAAGACAGCAGATATACCATTTTACTTGGCTTCGGTTTGAATGATACGAGTTATTGGCCCATCATAACAAAACATGGAAGTTCCAGTCGCTCTACCACGGGTTTTCTTCATTTCTTCCAGTATTTCTCTTTTGTTGGTGCGCAAAGTTCCAACTATTGTCAATTTTTAAGGTTGTTGTAACAGTTGTTTGGCTAATGGGATAGATGTAAACCAATCATCAGTGGTTACATTTCTGTTCGAGCTGTAAATACTCAGTGTTGGTTCCTTCACAACATATTCACCAAGGGGCAATCCTCCAGTATTTGTTCCTTTTCCAAGATAAGGCATGGCGTCAATCATATATCTAGGCCCACTGTCACACACCATTTCAGTTTTCAGACCATATTTTGCAGGTTTGTTAGGGATATACATTTTCAATTTACAACGACCACGGAATGCCAGAAATTGCTCATCGATGGTAACGTTGGTTCCAGGAATGTAATCACTACGGCACTGAATCATCAGCAAGTCCCATATTTTTCGAATTGGAGTAAGTATATCAGACTGCAAGGTTAGTATTCTAATAGTCCTGTCATCAAACCTAAGGCATTTTATGAGAAAATCAAACCTTTCTCGACTCATACACGATAAAAATCGGGCTCCGCATAAAGTATGCTCTTTATGAGTGGCCTACATGTGATGATTTTTGCCTCGAATATTAGCTTGAGTCAAATTGACGATATAATTAGAAACCGATAAAGAAGCTGACAAACCTGAAGAATCTTCACTACACTCATCGAGTGGAAGAGCGTCAGAAGGTGAACTTACTTGTAGTTCTACAGTGTCCGAGGGTTCGTCATGAAAATCACTTTCCACATCATCATTCAAAATCCCGTCCTCAGTCTCACTGTCAGAAAAAATATCACAGTCTTCATCATCTAAGGCCCGAAATATTGCTTTATTTGTGATTATCGTCCTCGAAGACATTCTTAACTATCAATGTAAAAACTGAAAGAAAACAAAGCAAAAATTAATACAAAGTCCAGGTGTAATAGTTACACAAAAGCTAACCATTCGTCAAAATGACGAGTATGCAGTAGGTATCTCAAAAACAAAATTACTTACCGACAAAGCACAACCTCCAAGGGGCGCAGTCTAGCGGTCACTAAGTTGGCGCCAAACCGCACGTGTGTCGGTAAAACAATTAGAAAGGGAGAGGGAGATATTTATTGGGTCTTCGTCAATTTTACGAATGTTAGCTATCTAGGGTTAAGAACTTTTGACTTTTAGTTGCCAAGGTGATGAGAAATCCCATTTTTCATTTCGTGGCGTTGTTGCACAGCCCCTCAGAGGCTGATACTGCTTGTTTCGTGTCGTGCCGTTCTATTGTCGGAGCAGATTTTTCGCATAATTAATTAAAGTAGGGTATTTGATGCCAACTAAATTAAAACATGGGAAGTGCGAACATTGCGGATTTTCATGAATAACTGCCGAGGATTAAGGGAGAGATCTTCGAATAGTGTAACTTTGATCAGCCCCAAAAATATGCCTAGAATAATGAGTGCTATGCTTGCTCATTATTCCTGCTGCTATCAAAGCGATTATAATGCATTACAAAGCAATTCATTCACACTAACGTTTCCTAAACTGACAATGCTGGAATGCAATGGGGGATGTCGCGGTGGCTTTCTGTCCACATCCATTGTTTCTCCGACTATAATGCCCCGGTAGTACTTTTCGTACTAAATGCTTGGATTAATTTTTGATAGAATAAAACATTTTGACTGCTATTATTTTATAGTTTTATTAGAAGTTACACCTATTTAAGGCTCATTGGTATGCATAGTACAATGTTTACTACATAGATTTTTGCTCACTGCTAGAGACCTACGTTCTACACCTATATAAACCTTAAGACAGTCATAGAGCTCAATGTGAATAGTTGGGGTTCTAATGGGCTCTAAGCCTCAGAATTACTACTCTCTATTCACCCTCGGAATGAATGAAGTAATGATCCATTTATCATGAAAAATAGCGCGTAGGTACTTGATTTTTTTCTACACTAATCTACAAAAATGGTGTGGTGTCTAAGTGTGTATGTTTGTAACTCGTCTCTTCGGAAACCACGGAACCGATTGAGCAGAAACGTTGCATGATTCTAGCAAGCATACTAAAGGTGCTTAAAAATATTTAACCAATTTGACCCCAAACGTGTGAAAAAGATCATTAAAAAAGTGTATCAAGTTCATTTTTACCACTTGCAGATGTCATTTCTTTAGATATTTCATTGAAAATAAAAATAGCACGAATTTAACAGTTTATAACCAGTTTCAATTTTTTTAACTAATTAATTTCAGTTATAGAGTTTTAAGTGACTAAATAGGCATTTTTCAATCAGTAAAAAAATTAACATTATTTATGGGCAGTGAGATTCTTTTCTGCATTTATAGAACTACTCGATTATTTCTTACTCTAATCTCTAACTTTGGCAATTAACGGGCATTTCTGCTAGTAATAGATGAAAGAGTAGATGCGATCTGTGTGATCATACAAATTCAAGCGATTGACTAGAATTTAAAATAAATATAAGCGAAAAATACGCACCTAATTTATATTCTTCATTCCAATTATTGAAAAAAATCGCAACTAACATCCCCTCTCGCATTAATTATGACGCTACGGTAATAAATATGAATTACTATAATTTAAGTTGCCGATCTTTCAATGTGAAAATTAAAATGATTTCATAGTTCTCTAAATGGCAACCATTTCCCCATAGGCAAATGTTACTCGTGATTTTAGTAAAAATAATTATTAGCGCTAAGTAACTTGATTTGAACCATGAATTAAAAGGCCCAGAGATGCAGCAAGGGCCGCTAATTTGATTTTAAGGCTATGTGCCCAAACGAGGTGTAGTTCCGCTAAATGAAAGAATGAATTTGTAAATAAAACCAAAAATATAAAAATCTGGAAAAGGAGCAAATAAAACTCACATTTCTATCTTTTAAAGGGTTTTTGTGATAAAAGATGACAAAGCATTTTCTTAGCAAAGCATTCTTTCTTAGCTATGCTTTTTCTTACAATAAATGCTTGGTATTTTGTTGCCTCAACAAAGATGAGATATTAAAACAGAAACAAAAATTGCACTTTTCTACTGGGTAGGAATGGACCCTGTGGAATAGTGCAATTGTTGTTTCTGTTTTAATATGACGAACTTCCACGATATCTCACCTGAATCTGTTGAAATTATGAGATATTTATTAAATATGCGGTTACATTCATTTAATTTCTATTGTGCGATGTGTCACTCTAACTTCCTCAGTTAGAGCGTAGCTTGTTTGTGATTTGAGTTTTCTAACGGCGACTCTACGATGATTTTTAAAATTTTTATCTGCGCATTACAATACAAAATAATTTATTTACACTATGTATGCGATTAAAGTTAGGTTGTCATGGTCATAAAGCTCAAACTAAACCTAAACCCTCCGTTTCACACTGTCCCATCACCTTATATATTTTCATCCAGCCTTCAGTGACGACAACCCTCTCCTTCCCCATTTTCCCGTTCTCCCAGAATCTTCCCTTGTTGCGAGGCCTTTCGCATCCAATGGACTTATTTCCCGCTCCATCCATCTGCTCGCCGTCCTTATAATTTTCCCTGCAAACGGCTTTTCGTCGAACATCATGACGTGTACCTTTTTTATCCTCTCCGTTCATCGCCCTTCCTCTCTCCTTCTTCAACACCTCTTTTCAAAACCCAGTCCACTCTCATCGTCCCCCGCTTCGAACCATTCTCCTATAACGACAGCATTTAAGCGTAAGATTAGACGAGTTTGGTATTGGACTGATTCCTAACATGAGGCATGCTTCTACAAATTATTCTACTTCGGTAAACGCCAGAACTACAGAGATTCCAGAGAACGAAAGTAATTCCCATAACACTTCTAAAGAATTAGGTTGTAAAACAAACTTTTCTCATCTCCAATTCACAAAGAAGTACAAAATCTGGATTGCTCATTTCAAATGGTTCAAAATTTCCAATTTTTACATTCCGATATTTTATGAACCTGACAGAATAAGCCACTGATATAAAATAAACACTACCAACTACTTCAAGCATTAAAAGCGCATTAATTTCTCAAGCTAGTTTATTCAATTCTTGAATTAATTCTTCAAATTCAAGTCATTTTTGCTAGGTTAAAGTATTTCAAATCCTATCGTTGCAAGGAGAGTCAAAGGCAGCCTTATCAGAGGAGCATTTCACAAACCCGAGAAGTGTGTCGAAAAAATAGCTGCCAGTGATAGGAATGGACTATAGTAGAGTGAGGAAGAAGACGGATATAGACTCAGAAATGGTTCCCAGAGCTGTTCCAAGAGCACAACCCACGAAAAGAAGAAACCAAAGCATAAAAAATGGGTTTTTAATTCTTTAAATGTTAAAACAGACGAGCTCATGTAATTTATAGAGTACCTGCTCTGCTTCCTACACGTTTTCTTAGACCAATGACCCTATCAGCTCATTAATAAATGTGAAGCCAAGCGCTGACAAGTACAGGAAAGGTTCCCTACTCAGTGGAAATACTTTATGACTACATTTGGGCAAACATACTTGGAGGATGTTGCAAAATTCTTCCGGGTCGATGCCTCATTTCAAGTCCAGTGCCGGGTCGAGATCACTTGTCTTCCGCGTGCGGTTTGCACCTGCTCGTGCTGCGGGACGGCGCCGCGAGTATTCTGCACCTGCTGAGAGGGAAGTCTGCGCCCTGCGCCTCCTCGCCCTTCTCCACCTCCAATCCCCCTCCGCCCCGTCACTCCAAGTCGCTGATTTTGGTTTCACCCGGTACTTTTCTTCAGTGTAAGAGATGCAAATTCCTAGAACATCAGTGAATCAAAAGATTTTGATACCCCAGATTTTCCTTCATGATGGAAAGATTTAAATCAAAGGAATTATTTTATTTCCTTGCTGCTTTAATGGATTTTTAAAATATATTTTTTTCCACCTACGTTTGACGACTGTTACAGAATCAAAACTAGACGCTCTTGAATTCAAAATAACAAAGTTGCATTTGATATCTGCCGTCATTTTTCTTCAAATCCCAAAAATACTCTGGTCATGAGGTTCAAAAACTTCCAGCCCACGCGGTAAATTTTTGTGGAATTGTTATTGAGAGTGCATCGAGGCAAGTTAGAGAACAGAAAGATAAGATTTTTGATGACCGGAAGCTATGATTTCAAATAAGTAAGGGATGAATTGTCAGTGGTTAGGTAAGTGTCCGAAAACGGATCACTTGTGTCACTGAGGATGAGAGAGGGGTAGCCAGGGAAAGGTTGATATGGGAATGAGAGGGTGTATGGTAGCAGGGGAAGGGAATTTATCTTCGCATGGCCCAGAATTAAGATCTGGATGTCACTGAAAAATACGTCAGTGATTCGAGACCTGAGTTGCACTGAGGTAGTGAAAATTGAAACTACGAGAACTACGAAAATTGGAACTCGTAAAATGCGTCCAAGATAATAACGCATTTGACATTTTGAAATTCAGCCAACTCGTCAACACGTCCAGTGTCATTTGTGGAAGGGAATCACGTGACCGAAGAATCCATGATGGTGGCCTTTGCTTAACTTATACGACCCTAAAAAATTATCATTCTTTCTTCATTTCTTTTTAGGACAAAACAGTATATTTCAGCTGTGCTATTTCTCCTTAGCAAACGACAGAATTCCTTCAATATTTCAACTGATTTTGTCGTATTTATGCCATTACCAAATTACAAGGCGGTGAAAAGTGGCAACAATGAACTTAATGCCACTCGATAAGGAGAGATTGAGTACTTTTTGTATCAGTTAGTAACTTCATTTAAAACTATAATCACTGAGTCCATTGGAGTGAAATATTTTGTGGGACATAAGGAGCTGACCACACTAACTCCTTTTTTTAAAACTTTTCATTGAATGAGAGCCATAGTTAAGTAAATGCAAAAAAAGGTTTAATGGTTTCTCCAGGATATTAATTTTGTATCAAAACTACGTCTCCGGTACAGAGACGTTAGCTTACCTTACAGAAGGAACTGGTACCACGGAAAGTACGACGATATCCGTAGAATTCTTTAAGCCGTTGAGGACAGTTTATGCAAAATTTCACGCTAATGATGCCAATTCATCATACACAGAAAACATGGAAATATATCACATTATTATGGTTTCATTTAGTTCTCGCTCAAAAGCCATGAATATTATCCGAGGTGGCCTCCGTCCACACTGCCTCGAATAATCGAGACTGCACTGAACTTACCAATATAACGCAATCTCCTAGGAGAAGATTTTTTTTTTACTTCGACCCTCCGTCCAACTGCCTTTCCGTTCCACGACCTCCTCCGCTGAGTGCCAACGAACCCGCATCGGGGAAGGGGGCGGGGAAAGTGGGAGGAAAGAAAGGGGGTGAGGGTGGAGGGGAATAGAAAGAGGGAGGGGAGGGGTGCGGTGGTGGAGCGGAGCGACAGCGCTTTCAACTTCCGCGTTTACGTTTTCGCTCGAGAGCGCTGCACCCGCGGAGCGTAAAATGTTTACTAAATACCTACAGCATGTCTACGCTCCCTTGAATATTTACAAGGTGTCTAGAAAATATTTCATTCATTTGAAAGTTGTCCAATGTCCATTCACAACATTGGTGCCCATTTAAAATGGTACATAAAACAAACGAAGAAGGAGCACATGAGAGTTCATAAACAGCAAGAAGAACAAGGAAACATGACGTCGCCCAAAGAGAGAGGATCGAAGTGGCAGGGAAAGGTAGTGGTAAACAGGGGAAAAATAATAAAAATGACTTTGGTATCGGAGAATATCCTCAGAACTATGATCATTTGTTGACATTAGGGGGGGATAGCTCAAGTCATTTCTTGATTTCTTTTTCCAAATAAAACGTGCACACGAGTTTGAAACTTTAAATGGTCATTCCTTCGTACACTGGAATGAGTTGCAGGAGTTGGAGTGTCCTGGAAAATTGACAAATCCATGCCGCTTCCTAGTTTTCCGATCAATCGTTCCTCCTACTAGAAGAGGAAGGTGCACGGGGGAGGGGAGGAGGAGAGACGAGCGGAATCCCTGCACCACCGTGACCCCTCCATCGCAACCACCCCTTTCCGAGCCCCGAGTCTCGTGACCCTAAGGGGTTGCTACGGTTAGCTCGGTGCAGGGGTCGCAGGAAGGGAAGACGGGCGACAATCACCGAAGTAGAAGGTGACCTCAATTTAAGGTGGGTGGAGCGATTTTCGTATATGTCCAGATTAGGGTGAAACTTCGATAACGTGTACTTGCTGGTAAATTAAATACCTTGAAGGTGTAAAAATTGCACGTTATCGAATCAGTATCTTGTAAATTTAATTTTACTTGAACACGTAGTCTTTTGGCACTAGGAGTTTTCCAGTATCACAAAAAAACATTGTGAAGGTGTTTTCGTCGCACGGCGTGAAAATATGAGACAATTAAAAGACTTATGTGGATATATTTAATTAATCACATATGATATCAGTATAAATACTCAATTGTTGCTCCATTGATATTACAATATTTACGCTGTGTTTCTTACAGCTGCTGAAATCAATAGAAAAATTCGTAACATAGTCTCCAGAATGACACGGGAGAAATCTTGCTCAAACCACTTTTAGGAGGTTTTACTGTGACTCTTCGAGTAAAAAACTAATTCTGACTTCGACCTTCTCGTCTGAATTGTTCGTAAAATAAATTTGTTTTTTTTTCAGGCCTGACTTCTTGGAAGTCAACGTTATCAATTAATGAAGTTCTCTTGGGCTCCACACGAGGTTAAACAGTGTTTAACTGCCAACATTTCTGTGAATGAGTCCGCCACCGTCTTCAGGGCACAAACTGACATTTTTAAAATACCAGTAAATTAATTTTTTCGGTGTTTACTAAACGTTGCTGTTTACGCCAATTGTTGTTTTCTTTCTCTTTTCCTTAAGTAAGTTGAGGATAGGCTTCCAGACGAAACTCAAGGCAAAACCGGTGTCGCGATTGACATTGTAGCTCTCCAATTTAATCTCCATAGCCTCTTTGGTGAGTTTATCCCAATTTCTAGATGTTCTGTGGAGTAATTGGGTCTTTTTGAAGTGAAAGGGATGGTCATTTGCGAGGCTATGTTCCGCTAGCGCCGATTTTTCCGGATGGAAGAGTCTAATACAGCTCCGGTGTTCCTTTACTCTCTTCTCAATTGTGCGGCCAGTTTCTCCAATATACACTTTACTGAACTCACACAAGACGCGGTAAACTTCTGATGTTTTTAAACCAAGTGGGTCTTTTACCCTCACGAGCTGGCATCGTATTTTCCTCGGTGGAAAGTGGATTGTGCGAATGTTGTGCCTGTTTATTATTTAGAAATTTTTCCCTAGATATTTCCTATTTCCATAAGTATTTTTCCCGATACCGATGAAATATAAGGGATGCAGGCATTTGCAATAGGTTTCTTATGATCACCGAACAACGATTACGAACAGTCTGTAAAGAAATCAGGAATGAACTGTGGGCAGGTCTTCGCGTAGACACTCCGTGGCAATCGCAGTTTGTTTTCAGAGCCCGTTGAATTGCTCCCTCACAGTAGCCATTTCGGCGGAAAGTCCTTTTTAGGTGTTCAAACTCCATTGGTAAGTTGTCATCATCCGAAACCACCTTGGTCCGATGAATAAGTTTAGATAACACTGCCGCTCGCTGCGAGGGATGATCGTGGCTGAGGCCGTTAAGGTAAAGGTCGGTGTGCGTTGGCTTGCGATACACTCGATGACCCAGCGTTCCATCTCCCCTGCGGTAGATGAGAAAATTGAGAAAATGCAGGCAGTCATTTTTCTCCTTTTTCATGTTGAATTTTATGTTTTCATGCTGGTTGTTCATATGCTTCAGGAACTCTTGGAGAGCGGAAAAACCATTCGGCCAAATAACAAATGTGTCATCCATATATCTGTAGAAGTATTTTAGCCGAAGGGGAGCAGATGATAATGATTTTTCTTCAAAGTTTTCCATTAAAAATTGGCAATTGATGGTGAGAGAGGAGATCCCATTGCAACTCCGTCAGCTTGTTCGCAATATTTTCCACTGAATAAAAAATAAATTGAAGTCAACGTGTGCTTAAATAGACTTACTGCCTGCCTGTCGAAAAGATCTGCTAGCAGCTCGAGTGTCTCTTTCAGCGGAACACGAGTAAAAAGTGAGACGACATCGAGGCTTACCATAATGTCTCCTGGGCTAAGGTGGATGTTTTTCAGGATTTTTATAAATTCTTCCGTGTTCTTTATATGATGTTCACAAGTCCCCACGTAGGGTGAGAGGACATCGTCGAGGTACTTTGATAGACCGTACGTTGGAGAATCGATGGCGCTAACAATAGGTCGTAGTGGTACCCCATCCTTATGAATTTTTTGTATTCCATAAAGTCTGGGGGGCACCGTCGACTGTGGCACTAGGCCTCTTGCTATCTCAGTAGGGAACTTCATTAAGCCCGAAAGAACTTTATTAATACGATTCGACAGGAAAATTTGAAATCACATATAACGTTATTAATGTTTCACAATGAAACTTTGTACTTCTCCACACTTCTTTTCTCTATTGTGTTTCATATCTACATATGGTCCTTTCCTCTTCTACTCTAATGTACACTTCATCATTTTGTCCGTCCATTTTATCTTTAGTATTCTCATCCAGCAACAGGTTTCGAAGGCGTCTAGTTTGTCCTGGTCAGCTATTCCAATGGCCCATGCTTCCGATTCATAGAGTGCCATAGAATGCGAATTTATACGTTGCAATTTATCACAATGATATCTAACACTACTAGCTATCTAGCTCTAATATCTGGCACTATAATGGTATCCGACACTTATATCTATCAAGGTATTATGCTGAGTAAAAAAACACATATTTACATTTGATCTTTGCTTTAATTTCGGATTCCGCGCCGTGACCATAAGTGACAAAAATAATTTAAACGAGGCAAAAATTTTAAAATATGAATATGTATCGTCATAATTACTGCATGCATGGATATTTACAACGTACAAACAGTCAAACAAGAATTATTTTCAACTAACTTGATAAGTTATTAAGATATACACTAAATGACTCACAATTACAGCTCCAGCTTTCTTAAGCTAATTGATACTAATAAAAGAGTCGTGTGGAAAAGCAGAGAATGGCAAATGATATAATTGAAATATACAACATTACGTATTCGAAAAATAGCTGAAATTACACCTCAGAACCATGTTGAAACTTTTGACCCCACAATAGCCCTGATGTGATAATTTTAAGCCATATTTTCTTTCAACTTTATCTCATTCAGTGAACTTGATTGACTAGCGACGGAGTTTAATCAGCTTTCCTGGGACTCGTCATTTCCGGGAGGTTTTCCTCGTCTCGGGCAACAATTATCGCCGCCAAAGGTGAACGCCTTTCCCTCCGATGAGTTATCGCAAGAATGTCGCACGCGGTGGGTTGAACACCCGTTCCATGTGCATATTTAATTGCTGGACACGAACGCAAAGAGCATCATGCAAAATCATGCAAATTTCCATGGCTTGACACCACCCCTGAAAACAAAAGAATTCATGAAGAATGTTCTACTTTTAAATGGAGAGGTAAATAACCTCCTCTAGAATAAAAATGAATCAGACAAATACTAAAATCCAAGTACGTGGAAGAGAGAAGCTTAATGGAGAAGTCACACTGAGAGGAGAGAAATTAGAGCGAGTGGATTTCTTCACTTATCTCGGAAGTACCATCTCGTGGTACGGATGAAGTACGATGGACGTCAAGCAAAGAATAGTCTAAGGTAAGAAAGCGTTTACGGTGAAAAGTTCAAAGAAGACAAGGCAACATCCGAAGAAAAATTGCGTAAAAATATTCGAAACCATTCAATAAACACACCAGAAAAAAACTATTATCTCTCAAAACCTTCAGGAGGATGCTGAAGATCAAATGGACGGAAAATGTATGAAATGATGAAGATAGCAGAGCAGTAGAAGTGTAAATGTCCATTTGGAGTAATATGAAGAAAAGAACAAGGATTGGACTCGTCTTGATGCGCCATGGCTTGTGAAGAAGAAAACTGTAGGAAAAATAGAGGGAAAAGTCTCCAGAGGTAGATCCAGGAATAAATGCATTGACCAAATATAGAGGATAGTACACAGGAAGAGCTACCAGGAAGTAAGGAAACTAGCTGTAGATAGGGAAGGATTGAGGGCTGCAGTCAATCAATCTTAGGATGATGATTAAGCAACCTTAATATTAACACTGTATCCAGTCAACAATCCATCCCGACCTGTTTAAGCGCCAAGAAAACTTTTTAAATTACTAATTTGCAATCTTCAGCTATCTATTCGCAAGAAAATTGTAGTGCATCGTGGGAATGGGAAGCTACTGAAGCCTCATATCATGTGCGGACTATATATTGCAGAGAAGATAATTTCATTGCACACATGAGAAAATGTCATATCAAGTTTGACTAAGTTCGCAAAACTATGCAATCTTTATCTTTTCCAATTATTTCGGTTTTTGCCTTTTTCGACCGGTTTAAAGCCAAAAGATGCAATGATTACTTCTAAAACTTGATATTTCTTTCATCATTAACCTCTCCAAGGTAGAGCCACGGGCGATCAAGGATGTACCCCAATGAAAATATGAAAAAATATTATGTGACACATTCGTAAATTTACGATAGTACTTATTTATAAATGGCTACAAAAATAGTTCTGTTGGAATACAAATAAAAAAATTACAGTGTAAAGTCATATGGTTATAAAAGAAAAAAAGTTTTTTGCATCAAGAGCAAAAAAGCACCAAATTAATAACCTTCGGATGTGTTCGTTGCAAGCGGTCATAAAAAAAAATCGTACAGGAAGAAAGCTGTTAAACGCATCATTCAGTTAGGTATGCATAATGCACCCTGCAGTGAAATCACCGCCTCTCAAGGGCGCTCCCTCTCTCGCCCGCCCGCGCGCCCGCCTCCAGCTACGCTACGCTGCACAGTCTTGTCGAACACCTTCCGAGTTGACTACAAAGGAGACGTCGGAATTGCATTTTACAGAATTTGATTTTTGGAAACTCAATTATATTTCTACACCTGACATATATTTCGTAATAACTCGATTATATACACAAATATTTTCTTCAAACGCAAAATAGTACAATTATTACACATAAATACTTTTGTTAACAAGTATCGGGGAATCACGCAGAGTCCAGAATTTGAAAAACAACGTAAATCAAGATAATTTCGTCTGCATCTTGTATGTCACGCCGAAAACTCTTGTCATGACTGGTTTTAGTGAAGGAATTATATTTAAATAAAACTATTGAAACATTTTCATTATTGTGTGTTGATTATGGATAAAAAAAGATATACTCAAATACATGAAAGTCCAAGACTATTTTTCGAATTAGATTAGGATTCAGTAAATTGTTCAATCAATGATCCACGATTACTGCTCCTACCACCTTTCAAAATAAATGTTAAAGGGGGAATTTTTAATTTTTTTAAATAACAAAAGAAATCTACACTGTCTCCCACGCCGTGAATTAGAAAAATAACATTAATACCCCAATGCTATGCCTCGTAAAAATAGAAAAAACGAGAAATTTTATCGTCATCTGTTCAGAAAAGCACCATATAAACAAAAACTTTTTTACGTAAAAAATGATATGCTATAAATTTTTCTTTTTTTCTGTTTATTTTAAAATACTGAGTGGAGAGAAATATTTGGCCGTCCCAATAATTCAGGGTTTTAGTTACGAATCAACCTTATTGGAGTAAAACTAGATATTTACTATCAAGTCCTCCTGCAAACTATAGGTTTTATTTTCACCAGCTAATTTGATGTTTGGCTGCTGCGGAGAGATTTTTTGACGGTATGAGTGGATAAATTCGATTCACTAAGTTAAAAATTAAAAGGAAATTAAACTGTTACGGAAACAGTTGAAATGTAGCGTGGAGAATCGATTATGCTTCACTCGCTGAGCCCTAATCACAAGATTCACAAAACACAGCTTTATTTACCTTGCTTAGCAGGCTCAATGCTTCTTCTTTCATGAATGTCAGGATATGTCCGATTAAAGATAGAGAATTTTGTACCGCCAATGCCAAACTTGACTTGAGTCTCAGTTGTACAGTCAGACACCTAAATAAAGTTATGCTTAAAGGAATAATTAACTCATTTTTTCGATCAGTCGCTAAATATAAGAACAGACACTTAGGAAACGGTGGTGTGAAGAGTGAAGCCTATATCAAACAGTTTAACTCCTCTTGTGAATGCAGTGTTGATAATATCAGATGTGCAATCAACATACAGCATCCAGGCGTTCAAATATGTAGAACTGGAAATATTAGGATGTGAGATCTGTTGATATTAGGGAAATTTCGACAACTTAAACGAAACAAAACCGTCGTTTTAAAACAGCTGGTACGTGATTGTCGAGCTGTGAGGGCAACATGCACAAAATAATGGCTAAAGATCATCCAACAAAATGCTGTCTAACTTTGGACACTCTTCTTTCATTTTTAAACCAACTTTTCAGGAGCTGTTGAACGTCCGTGAGTGACAGCATCCTGCCCTTTCATCTCCACAGAGCATAACGATGGGAATGAATGCACGGAAACTGGCGGCAAGCCCACCGGAAAATCCCTGCACCAAAAGGGCAATGAGAAGATAAGGGAATACATCCGCGTGACTGGACCACTTCCCGAGTCCCTGACGATCGTGGTCGCGTGCTCTTTGTTTGCGATAATATTAATCGGGTCCATCGGAAACTGGCAGTTTGCGTTACAGCTGGGAAAGGCTACTGTTTAAACTCTATTATGGAGAAAGAAGAGTACCCTAGCAAAGAAACTCTAGCCTAGTAAAAAGTTACCTAGTACTCACCCCGAAAGAAAGATGAAGGGTGCTAAATACATGGCGTCTCATTAGGCTCAAGAATATCTGCGAAAAACCTCTGCCATTTTCAGAGATTGCACCTGATTCCTCGGAATGTAAAGTCAGCGCCATGGATGCAATACCAAAATAAAATTTTAAATGTATTTCTGCAAGCCACAAAAGAACCAAAAATAATAGAAGAAAATAAATAAAAAAGCGAAACGTTTCCAACTAGTGCGTTACGATTGCACAATATTTGCCCGGCATACATCTCGTCTTGTTCATGTCAACAAACATTCGTGAGCATCTGATATCACATTATGGTATTCATTGATTTCTATTTCAAATGCCGTCTGCATTCTGCAAGCTGATGATCGACTTTTCATGGTGTTTAACTCTAAGTTCGGGATATTACAAAGACTAGGCATTAGAGCACTCCAAGAAATAATGCTCCGAATGGAAAAGCCAACCAAAAAAGACTATCCGAGAACACAAGGGCTCTGTGATTTTCGAATCGGAACACATTTATCTTGGTGCATCGTGTCTTAAGTCAAAGAGCGCCTTTTGAGCATTGCTCACTTATAAACACAAGAGCGCATATGTTTTCCCCGCGTTACAGTCCTGCATACCCAGCGCGGCTCTTTAAAATAGATTCGGAGATTGTTGTCGCATGCTTGAATTTTTTTAAGGAAAAGTCACATTGGACTCTTCTATCAACAAGCTTTGTGAGTGTGCCTATTTTTTCTTAAGACGTTCACGGCAGATAATTGAAAATTTCCCATTGGAATACCTGCAGTTCAATTCATTGACTATCTAAAACAGTGTTCCATATCGCAGATTAACCCTTCCCCAGGATGTATAGAATTCCATTAATCAGACATCGATTAATACACAAACAGCGATAGTACATAAAGTATTCCACCTACGGTCCACAACTTCAGCTCCCTTTTTTCAGTATAAAATCTTCTACAACATCATATGCTCTCAAGCACATACCATTTGAATTGTTAAAATGTTTTCATATGCAAAAAATGGATATTATCGGTGTTTTTTGCATTTGGAGAAATTGATGAGCGAATCTAATCATGCGACGGCTCATTTTTTAGGCATTTTCATTCCTCAAGTTCCAACTCATTCAAGTCCCCACATCTGATACATTTTTGTAGAAACACTAAAAACCACTCTACGCGACCTTTATCCGAAGTTAATAACAGAAAAGGGATGATTATGAGTGAATTTTCTGTTTATCTTCACCTAAATCTTGTTTCTTATATTATTTATCTATCACTCACCAATGAAATAATGTAAAAATCAGTAGTTTTTCATACTATAGTAGCTGGCCTGAAAGGCAACCTCTATATCTCTGAAGATGTATAAAAATCACTCCCGCATCCACTCGCAGATTCATGAGCAAGTGTTCCTGTTTGTTCGAGCGAAAGCAGGCGTGGATCAAGGTTGTTCAATATCGATTGTACTCCTCCTTCGATATAGGTCTTAGCAACTTATACAAGTCTACCATTAATGTGCTTATATTGGTGCATTCTCCAGCAGCATAGCAGTGGTTGTTCAATGTTTTTGCTGATTCGGCAGTGCATTTGTGCTCCAAATGACGGCTTGCGCCGTACCTTCCCAGATCTCCTGGGTGTGCTATTGCAACAAATGCACAGTAAGCACATAAAATGCGGCCGTGAGGTTGAAACGGTTGCGAAGACACACATGGATAAAGCTACGGATATACATCTACATGTACATAATACCCTGCGAGCCGCCGCATGGACGTGTGGCAGGGGGTGTTAGGTCACCAGCCGTGTAAAGGTGTAAGGTTTTTGGAGATGAAATGGTGACATGTATTATAGGAATGAATTTAGTGGAGCTCAATTTTTATTGCGGTCGCTTATTTTTCGCGGAAAGATGGAGTTCTTGTACCTATCTGCTCGGCCGTGTATCTCTCTTATTTTATCGCATCTGTCTGACCTAGCAATGTAGTGAGGAGTCATGATAATATTCTCTATGTAGCTCTGAAAAAAATATTAGTTCTAAATTTCTCAATCAATAACTCGAATCCGACGACCCTTAGGGGATTGTGTTTGATACCACTCGGGAAGACTCCGATCATATAACTAAGGGGTAATGCGGTGCAACCACGAAGGGTCCTTTCAAGGATTTTTATGTATTCAAAACCCTCATAATAATCTCACGTAACCCTAGCATTCGAGTTTTCTCGCTAGAATATCCTTGATAGAATTGAATATCGCGATTTAAGACAAAATAAACAATATAGCAGCCACTTCAGTTATCCATCCGTGAGTGGGTAAAACACGCCAAAATCTCCAACCGGTCATCGTTATACCACGTAACTCCTTAGTTACGTGTTCGGAATCATTCCGAGGGGTTTAAAACACAGCTCCCCCCCCCTCCGGAGCGTGGATGACAATGAACTGCCGCCACAACGGAGGATATAATGAACTCTCGTTTGGGAGAGCGTGAGGAGTGGACGAGATGGATGTGATGAGGAGGAAGGCGTGTGGAGGATGGATGGATGGACGGATGGATGGGTGAGCGGGATGGAGGAAGGGAAGGGAGAGAGAGGAGGGGGGGGCGTTGACCAGCTGAAGAAGGGGAGCGGGTAGAGGGGGGGACGCGATTGTTGGTGTGTGTATTTGTGTGAGTGTTGAGGTTAGGAACGCGTCAAGCGAGCGAATTTCACGGCTAAGGGAGTCGTTCACCCTTTTCTTCCCATCGTCTCCCACCGTGCATCGCCCTCCCCCCCATTCTCTCACGCCCCCTCCGAGAGAGGTGGCCCACCCCTCGCGCCACCTTCCCGTCCACCCGTGAAGGAGCAGAGGACGAAGAGGGGGCACTCACTGCGCCTCTTCACGAAGGTTACACCGCAAAAATTAATAGATTGCCGTTTTATTCCCTCTCCGGAATTTTGTAGGAAACCTCTATTAGAAATGAATATCAAAACCGTACCTTTCCACGCAGATTGAACTGGAAATAACGAGGTTTTTAATGGGAGAATCAGAGAAACGCTGGAAAAATAGTATTGCAATGCCTAATATCAGTGTCATTTTCAAGGAAAGCTGTAATTATAAAGGGCAAACTCCCAAGAAATCGAATAAAAATGTAATAATTGCATCTTACCTACTAATGATTAGAAAAATTGAATATACTCCATCCAAGTTAATAGCGCAGTTGAAATATACTGATTTTTCTAGGAGCGAAATGAATTGCTTACAATTTTTTTCACGGTCGTATGATTTTTAACACAGGAAACCATCATGAGTTTGTCCGCAAAGTATACCTTTCCCAAACGGCATTGGACGTGTGTAATAGTCCTGTGGCTTTGCAAAAAATTGTTCATTAAAATGTGTTCGTTCACTCACCAGAATATCTGGTTAGCATAATTTTGTTTTTAAAAAGCTTATACATGTCATCGGGGAACCCTGGACTTAACAAACCAGTGAAACAGAAAACTGAAATTAATTAGTTGTTCTCATTTACATAGTCACGGCGGAATCTTCTTAAGGACTGCGACTGTGCCAGTCAGAACGAATACTGAATTCACTTATATCCTTTGAATTGCTTCAATGATGCTGCTATCAGTAGACACATGTCTTAGCTGTAAAAATACAAATTTTAGTACATTATATTCGGATTTGTCGACAACTATGTTCATAATGAACTTACTTCCTACCATAGGCACGGACTCAGTGCCATTATCACTGAATTAACGCATTTTGATTACAACTAAGGCATTCAATTGACGACAACTCGAGAAAATAAAATGCGCAGTTCTCTGAATTTTATAAATACTCAATATCCCAAGAGATTCTGCGTATTATAAATAATTTTTCAATGTTTTGCAAAAGGGGCATGTATTTTGGATATAAAAATATTATTTTCTCAGTGATTTATTCGTTTTATCATTTAACTTAAATCAAAATTGGCAAAAAGAAAACGTAGGGACAGGATTTTGTTGTTCATTCCAGAGGACTCTTATTCTTTTAGTTGGTGCAAATATGAATCGAATGTCATTTTAAGGAAGTTAGAACGCGGTATCACTTCATGTAAAAGGAGATCAATTTGGCCTCAAACAAAGAAAAAATATATCACTTTTCCAATCACAACAAAATAAAAGCCACCTAACATTATATTTTCTGCGTTATTTGTCAAAAAATACCAGCATATTGACAAGGGAAATGAAACAGGTATGCAATCTTAAGGGACTTTTTTAATGAGAAATTTATGATCCTTAGATCTTATCAGAAACTTAAAAAAAATGTCGCTTGTAAGCATTCTTAACTATTTTAAATAATAAACCAATTACATATTACAGTAATTTCAACAGAACCGCATAAAATACTTTTCTTGTTAAAGATTAGTCAGCTTACGGCGAGAAAAAAATGAGTGAACTTGATATCTTATTGTTATATACTTTACTTATAATTTCGGAAATTTAAAACATATGTTTTGCGTCATTAAATGTTACAACACTCAATTCTATCTTCTTTCTTCTGCTTAAATAGAAAAATAACAATATAATATAAAAACAGTTACAGGTGTGATTCAGTGGAACTATTCCATAATGACATAACGTTTGCAGTTTCCCGCTTGCGATTGATTTAATTTGGTTAGTTTTGACGTTACTACAA
The DNA here is from genome assembly GCA_963169105.1 of Ceriagrion tenellum. Lineage (NCBI taxonomy): Eukaryota > Metazoa > Arthropoda > Insecta > Odonata > Coenagrionidae > Ceriagrion > Ceriagrion tenellum. Next base: position 31,050,619 of record OY720632.1, read on the forward strand.
CAATTTAAAGACTAGAAGATGATGTAGCAACACCGAAACTGGACAAATTAAGGAAGTTTGACCGAGATATCATTTCACCTATAAATCAGTGAATTTGGTCTCATTTTAAAGAAAAACATATCACCCTTCCCAAGATACCAAAATATCAGCCCCTCATTGAACTACTTCCCGAGATTTTTGCGAAATTATTCCAATCACTTTGCATGGAAAATGGTACGTGCACGTACTCCTGAGAGACGTAATTAAAAAAAAGAGGAATCTTTAACGCCTAAATGTCATGAAAAAATTAACAATGAGTAGCTTGTATGCTTCGTCACATTAAAAAAATAATCATATAACCACCGCAGTAACTTTTTGAGGACCACGAAAAAAACCATCCAATTTGAAAGAGTTCTAAACGTACCGCATGAAAAAATGAGTCATGTTATAGCCTTACATAGGTATTTTAAATTAAATTACTGAGAATTTCAGCCTTATTAAAGCATATTATTGCAGTAAAAATATCACGATGTTTACATCATCCTTCCTACAGCTTCCGAAATTAAAGAGTAAAATTTTAACATGGTCTCCATTATGACTAAGGAAAAAATCTCGCTCCAACTACCTCAAAGGAGGAACCCCATTAACGCTCCCTGTATCCATCCCCTTCCACCTCTCCGTAGATGACCTCCGAGAAGAAGAAGAAGCCCCCGGACGCGAAAGAGGAAGCGGCCGCTGCCCTCTACTCCGTCCTACCCCCTACCTCCCTCGCCCCCTCCCTCTCTCTCCATAAATACCCTCGCCTCTAACTCCCCCACCCGACTTCCACCCTCCTCCAACCCCCTCCACCGGCACACAACACCCTGTATTACTCGCGAGGAGGGCGGAGGGGTGGGGGAGTAAAGGGGTTAGGAGTTGAGGAGAGGGGGGAAGGCGCTAAGGGAGGGCCAAGATCACAGGCGGGCGAGCGCACGCGACTCGACTCGAGTAGTCGGAAGACTATTAAAGATATTCTTGTAAAGTCAACGTAATACGGAAACGTTGAAAAGCGCTGAAATGATCGCTAACACTAGGAAAAGGAAATAGATTGTAGAGCGGATGGATTCAAAATTTGTTTTTTTGTCGCGAAAAATATGGAAACCGTAATTTATTTGATACATTTGACCTACAAAATTTCAACTATCACCGGATATCCTGGACTTTGTACCAGTTCATATTACTTATTGTGATTGCTTACACCTCGGTTCGCATGAAACATGGGCATGAATATTATCTAATTACCTATCGATGAATTTGTGATATTATAATTATATTAAGTTTCTCGTACACTATTTGATTATTCTAGTACAAATATTATTGAGGCATTTCAACGGCTTCTTCTTCTTGGAGATCATCTTCGGAGAGATGGTAGGGGATGGATACAGAGAGCGTTAATGGGGTTCCTCTTGTAAGGTAGTGGAGGTACAAGTTGAGGTTGAGGAACCAAACAATCTTTTCAGCCAACGTTTCGATTTATTTTAAAATCTTCTTCAGGGCTTAAAAATTGAAGTGAACAGACAACGGAAACATCACAGAACCCACACTATACATAAATAAATCATACTCGTTCAATAAAAGTTGAATGCCCGGAAGAAGAATTAAAAATAAAACGATACGCCTGTGGCAAATATTGTTCAGTTTAAAATTCATGAACCAATTACCTCAATAAAATTAGTATTGCCACCCAATTGTGGTAATTTCATCTTCCTACGCGTTAGTAGTACCTTCATCATCCGCATGCGTATGTATCTCGTAGTATCAATTCATGAATTAGTAGAATTAGTAATACTTATCAGTGGCATTATATAAACCCGTGTGCTACATGTTAACATGTTCGTCAACGTATCTCTCGCTTAGTTTCCAGCCGTACATTTGTCTGACTGTTGTTTGGTCCGCGCCTAGCGTCCTGAGGAGCTTTGGAGGATCGACCTTGAACTGGGAATAGTATTGCGTGGGTCGCGCTGGATCAGTCCGTGTCTGACATCCTGGTGGTTGCTTGCACAGTACAGTACTTCGCCAATGTAGGTGTATACATAAGCTGTTTCGGTACACGGATGGGTTGAGTTAGGGTGGGTGATTTCGGAAGGGGGAATGGAAGGCAGATGAGGGGAGGGGAGAGGGGGAGGCATGAGTCCCAGAGAGGGAGAGAGAAAGAGAGGAAGGAAGGCGCACGGGTGCACTGCCCTCCGAAAGCCATCCCTCCCCCCCCTTTTCCTCTTCCCGCTCATTTCTTCGAATCGATTCTTTTTCTGTTCCTTTTCTCCCCACCGAACTGTTCCGGTCAATCTACGGCTGAGTGTAGCCTCCCATTTTATTTTTAATCCTTCGATTCCGAGTTATTTTTTTCGCGGGCGGGGGGGATGAAGGGGATGCCGGATCGGGGTCGGGTCGAGTGACGGCCGCGGAGACGGCGAGGGCGCTGACCCCCCCACATTCCACCTCCTCCCTCCCCTCGTTGATTCCGGCGGCCTCGCGAGAAGGGGGCCCAACCAGCTCGGGCCTCGACTAGGATGGAATACTAATATCGAAGAATATCTGCAATTATTATTATTAGAGGTGAACTACCGGTCCACGTAAATGGAGGAGTGAACATCTAGCGGACGATCCTTTGACTAGGGAACAGCTCAGTCTTATGGCAATCTTTTATTCATGATATTGACGTCAATGCCAAGAAAATTGCTTTGAGAGAATTTGGCGATTTACGTGGGTCGCAGATCAGTGATTTTCGTGGGGTCGCGGTTCAGGAGAGAACAAAGTTCCTTAAATGTTTTAATAATAGCTAAACGTGCAAAATTAATCTCTTGAGGTCACTTTCAATTGATTTAGGTTCAAAATCTATGCAGAAAATTTAGCCCACCTTCTCAGTTTAACTATGGTAAACCACTATTCGTTTGGTAATTCGTAAAATGAGCCATTTTTACATTCTTAACATAATAATGCCTAAAAAATTCAGCATGTAGTAGGATAAATTGGAATCAATCAACGGAAAGATGAAAAGGATTGAATTTTATGTGAAAGTGACGTAAATATCTTTTCCAGATTCCGGGATATCACGCTCGAGTTACCCATTTTGAAGCGGGCAGTGCACTATCCTTTACAGCCACTGGCCCTATTCTTTCCGCATGATTTCACTCTTGAACTAGGCATTCGTCTTGTCTTCCTTCATTCCGACCGCATTGCCGATTCAATTTCTCCCCATTCCAACATTTTCTTCTTATCATGACTTTCAGTATCTTCTCGCCCCTCATTACCTATTCTAAGCATCTACTCTATCCCTTCCTATTCTCCTCCAGTATTTTCCCCTCCTCTCTCATCATGCCGAGTATTCCCTCGTTCATCTGATTTTTCCATCTAACGCCATTTCTCCATTCCTCTCTCCATCAAGTCTGAAAGGCCGATTTTCATCCTCTCTGGTGGCGTGTTATTATTCAGGTACGTCCAGTTATAGTCTAGACTATATCAGTTGCAGCATCTATATGCCAAAGACTGGAAATCTAGAGCTCATTATGGATCCCTTTCCTTGACGAGTTTGTGATCGACATTATTTCTGTGCGAGTACTTCGTGACACAAATTTTGAATTCTATTGACTGGAGTCGTCGCCGAAGATTCTCTTAACCCTTCATATCTAACAACCATTAAATAAGCATCCTTCCTCCCAATCATCATCTACACATGCGCCAGCCAATGTTTGCCTTCTTTTTCAGAGACGAAACCCAGGATGTGTTCGCGACAATGCTGTGGTATTGAATTTTTTTAGGCAGCCGAGGGGACTCCCGGAGACATCATCGCGCGAGATTGTCGGGTCGAAGGCTGGGCACCGAAGATGACGGTGACGTTGAGAACCCCTAGAGAGCTATTCTGTCACTCATAAAGAAATGCTGGAAAAGTCCAATGTTTCATTATCTCACTTACGGCTTGTTAGCATCTAATTTATGAGACGAATTTTCGTTATTATAAATTAAACGAACACACATCGTTACGTTTTCGTAGAGAACATGCGTGCAGCCACTGGGGGAGGGGGGGACTGATGAGCTCCATCCCAAGATTCTACAAGGCAATGGAGCCTTGTTACAGCTGGCAAACGTTTAGTCAATATATTTATAATACTCTGCAGGATTTATTTATATATACACTTTTTCCCATTTATAACATGACTATTATTTACTTGGGTAATTTCTATTCACTCTTTTCTGCAATAAATATCCAGTCTATCTGTTTTCCATGTTCAAATACAAATCAGTCTCTGTTCTTAGAACCACTAGAACTGACCCCTCCTACCTCTTACTCGGACTAATACGTACCTAAAATCATTTCTCATCTCTGGTTCTAATCTCTGGAATTCCTTGCCATTATCCATACAAAATTCTTCCTTGCTGTCTGTTTTTAAGGAAAAACTTTTTTATTAAGTATTATCATAAGCAGCATATATGCCGATAATAGAAGTATTTAACCTGTTATAGATTTATATGCTTCGAAGTGATCGGAGAAATTATTGTTTTTGTTATCTCTTTGTGATTGATATTATATTTTCCTTTGTTTTTAGCGTAAATTATCTGTAATTGTGAATTTGTTTTTGTCTTTAATCACTGTGAAATGTTGCCCAGGTGTATATATTTTTGTGGTATTTTTTGCTCAAAGCAGAATTTTTTATGTACTTTCTATTTGTTGCTCTTATGGGGAAACCTAGAGCATAATTAAACATATTCTAATTCTAAATTATAATTCTATTATTAAATTCCTCTCTCCACTGCAATTAAAATACGTTAAATATATTATTATTGACCATCCATTAGTTCAGCCCCCAATAATGCAAACATTCTGGGTACGCGCCAGGTGCAGAATGTCGTTGTATGCTTGAGAATTTCGTTATATGAGACAAATGTCGATACCGGTAGCCGAAAGATGAGTCCTTAATCCCTTGTTTCCACTTCTCTCATTTCATGCCGGATAAATAATTTCGGATTACCAGTAAGTGTCCCAAAATAAACATGTATCTTGCGTAACGAACAGCCCTTTGGGAGCAATTTTTTATGTACACAGATATGACGAAGAAATTTTTCGAGCAAAAGGATGAAGAAACAAGTAAATGCGTTGGTAGGCTGGTGATTATCGGTTGTATATTTTCTTTCAGGGAACAAAAATTAGGCAAATAATGCACAGTGGATAACTTCCTTACAGGAGTCATATGACTACGTTTCTACCGCGAATTTTCGTTTGGCGAAACCCGCCAAACAGGGTCAGCTTATCAGAGTTAGATATGTTATCTCGGTGAATGCTAACTGGCATTTTCATTGCAAAATGTAACCACCGTAGGCTTAATCTAATTCACTTTGCCGACCGCGCTGAGACGCCGACAGAGGGATCATGACAAACAACGGGGAGCCCTTGAGACAGATTGAATACTCGGCGGATGGCCCTATAGCGAGATCCAAACATACAAAGGTCCACTCCACAGCTAGAATCGTCAAAGACCATCTACATCTGCTCTATCCGAGCATCCAGTTACCGCAGTGTGATATCACAGCCACATTTCCTGCTCCTGCACGTCTTAATATGACCCTGGGACTTCCACTGCACCCGTGGAATAAAACCAAAACCAGGAGGAAGCTGAAAGACTTGTCTGTAAAGGTTAATACGCCAATCCCTTTGTGATAAAAATCTTGTGAACCATAAGCCCCGTGATATCTATCAACACAGAATATTTTAATTTACATAAAGTCTCTCCACGAACTGTTATCAGAGAATTATTAGTCTCTACGGAGTCAAACATGTTATATTTTTACAAATACTATTTACTCATTCATTTTCGTTGATTTTTTTGTCAAGTTTGGTGGTGGTGATTTCCATGGTATACTACGGCTCGTGGGCTAATGGTGGTCCAATACCGCTCCCGTTAATGTCATCAACCCATTCCTGTGATCTGTTTTTCTAATCCCTGAAGAGGCGAAATCCTGCAGTGGGGTCCACAATTGTTATTTTTTGTTATTTTTAAGTATTTTTCAACAAGTGTGGAATAAAATTTGTAGGACTTGAACCAAACCGTCGTAAGGTGAGCGTAGTGGAAACGGGACGCAACGAGTTACGGAATGGCATTGCTGGGGAAGGAGCAGAGTCGGGCAGGGAACCTCTCGCCTTTCCCTCTTTGTAGACATATTTGTAAATAATGTAATCATATATATAATGTCGACCCTAGTCATCCTCAAAAAAGAATTGAACAGAGTACGATCTTCAGTGTAATGAAAAAAATTGTTTTTCAAAATAACTCTGCGGTACCTAAGAAAATTCAATTATTAGGTATACCCATCCGGTATCTGGCGAGATGTTGTGGAACATAATTTCTGAATAATGAATGAAATTTTGTAATGTCCACTTAGGTTTTTTTATTAGTACTATGCGTTTCAACGATTACATCTTCATCATCAGGTACAAACAAATTAACAATTCAACATTTCAATTCCAATTAACATCAGGTACAAACAAAAATTTGTTTGTACCTGATGATGACGATGTAATCGTTGAAACGTGTAGTACTAATAGAAAAACTAAGTGGACATTACAAAATTTCTTTCATTGTTTATTTACAATTATTAGATTATTATTCAGTTAAATTTATGTATTAATTAATTTATCATTATTTGTATTTAGAAAATTATACAGTAATTAATTTATTTGTTGATCTTCTGCATCTTTCTGGCGATCCTCGGTCTCTTGGCGTACAAAAATATTTTTTCCACGTTTCTCTTGATGTTCAGGAATGTTTTCTCGTTCGGCTCCACATATTTCCATTTCTTCCTCTCCTCTAGTTCAGTCCAAATGTTATTCTTCTTCCCCTTTCTTCCGATTCCATTGTTACTAATCCACGACTTCAGACGCCTTGGAAAATGCGAATTTTGCGACGTTAACCGCCGCTTTTGTGTTTCCTTGATTCATTCTTTATTCCTCAAGACTATATGTTGGCCAGGGTATCATTCTTTTCAACTCATTTCTTTCAAGTCTTTTATTTTTCGCAATTCAAACATTCAGTTATTTTACATTTAGCGCTGTGCAGTCCTTGATTACAACTGCATTCATTGTCTGATGGCTTGACGATTCTCTTTAGATAATCCTTGAAATCTCCGTGTCCTGTCAGTGATTCCGTTAGGCGTCGGTTCATTTCAATCTTTAACTCCAGTCTCCTATCTTCCGTCTTGTTGTATATACAGAGAGTCCTTCCCCGCGTGCGTCCCACCACCTCCCCCCCCACAATCGGTGACCGCACCCCGCGCTCCGAGCCATCCGCGCCAAATGCCGAGCGTGCCGGATCGGGCGCCGACGTCCCAAAGGGTCGATGAATTCCCTCAGTGCGGCGTTGAGGGCGACGGGCTCGCGCGCGCGCGAGAGAGGCGTGTGTGATGAGAGTCCGGGAGATAGGGGGGTGGGCAAAGGGGGGAAGGCTCTCCTCCTCTGGTCGACACCTCTTGATGCGGAAGTTGCGAGAGCGGGCGCCCGCAGACGGCGGCGGAGGTCGGCGGTGCTGAAACACGACCGCTTAAGGGGTTCGGGTAAGGGAGGGAGGGAGGAGTGTTGTAGCGGGGAGAGGAGAGGAAGGGTTGTATCGGGATCCGTGGCGGCGCTCGACCTCGCATGGCCGGCCGATGACCGTGGAAGTGCCGGGAGGGTGGGTGGGTTGGGGGGGCGGTTGAGGAGGAAGAACACGCGCGCGGTGCGAGAAAGATGGAACTCACGCCAATGCCAATCAAAGTGCATCCACGAAGTGTCGTGGAAGTCGCCAAAGGGGTAGTTCGTTGTGAGCAATCGTATTTTTCGGGAAGTACTAAGGAAACTTACTTTTCACCGTAATTTTGGATGGAGCATCGTGGGTCACCAGCCTTTGCAGGGAATATGAAGTGATTCATGAGTGTAAGGGAAGCGAAAGTAGCGAAAGGATACAGCATAATGGAGGAAATTATTAAAAGGGAGCCAGTTTTGTAGGGTTAACGGCAATAGCAAAATTTTTTGACTTGACCCACCCCAAAAGGAAATGGTGCAATGGGTACATCTACATACAAGCAATACCGTGCTTGTCACCTCAAGGCCACCTCAGGGTGTGTGGCCGGTGGGAAAATGTGTATAAGTAAGAGAAGGTATGTTTTTGTGTCCAAAGAAAATTCTGCAATTAAGTAAACAAAACTAGGTGATGTCCGTGAAGTAATATTTTTGTACTTCGCGTTCTGACGCCTATGCATCATCAGGTACAATGTCTGATGTTGAAAAATATGACAGCTTAATATACCATTCAGAAACGGGCAAGAGAAGGAGTTAGACGGTTATGGAAGGAAGTGGGCATTCTGAAAGCGAGGAAAAAAGGTAAACAAGTTTAATTTACCTAATGTCATCATGATGTTCCATGAGTCCGTATCTCGCCATACTTCGTTGAATATAAGGAAATGATCATATATATTTGGAGCATGCTCTTACGAGGAACTAAAGCCTGAACAGAAACAGATGCCGAGCAAAGTTGGTTGAGAGAAATGGAAACTTAGTGTTTTTAAGAATGATTCACATCAAATGGACGTAAATAATCTCCAATGAAGGGGTACATGAAGATTTGGAGGGGAAAGGCCTTTCATGGAAACGATGAGAGGAAGAAAAGAGGTAATCCTACTGAGATACATCAGCCTCTTTTAAACCATCCAGGAAGAAGAAATAAATTGGTGGAATAATCGAGCAATGTCAAATGTGGAGCACATTATGCTAATTATGGGAAACGATAAAATTAATTAAGAAGTGGTAGAACGATTAGTTAATTAGAGAATGGATTGTAAAACTGAAGGAAAAAAAATCTTCCGATTGATGACTGCGGATGATTCAAAGGAGATACAGGGAACCCGCGGCCGACAGAGCCAGGTGACTGAGCGCAGCACCAACCTATTACGGTATCACGTCAATGCCAACAATGATCTACATTATCTGTTGGGACCACCAGGACTTAGCCGAAAAGCAAAATGAAAGCGTTTCCGGGACGATGCGCTATCTCCATTGGGAAAGGAAACATCAGGCATTACGTCTTCCCGGCATGATCCGTTCTCTATAATCCCTGATCATTTGCATTCACATTAACACACTCCTATGATGTATCAGCATTTTCAGATTTCCATTTTCCCAATGAAATCCTCTTAACGAAAGCATAATTTAGACTGTAGGAAAGTTTTCGGAGGGGAAGGCCAGGAAGTCTGATGACACATAGGCGGAGGATGAACTGAGTCAATGAACGCGGAATACAATGCATACGAGTTCATCTGCGTTCAAGAGAAGTCGAGGAACCTTGCCTTATCGCGACTGCGATACTTTGACCTGTAGAATACCTTTAAATATTAATATGAATATAGGCGAAGGGATTATGTAGTATTTCTACTCGATATTGAAAAAATAAAGCATGGTAGAATCCCACAAAATATTTTAATATACCTGCCACTTCTAGTGCTCGACCCATCAGCATTTTATCATTATCAAATCTTAATACATCATCATTATTTCAATGATGATGTGCCAGTTATTGAAACTCGTAAGTGCAATGAAGCATTTTTTTAAATATCACCGAGTGCTATTTCTTAATTGACGCATAATTTCATCGTTAACAGCTACTCAATTCAGCGAAATACAACATGAGGCAATATGAAAGTTTTAATAAATCAGCATTTTCTCTACAGGTATTTTTGTAGGTGTATTTTTTGCGATTAGAGCCGTAGAAGTATCGACGAAATTAAGTAATCAACTTCCACGGTCAATTTCTGCGCGCTCTAAGACGCAACCTGGAAACATAAAAGGCTTTAAACCTGCGAGACTGATACTATGTATCAGTAAGTAGACCATCTTCCTATCTAACACATTAGGGAAGATATATTGGAACGAGATATATGCCGCTAGGTTTCAGAATTTATGAAAATTAGAACAATTAAAAAGATATAAACCGCTAACACCACCCACAGGGAAGGCTCGTTTCTATATCTTCACCAGGGGTGGTATTCCTTCCTCCACGCTCTTCGTATCTCAAACACCACTTGCTCTAGAAGGACAATTCCCACAGTAAATTTCCAATAAAAGTTTGCATCAATTGAAAACTATTGATTTTAAGCAAATGTCAACATTTGAAAAATTGCATTCACAACTCCCCTCCGAAGGCTGTAATCGGACAATTACGATACCGTGAGCGCACGCGTTATAGCGAGTCATAATTGTGCCCCTGATTACGCAGTAATTGGAACAAGCAGTCTAATGAAATACTCAATGGATTGATGAGTATACAAATTCATAAACGGGACCACTATTGATGTTTATATTGAATAATTATGATAGGTGCCTTCATTTTGGAATGTATTTGAAGTGGTATCTAGCCAAATTACGTCCTCATATAGTAGATGTAGGCGAGCCTTTCAGTTTACTATTAGAAAGTGAAAGAGCAAACATATTGCGACAATTTCTTGGACAGTAACAGACGCATGACAGCTGCCTCCCCTGCCGTCTTGCGACTCTTAAATACATCCTATTCAATGCGAAGAATACAAGCATCGCAATAAAGAGAAATCATTCTGAAAGCTACTGGCTGAAAAGCAGGTGTGTTAGTGGCTGAGGAGATTGGCTGGTGTGTCCTTGTACGGCCACCGTGCCATTTCGCCAAATCTTCCTCTTGGCACAGGTGTGCGGAGCAACCCAACAAAAAAGCCTTCTGCCCTATTTAAGAGAAGGGTGGTGGTTTTTTAAAGCTATAGATCGGAAATGCGATACGACATAGCAGAGAACTTTCATACCACATAGCAGAGAACTGCGATCCGGCAGTTGCCAAAATATTCTTCTGAAAATTGGACAGCGTTATTCACGAGAAAAACCACTACAAGCTACGTCCCTGAAGGTAGTTAAAATAGCAATTTCGTGCCTAAAAGAGTTCCAGTAATAACACTTGTGATTAGGAGATAAAAAAATTCCGGCGAAGACAACATATATTCTGAACCTTTCGGGCCTAATGTGTATACATTTGCGGAGGACGAGTATACATAAAAATGGGTTTAAAAAAGGTTCCCGGAATTGAACGCAGCATGGGTGTTATTTTAGAGTTGGTTCATTGATTTTATTGCGAGGCTTTCAAAGTCGCGCATTGGAAGTCAATCACATAGCTTTGAATTAGAATTCTTTCATTTTGAAATTACGATATGACAAATATCAAATGTTGTTCTCCGTCAAACTTGATCCAAGACCGATAGCAAGATTTGAAGGTCCTAAAGGATATATTTCATGAAAATAAAAGACTTCAGAATGCTGTTATCGTTTGAATTTATTAAGTGACACCTTGAACAGCTCATGGGGGAATTGCTTGGATACCTATCGGAAGAGGAGATTGGATCTTGCAAAATTAGCCGACAGAGTGGCCTGGTTTTGCATCTTTTTATCTAGTTGTCAATCTATCAGGATTGGTTTGCGATAAGCCTCCACCTTTCTCTATCCTCAGCCATCCTCTGTATTTCTGAAAACCGTCCACAGCTCATGTCTTTCATTATCTGCTTTCAATGCTCCAAAATAGGTCTTCCTCTTTATCTTTTGCCTTCAATCATCCCTTCAAAAATCACCTTCACCTACTACATCCCCATTAAAATCACCTTCACGCCGCAGTATATGACCGATCCATCCTTCTTCTTCTTCAGTCTTCTACTGCTCTTCACTGCTCTCCTCAGTCTCCACAACAATTCACCGTCCAACATAATCCTCGCATCCTGATATTCTCCTCCGATCGCTGCTAGGGTTTTAGTCTTATGGCGATTCATTCAAAAATTATATTGCCTGTTAAGAATATATTGCATTTATTCATTGATGTGAGTCAGCTACTTTTCGCTTTCCGCCAGATCCACGATGCGATCAGCGGATCGAATCATTGGGATCCTTCTTTCTTGCACTATCATTCCTCCTTGAATTATTTTGCATGATTTAGTGGTATTTTGATATTTTTCTATCAGAATTTTTGTTATTCTATATCACAGAAAGAATGCCCTTTTTAGCCTAAAAAAAGAGTATTTGCCGCACGTGGTGGATGGGACATAAACGTAAACGAATTCAAAGGCTGAGTAAAATAATGTCCTACCTTTTCAGTAGCGTGTCGCTCCATTTTCATATTCGTCCTTGCAGTGCGAAGTGCTTAAGTGGATTCTTTCGTACTCGGCAACATGTCGAGATTCCACGACTGTTTACTGTCAATGGCAGTGCAAGTCGTCGACTTGCATTCCTAGAAGAAAATGACAGAGAGAAACCTAATTCAACAACAAGCGCTCCATTAACTCAAATTTTTACCTGAGTTGACGGAGGTATTTTTCACACAAATAAACTAAGGTTTATATCTGAAATTAAATTACAGCTAATGAGGACATAAGATGTTCACACAACCGGGTATTAAATTTAAAAGCGGGTTGTTAATTTTCATAAGTACATTCTGAAAATAGGCTTTAGAAAAGGGTATGCTAAATGTTTTGTTTCGAGAGTTGTGCTTAATGGAGCAGAAACATGGACAGTCAGGAGGAAAGATGAGAAATATTTAGAGGGTTTTGAGATATGGCTATGAGGAAGAATAGAAAGATTAAAATGGAGTGATAAAGTGAGAAACGAGGAAGTGCTGGTGAGGATGAATGAGAAAAGGAAAAATTTAAGATCAATAAGAAAGAAGAAGGCGAACTGGATGGGATACGTCCTGAGGAAAGATTGCGAGCAGAAAAGAATATTAGAAGGAAAAATCGGGGGAACGAGAAGGAGAGGAAGACGACCAAATAATATGTTGACGGATATTATGATTGGAAGGAGTTGCAAAGAGCTGAGGGAGACGAGTTTGGAGGGAGCAATTCAGTTGAAACATTTCTGAGGACAAATTTACCTTAGAAGAAAAATTCTCAGTAAAATATAAATCCATCGATTGAAATGAAATTGGCTCAAATTAATCCCGAGGTGGGGTTACATTCTTTAGGCATGTCCCTCATTGACCTCGTCCCATTGAAAATGTCAGTCCGAGTTAATGCGCAATCCGTGAGAAGCTCTTTAAAAAACAGTTAAACTTAATGTTTGAGTGTAAAAAATGCTAGCGGATAAGTAGCCGGCGGTGAGGTTATCATTGTCATCGCCGACAAGGAGTTCATTGACATCAGAGTAAGTCTCTGAGAGTGTTTCGCATTCACCTCCACGTCCCCGCCAGGAAGACACGATCAAGTTTTCGCTTACTTCCCAAGATTGCCTCCACAATAATTAGTAAACTCCAAGTTGTAGAACATACACCATTCCTACGTTGGTTAAGAGCTTTCAGTAGATGTGTGTGTGTAAACTGCACCTTTGCTTAATTTCATTTTTCTTTTTAATGGTCTGCTTTTTTTCCGTCGTTTGCAGGAGACGTAGCTCGTGAAACGGTCGCCTTCCAGTGGGCTGTTTTGCTGTGTAACAGACTGTTTGTCGAGGCATTTAGCACTGTAAGCCGACCGAATAGCCTGCCCCAACGTTCGATGGCCTCCGCACTCCGCAAGCTTTGCGCAGAAGAAGGATGATGAGCTTGCAAATTCGACGCGAAATTGAACACGCATCGCGAATTCCGACTCGGGTCAAGTAGTTCAGACATAGATGTGCATGTCCTTATCGGGAAGTACATGCAACCAAACCGTGATTTGTGTTCACTGAGGAGTCATTGGGGTGAAATTTTTTCCTTTGGCTGACAAGTCCACGAGAGTGAATGGTGGGGCATATATGGAGAGGAGTTCCTCCTCTCAGTCCACAAACTTTTTCGCCACGAAGCGTCATGATTTTGAAAACGTTTGCGGGAAGGTTTACATGCAACTGTGAAAAAAACGATGATGGCCACTTGAAATCCGTTCCTGCAAAAAAAAATGATGTTTATGACGAGTAAGTATGAGGGAAAATGTTAACCTGAAATAGGAGTCGAACTTAAAAGCATACTACTTATATGATAAAAAACGTTTCGAGATGGATATATTTGCAAATCTTGTTTTTATTTTCCAGCGAGTGCTCCCTATCGCGCACGGATGGTCGGCGACCCGCACCCTGCGGTGGAGCTGCACTCGGAGGCTGCTCATTGCGCCCTGAATCCCGGCCCCGCGCGATAGAGGCGCCATGCCATCCCCCTCGCCACGGAGGAACGGATCAGGGACAGCGAGAGCGTTCCCGCGAGGGAGAGAGAGCTAGAGGTTAGCCGGAAGAGGGGATCGGAGCGGCGGGATCCACCTGAAAGAGGTGAGCCCAAACAACTTGCACGCCAATAATAATTTAGGTTAAGTGAGTTAGGTGGATTACACGCCATAAATAATGATGGTTGATAAATTCGTTCAAATACCTGCAACTCTCGGTGCAAGAGCTTAATTTTTTATCGCATAAATTACCGCGTGGACGTCAACGTTTTGGTTTCGTCGCTCAAACCGTTGAAAATCATGACTCATATGGCTTCAAAGGTGGTTAGAGCGGCTTTTGTCTCTTTATTTATATTCAGATTTGCGTGAAATTTAAAGAAGTGTAATTATTAGTTATACATTTACAGATAAAAGTAGAAAAAAATATGTTACCGATTTGTTTTTTTGGCTACTCATGCCATTTTAACACATAGACTTGTAGCACGTGACATGTATTTCAAAATAATTCGATCACACATGCACAGGTTTTTTCCTTAACGTGAAATGATACGTTTCACATCAATAGAATGGTGGATAAAAAATACCATGACCAGTAAAAAAACATATTTACTTATGATTATTGCTTATATTTCGGATTCCACGCCGGGCACTTAAGCCATAATAATGCATTAATTATGGTAGTTTGAGCGAGATTATTTTCTAGTCACTATGAGACATATTCGAATTGCACATTTCAATTTCAATTTCATTTCATTTCATATGACTGAAATCGTAAGAAATTAATTAAAATATCCATATGTCTTAAACTTGACTCTTTTTTTCATGCGGCACGTTAAAAACTCCTTCACAATGGAAGGTTTTTTTGTGAGCCTGGAAAAAATGACTGCAGTAAAAAAAGGACTTATTAAAAAAAATTGTTTATAAAACATTCATACCACTCACTATTAATCTTTTGACGGGATCTAGCAGTTTTATATTACTCATTTTTAAAATCAGGTCTTTTTGGACTATGTACACGGACCGTTTCTCATGTAAAAGACCTAATATTTTGGTATATTTGTAAGGGTGAGATATTTTTCTTTAGAACGAGACCAAATTCATTGATTTTTAGGTGGGACAATATTTCGCTCAAACAATCTTAAGGCAAAAATTTTAAAATGCAACTCTTTTATCATATATTAGCACATGCGCGAATATTTCCATCGTAGAGACGTATGTACTTAAGTGACATGTGTTCCTGTAATTTTTTTCGACTCATTGACTTAAAAAGTTATAAAAAAGATGTGCTCAGCAGCTCATGATTGCTGTTTCAGCCTTCTTAACGAACGAATTCGCTCAACCTTGGGGTTAATGATACATTCGCAGGAGAGTTTTGATTTTTCGTCGAGACCAGTCATCTTTAGGACGAGGCCAGCCAGGCGCCATGACCTAGCCTTATACTCGAACTCATACATCAATTAATGAATAAAAATACTAAATAATTTATTTTATATTACATGCATACCACTAGTAAGGCAGTATGCATTCTGCCCTTACTCATTTCCTCCCCCCTTTCGATAAAGAGGGAGCCTCGCATATTCCTCTTCTGCCAAACACAATTCACGAGGAAATAAGTAGGTATGTCTCCGAATTGAGGAGATCATCCAATGAAAACGTGCATCACTACCAATCCAATGGAAAATTCGAAATGAGACTGCAAAATAATTCTACTCATTATTGTTTGCAATGTTGACTTTACATACTTTATTATAGACCCTCTCCTTCGATTTGTGCACCGCATCGGGCGAATTTTCCACTGTACAAGGCGGTGCTGCAGGTTATATTTGGTAAGCATGTTCGTGACCTCCTTCGCTTTTGCTTTTACCACTTAAACTATTGAAATATTTGAATTGCTGGCTATGGTGGCCGATGCTAAAAGATAAAATCTGTCCGCCATATGTGTTCACCCCAATTTTCCATTAATGCTTACAGACTTACGATGACGCGCAAATATTGTAATTTCCCGATGTTTTCCTCGAATATTCACTAGAAATCAGCAGGCATTATTTCTTTAATATGGATTTTCTTAACATATATTATTTCATTATATAAAGTAATAATCTACATCTACATAATACCCTGCGAGCCGCCGCGTGGGCGTGTGGCGAGGGGTGTTAGGTCACTACCCATGTAAATGTGTCAGTTTTTTGGAGATGAAATTGAGACATGTAATATCGGAGTGTATATATTGGAGCTCAGTTTTTATCGCGGTCGCTAATTGTTCGCGAAAAGAATGAGTTCTATATCTATTTGTTTGGCCGTGTATCTCTCTTATGTAGAGATGTAGTGAGGAGTAATGGTAATACTCTCTGTGTCACTCTGAAAAATAACAGTTCTGTATGACAACCCGCATTCCCGGTAAAAATCACAGTATATCACGAGGAATCTGTACCATTAAGCCACTAATGCATAATTCAAGAGTTGCTCACCATACATTTCGATCTGTCGGTGGATATTCTTGCTTTACACTCGCTAGTTAGACCATCCCGTCGTGCTATCCAAAGGAAAGAAATGGGGAAGAGGGGGAAGGAAAAAATGGGGAAGGGATAACCAGTCTGATTGTAATTTATGGAGTCAGGATACTGTTTGATGACGTAATTTCGTCTCCATTTACCTCATCGGCTTCAACCACACTCAAATCTCGTGCCCATTAGAGCTGTCTTGACTTTTGGGAACAAAAGAGTTACAGGGGACTAAATTAGGCAAATGCGAAGGGTGGCCTAGGACAGGGATATAGTGTTTGGCCAAAAATGTCTCAACAAGCAATCGGGGCATTGTCCTGGTGATTCGAATACTTGGAGACAATCCAAAAAGGATAAGCCGAGTTTTAATAAATACGAAAGGGGTAAATCAATAACATTTATGAGTATTGATAAATTTGGAAATAGGAAATAGAAATCTGGAGTGCTAAACTACTGACAATCAATAACATTTATGTGAATTGATAAATGGATGCTGAGATTTGGGAAAAGTAGTATCTGGAGTGCTAAACTACTGACAATTTTATGCATACATTTCCATTACGCCATTTCCCTCTAGGGTTAGCAGATTATGGGATTTAATAACTACTGATAGTCCTAGAAAACAGAACCCATTTTCATATTTTCCTCCATAATGATCCATCCTAGCAGACCACTCTCTCTTCTCCCACTCTTATCTATTTGAAAATTTTAAACTTTGGCAAGTTTCATTTTAAACCTTCATGTTATTTTACTTTAATTAGTATCGCGAATTATTATACTATATGAGAATTACAAATGATATTTTATACGGTGCAAATGTCGACGCGACTCAAAATGTGCGAAACTATCTAAAAAAAATATTGTAGGCATACATTCGTGTCCTCTCGGGATCAGCGACTTAAAATGTCGTGACTGGCGAGGTTTGAGGCGGGAGGAGGCGTTCCGTCTAAGGGTGGGGGAGGGGGGGACAGGGAGAGGCGAGCAATTGGTCGTCGCAATAGGGTGTGCAAGGGTCTCGAAAGAGGGCGTGATTGGGGAGGAGGGGGAATACAAGGGGGAGGTGGGAGGGAGTTTCCAGTCGGACAGATGGGTCTGGAAAGGTGGGAGGGCGTTTTGCCCGCGCGCGCGAGTTTGTGTGAGATGTTTCAGTAGTTGTGCCATCATCACGAAGGGGCCGAGGGGGGAGTGAACCCTCTTCCCCTCTCCCCCCACCCCCTCCCGCTCATCCCCGCCCCTCCTCTCTAAACGGAGCGCGGCGCTGCGACCAAAGGGTTAACGTCCTCGAGGGCTCAAACTTCCCCCACTCCCTCTTTGCCCCGCGGGGAAGGGCGATTGAGGGGGTGGGAGACGGGGGAAGGAGGGAGGGCGAGGTGTGCACGAGGGAAGGGGGGGTTGCCGCGGGTGGGCGGCAGAAAGAGAGGGAGTATAAACATGGAAACAGATCAACATGCCGTCGCCGCCGCTTAATTGGAGCGATAGGGAGACAACTCTTAGAAAAAAAGGTTTCTCCTTCGCCGTGTCGATAACGTGTCAAAATAAATTAAATCAACACCAATCAACAAAGGGATGCGCTGAAGTGACGGAACCAACACTGGTGCTCAGTGAAATGTAACACCTGGCGGTGAGCTATATGTGGGCCAACAAATGCGATTTTCTCTCTCAGATACGTAATCGGTCTTCCCGACATGCGGAACCTAGTTCTGATCTCTCTTTCCCATTAGAGCAATGCTTTCAGAGCAGAATAAGTGTCGTTTCGTTTCTGATGTTGACAGGGTATTCTTTTTATATTGTATGCTCCACATATTCTCATTCTCTTTGCTAAGCCATTGTCGGCTATTTTGACCTCCCAATCTTAGAGTGACACCGGTGATGGGTTAAGTGACATTTATCCTTTCCTTAAGAAAATTTGTTCGTAACCCATGGCTTCGATAAAATTTATTCTTCATTGTCTATCGATGTTACGGCAGTGAACTGTTGGAATATAAGACGTTTACCTCTGACTATACAGAGGAAAAGCATAATTTTCTAATAATAAAGCTTTCTTATAATAAAATCTTTCCTAGTTTTAAATACTATTTCCAATTTTCCCACGTTTTTTCGGAATTCAAAAGGACTGATTAGCCTATTTAATCACATATAAGGCTCCTTCGCAGGGTAATATCATCAATATTTAGGCTGGGAGTGGATATGGATTGGAAAGTTATCCGCTTGGCTTACAGAATTACCTGAAAAATCAGATTAGGAAAGATTTAGGGTGACACATAGGACATTATAAAATGTCCAAGTGGTCTCATGGGAGTAATGACTACTGGGGTAGGGTACAAATTTTAGATAAATAAAAAGACACATCGCCCCATCATTACGTCAAATTGTTATGACCACGCCTTATTTTGTTTTTAACTGGCTGTAGTTTCTGTATTCTGTATATAACAAATAATTTTACAATTTGTTGAATACCAGCAATGAATTCCATTTATAGAAGGCAGTCTCCATACAGGTCTGTGATCTTTTAGGCTGCCAAAAGTTCATTGATATTTGCACACGATATTGTACTAAAACTGTGAACAATAAATTATTCTTACTCTTATTCTAATTCAGAATTCTCACAAAGGATTTTGTATTAGCGTCATCTAAATCTGTAGAAGTATAATAAATAGCAAAACAAAAAACATAATTGCACTTCCGAACTGCTACATGCAATAATCCCCACGGTCAACGCGGTAGTATTGGCAATACGAAGAAAGATAGAGCGAGACCCTGAGACAATCCGTACATAAAAATATCACTTTTCGTTCTCTCCTTCTTCAATTGCATTTCCCCAATCACCTATCTTTTCATGACCGCTGTCTCAGCACGTCCAGCCAACTAGCCCTCTCTTGCAGAATAATCTGTTTAAGACGTATCTACACATTTGACGATGTCATATAGTGTCTTCTCCCCAATACGTTCGAACACACCAAGGGACTTCAAGCCGAGAAAATTTACCTCAGCTTAGATAAAGGAAAAAATTAGCCCGAGCAAGGCCTTGTTTAAGCGGAGATTCGGGAGATAGTCGGACGACCCGAATTATAAGCTCAGGATGAATGGCTTGCGTCTGAAATTCAAGCTAAGGTCTAATAGCGCCGCGGATCTTCTTTCAAGCAAGAAGTAACATTCATGAGCTCCGTTCACGCCCGCGCGAAGGGTGGGCGGAGCAAAGTGCGAAGAGATATAAATAGCGCTTGGCACGCGTGGCGACCGCTCGGGAGACAGCATTGCGCCCTTCGAGGTCGCTGAGGAAACCTTATCATTCAGTGCAATAAACAATGGAAATGTTAGTGTCGCTGAGAGATTGAGTTTTATTAAAAATATAGTGGTATAATGACTGTAAATGATTAAGTAATTGAAAAATGAGATAATTTTACCTTGGTCGAATGTTTGCGAAAGATGAAAGGATAAACGAAGAGATTCTAAAGCGTGCAAATATAGGACGAAAAGTCATCGGTAGGATATGGAGGATAACTATGAATAAGTGTTTTTCTAGGGAAGCGAAAATGGCCGAGAGCAAAAGTGCTCTCCTCTCTACGTTATTATATGGCAGGGAAACATAGGTGTGTCACGATAAGCATAGGAGTAGGCTAAATAAAGTTCAAAGTGTTCAAAGAAGATATGACAACTAACTTGGGAACAGAATGTGAAAACATCCGTTTGGAGAGTGGTACTTTCTAGAACGGAAGCATGAACCAATGGAAAGGCAGACCAGACCACACTAGTAGTTCACAAAACCTTGGGTTGGAGGATTGGAGGATAATGCTGAATATAAAATCGACATAAAAATAAGAAATGATTAAGTTTACAGAAGAGTATACAAGAGGAAAGGACCATATGGAACAGAATCCAGAAAAGAATGAAAACCTGAGGGAAAAGTCCCCAGTGTAAGACTCAGGAATTAATGCTTGAACGAATAAAATGGAAAGTACCTATACATACGTAGGAAGTGCTACTAGGAAGTAAAGTAACTAGTATTAGAAAGGGATGGGTGGAGGGCTGCAGTCCACCAATCATAGGATTGAATGACCAATGATGATACTAACTGAAGTTGGAATGAGGTTGCTACCATACCTACATAGCTACCGATTTGGTCTCGCGTCCTCAGTAAGAAATAGCTTGCGGTATAAGCAACATGGATAGGGTTAGAAATGGAAGGGTGATGAAAGGACATGGGGTTCATGCTCCAGTAATAAACAAGTATGAAAGGAATGTACTTCGTTGGTTTGGCTGTCGGTTTCGCCCAAAGAATGGGATAGAGCCTAAATGAATAGTAGATATGAAAGCAGAGTGAATGGTTTGAGAGGTAAAACGAGAAACTCATGGGTGAATGTGGTTGAAGAGACTACAAAGAGAAAGAATATAAGGAGTATTAATAGTAACGGGGCGTGTATAAAGTAATGCATGAGGGTAGGAGAGGTGATAGTAGTTTGTATTGATGAAGGACATCATACGAAGGGTAACAGTTTTCTAGGGTTAATAGCAATGATTGAATTCTTCCACTTAGCTCACTCCGAAAGGGAATGGCGTCATGGAAATGAATGAGTTTTATTGGTGGAATCCTGCCTATTAAGCTGTTAAAGCTGGTATCGAGCCGTCAGCTGTACGAAGAGTGAGTGGGTTCACGTTCTACCCAGAAGGAGAAGAACGCCCTCGCAGACCATTTCTAAGTTCAGACAGTAAAACATCAAAACGACTGAGCAATTGATAATTTAGAAGGTTATAGACGAGCTCGGGTTGATTGCATGGAAGTGTCTCAGGCGTAAGTTGGTGGAGATGTTTAATCTCCATAATGGAGAGAATAAAATCCTGTGATAAATTTCCACACAAATTTAATTTAATATAATATGTTTGTAAATGTAAAACTGGGCTATATTCCTTCCATTATGGATATATTCAGATTGATATTATCTAAACAAAGGGAAAATGATATTTTGGGATGTCAAAATACAGAGTTCCTGTGAATTGTGCAGTAAACAGATATTTGTTTTAAGTGTATTTTTCATCTTGCGTGATGGTAATCGAATCGAAAATATCTTCTATACATATGAGTTTAAGTTGACTTGTGCTTAGTTGAATTAAACATGATATCCACTCAGGCGATTGGGGGAGGTGTCTTTCCCATGGACACACAGGGTAAACTTAGTCCGGAGTTCTGAAAACAAGGAAATCTGATTTTTCTTAGGCCATAGGCGATGGGGCTTACGTAAACTCCATCCACCAATTAAGGGAACCCTTCGTTTTCTTAAAATCGCATAGCTTTGTTCCTTTACTTGAGTCTTGCTGAGAGGCATACCAAAGACATCCCACTCCCGCTCGTTCCCGACGCGTTAGCCCCGGTTGAGCATTGTCACTGCCATGAGCCACCGCTCCCGCAAACGAAGTCTCGGGAGCCGGAGGGACTCCAATTTATTGAGGAGGGACTCCACGTCTTTGTTTAGGAAATTATCCCAATTTTCTAATGTCATCACGACATCATCCCCAAAAACGCTCTGCAAATCGAGATAACCCATAAAACAACCCGTTTCCTTGGAATGTGGTACCACTGTGCGTTCCAGATGGACATAAAAAAATAGGAATCTCTGATTCACAGATGACATAAAATTCTGACATATGTGAAGTTCGAGTGATTTCTCATATAATTTACAGAGGAAATTTCAATGCTGAAGGAAATCTTTTTGTAAATATAGCAAAAAAAACTTCAGTTCTGAGGGATATTTCAGCGTGCCGTGTTAAATAAATACTTCAAGTGACAGCCACGAAATTAGTGGATTCCTGAAGAGTTCAATCGTGTAAACAGTAAATAGTATAAGAGTAAATGCGTCATTAGTATTACTATATGTACTTCTTTCTTCTTATTTCCGTTGATCCTATGGAAGGACTTCACTTTGATCTGAAGGCGACATCGGTAACAGAGGAGAAAGGATGTCAAATAAAAGTGACGCACGCAGCTGCGCCTTAAGCCATGGGATCCAGTTGTTTAAGCCACCGCAAAATCCATCGCTCAAACTTTTAACTTTGCTTAATTTTGAATAAAATTCGTAATTGTCCTTCC
Source organism: Ceriagrion tenellum (assembly GCA_963169105.1). NCBI lineage: Eukaryota > Metazoa > Arthropoda > Insecta > Odonata > Coenagrionidae > Ceriagrion > Ceriagrion tenellum. The sequence continues at coordinate 31,073,362 of OY720632.1, forward strand.
TTATGACTAGAGAAAATTATTTGATCCATAAGGTGGTTTTAGCGAGATATCACTTCACATTAAATTCGATAAATTTGGCCATTTCACAAAGAAAAAGGAATCATATTTTCAATCAGAACGAAATATCAGCAACATATCATTATCATTTTCAAGATATTTACCTAAAATTGCCATCCATTTTCCTTGGAAAGTGGTAATTATAGGCACTTCAGAGAGTCTTCATTTTTTAAAAATGAGAAATTTCTCACGCATATATCTCGTGAGAAATTTAACAGTGCGTAGTTTGTTTGCTTTCACAACTAATATTTAAAAAAAAAGCCACTTATCGGTGTTACTTGAACAGGTTCACCGATAAATCTTCAGTTGTTAAGGCATTTACACCGTTCAACGTCAAAGAAATGATTCAAGTCAAACCATGTACATATACACATTTATTAAATTTCTCTTAACTTCAGCGATTAAAAACAAATATTTTCCGCCATTAATGTTACAATATCTCCCAAATGCTTCTTATAGTTGCTCAATCATACTAATGGAATTTAAATATGGCATCTATTTTCGAATATACCTCTCCTTGAACCCTCACGTCAAGGAAAATAATACTGAAAATATATAAGACCATCATGAGATCTGTATTCACAATTGGAGCAGAGACGTAGGTGCTTTGCTATGATGACGAAGAAACACTGAGGAGATTCGACAGGAAAATTTTGAGAAGAATTAATGGCACAGTTAGAGAGGGACGGATCAGAATGAACTGGGAAATATTTTAAACATTAGGAGGTATACATAGTTAGATTTTCCAAGTCACTGCGTCTGTCATGGCAGGGCCACATAGAAAGAATGGGCGTTCACAGAATGTGCCCAAATGACAGCTGTATTCCGAAATGGGAGGGATTAGGAAGAGTGGAAGACAACAGGAACGATATCTATAGGAGGTTGAAGAAGAACTGAGGGTAATGGGAGTTGCAAGATGGTAGGAGAAGGTGGGAAGAAGATAGGAGTGGAGGTATACCACAGAGGACGGCAAAGCCCGCCCTCCTGTCTCTAGAGCTCTGGATGATGGTGACCTATAAATGTGGCTTGGGAAAAACCTCACTCTAGCTACATTTGGCAGTTTGAGCGAGATATTGCTTCACCTAGAATTCAATGAATTTGGTCTCAATTGAAAGAAAAATATCCTAACTTCAAGAGATACCGAAAAATCTTGAACTTACCGCACTACTTCTTGAGATATTTGCCGACAAATACTAGCCATTTTTAATAGGAAATAGAACGGGTGTGCATTCCAGAGAGACTTTATTTTTTTTAAAGTGGAATTTCCAATATATTAATTGACGAAATTTAACAGCGGGTATCTTGTCTGTTTCCTCAGCTATTTAAAAAAATAAATCAAATCCCCACTGCCCTAATTTTTGCAGAATTGTAGAAAAAACCTTCTGAAGTTAAGACTTTTTCCCCGTACGGCGTGAAAAAAATTGGTCAATTTACAGACTCATTAATGAATATTAGCTTAACTAGAGAATTTTTTAGTCACATAAAATAACACTTTTGCGCAACGAATATAAGAAAATTTATTTCATGCTTCCCACAGCTTCTGGAATAAAAAGATAAGGTTCCAATATAGACTCTTTTGCGCCTAGGGTAAAAATCTCGCTGCAACTACCTCAAGGGGGAGCGCAAAAAGAGCACGATATGGTGAAAAGAGCGCTAGATGAAGTGGAGAGGTTTTTGGAGGGATTTCGGTCACCCGATTGATTGCGTATCTCAATCGGTTGCATTGCCAGCAATCGATTGATTAGGGGCCGCGGCGCGCCCCTTGCGCTGCCTTCCTCGCGCTCGCCTACCTGCAGAATTCTGGGAAAGGGTTGAAGGAGCCGCCGGGTGGAGGGGAAATGGCAAAACATAGAGGGGGAGGAGAGGGTGAAGAAGAGTATTCCTCCTCTCTCCCCCCTCCTTGAGTGCCTCCGTCTCCGCCCCTTTCCTGCCACCCCCCCCCCTTCTACACCCTTTCCCAGTCGAAGAGGAGAGCCAGGCCAGGTCGGCGCTCCGCCCTGTCCTTCACCCGAGTTGACCCGAAAGCAAAAAAAAAAAAAAAAAAACGGATGGCAGAGCGGGGAGGGAGGAGGATGCAAGAGCAGTATGGGGAGAGAAGACCTATTGCGCCGATCCACTGCGCACCGTATTACAGCTTCCGATGCGCGCCCAACCAACCAACCCTTTCCCCGCCCCGCTTCCTCGAACCCCTTGAACCTCACTCTCCTCTCTCGTGCACCTCTTTCCAGGAGAGTCCCTCCTTCCCATTCTCATTCCTATCCCTCATCTTCCCTTCCCTCTTCCCTCCCATCCCGGGGGAAGGAAGACGAGGAAGAGGGGATGGGAGGTTTGAGGAGTGGGTGGCGCAGGAGGAGGTGGAGATACGCGTAGGGAATGCATAATAATTCATTCGCCGCCTTCGGACGCACGCAAGCAGCCTCTCCCTTGACTGAGGCGTGGGGAGAATGGTCACGGGGAGGGTAGGGGCTGGGCTAAGTTAAAGGGTACAATTATGATATCTCTCGCACACGTTTTCATATAATCACTATGTAGCGCGTTCCATATTTGGTTGAAAATATGAGCTCTCATGGAGATTAGTTTCCTATGCACATCTCCATAAGGCCGGAGGTGCGATGCTACACGGGAAGCAAGCATATTAACATAGTGGTATGAAGTATACCTTTTAATTTCATTGTCTTTAACCAACACAAGGTAATTAATGCTGAATTTATTATCGGCTTTCTTCATCTCATAGAATGGAAGGAGGATTCCTGTTCTCTATTCGCACGCGCTATTCTTAGTCTTTCATTATTTGGAATCTGGTTCCTCTATCATCTAGCTCAGGACTATTATGATTAAAAAATACCCAAATCACTCTTAATCAAGTTTGAACAGAGTATACTTTAAGTTTTTTGCATTTAAATGAAAAAAAAATAACTCTGGGGTGCCTAAGACAATTTCTTCCCTTTTCTTCCGATTTCGCTGTCATCAATCATTAACTACACTTCTAGGGGCCTTCAAATATACAATTACTACTGTCTAGAGATTACTTGTATTTTGTACGATGTTGGAAATGGTTGCCAACGTGACCTAGAAGTGAGTGACCCTGCTGAGTTTAAGTTTGGAAACCGCATCCTCCATCGGGCTCATACTATCAACAAAATGTGGAATGCACTACAGTGAAAAATCCTCGTCATCCACGATGAAACTCCGTTAAAATGGAACAGTACGACGATAACAATTAAATGTATTTTTTACTATATTCTATTATGAAGATGGCCAACATGGTTACCAAATATTCCCCAAGCTAGAAGACACTTTTGATGGAATGTTAAAATGGTTTTAAAGCATATAATAAAAAAATTGGACACAGTAGACCAATTATGATGCTCAATTATCGGTATGATTATCATTAATTCAACTGCATTCCACGCCTTCACCTTCCATGACTGCGATGTCTTTACAGGGAGCGTCCTAAGCGGAGCGGCTAAAGCGCGGCTATGCTTCGCGGCTACAACAATGTCATCGGTCGTTTAGGGGATGTATTAGCAAAGCCACCACATTTGGAGTAGTTTTATCAATACTACATCTAAGTTTTCACTATTTAAAACGGTAAACAAAAGTCGCGTAAAATACTGCCTTTGTTATATTTTCTTTAGTCTTACGTTCGTCACAACTTTGAGCGCCCTGGATTTCCAATTTAAACACACAAAAGAAAAAAGAAGGATAGCCAATAAAATGAAATCAATATGCGAATTTCCTCAAGGGAAGGAAATCTGCGGACAGACAGAGAAACTTTGGTTTGTATATTAATAAAAATTTTAACTTCCCTTAGAGGAATGGTTCCGCTCTCCACATGGCTCGTCACCCGTTTTCGCTAGCATCAAGAAAGGAAGAACCGCCCGGAAGAGAACTTGGGATTCACAGGGAGAGTTCAAGATATATATTTATGATTTTGGGTGATTCAAGTTTGCTATTCCGTTACAAACTGTCTATACTAACATTTATGATATGATTGCGAGAAATTCGCGCATATCGACTACCTCTTGGAACAAACCAACAGCGTAATCAATTCCCAGCATTTCAAGCCTATAATAAATGAAGGGAAATCCGAAAATTCTCCCAAAATTGAGCGGATTTTAATTCTTCATAAAACTCACTTCCCTCCCTGGAGGTAAATTTTAAAATGTAGAAAATGGCACGGTTTACTATTTCATAAGGAATGAGTGAAGTCTTTGGCGCAGTCGAGTGTCGCTTTTCAATGTAATCTGAGTCATTTGAGAAATTATATGCAAAAGACGATCAACCTTTTATCTCGTCTTTTTTCGCAATAAATGGGTAAAATAGCCAAAAATCAATAGTTTCAGACCATTTGAAAATCAATGATACTTGGAGTGATCACCTCAAGGATCAAATTTAACTCGGATTTCATCCTGATATGTAGATGTTGATCAAGAGGTGCACACAGTTGACAGAATTCGAGATTTTGTCTTGCTCATACTGGACAATCAATATTATCAATGGGGAGAGAACTGTTTTTCATGACATGCGCAAGCCAAGCGTTGTGCTTTTTTAACAGCTTCTCGATCTATCCTAAGCAATGGGCGGTAAAGGAATGGCTTACATTTAAAAAATTAATAGTGAGTGGTGGAAAAAATAAGGCGCAAGAGATATCGTAATCTCCTACGGATTTGCAGAGTGAGAATTTATTTTTTTCACTAGAAATGACATAAATGGAGATTCATCAAGCGGAGAGCACTGATGAGAAGAAGAGTGGAAACATTTGAATGAGTTCGAGAGCTGAAGAAGTGTTCTGAGTGCAGATGTAATAGAAACTGTAAGAAATAGATGGGATGAGTGCTTGTACGTTCTCACTGGACAGAAGCGAGTAGAAACATTGGTTGTGGTCGGCTCACAGAGCAAACAAAATCTTATCTTGCCTCAGCGTTGTGTTATTGTACGAGATCTGCGTGACGCTAACCGCAGAATTTCCAGAAAAAAACTATAAATTGCAACTCATAGCGTATTCACGGGACGTGTTGTTCTTTCACATTAAACATTAATCCGATTGGTCGAATTGCAAAACAATAACATTTTTAAAATCTTAATTTAGCGACTGAGCATAGAATAGGAATCACTTTCGTTTAGTGAGTAATGGAAATGTGAGCAGAATTGAGGACTACGGAGTGGAGAAGCTTTGGACAGCGAAGAGGAAGATGCGAGATTTAAAATATAAAAATAATGGGAAGACGAGACGAATTTTTGGTTGCTTGGAAGTGGGAGTGAACCCAGAAGATGCCACTCCAGATGTCCCGAGAGGAGAAAGAACAATATGCTGCCAAGAAAAGACAACAGTGGCGAGTATTACAGAATCTCATATTGATTTCCCTCACTATTTTGGGAACTGAAGAAATGTTACACGCACTGGTTACTTAACTCCCATCCAAGATCGGTGTTTTTTTAGCATAAACGTGGTATACGAATACTATTCATGTACGCAATCAGATTGTACATGCCTAGTTTTACGCACAATGTTGTGCGTTTTACCTTCAGCTCTATCTCTATAGCACTGACGAGCCATGATCCCAATTTTTTGATGTCCTTATTGCAATTAAGTCCTGCTGTAAAACTTTATTCCAAAATTCTCATCAGGATAAATTGGTGTTGAAATTCTTTCGTGGCGTGTCCCTCCTAGTAAAGAGAATTAATTCTAGGGAAGAGAAAAATCATTACACTTATTTGACTTTCAAAGAGCGCAATCTATTATTTGTGGGGGAGGACTTGTCTGCCTCATTTCCAGTTTGAAATTACAGTGAGAAGCAGCATTTTGGACGCAAATAACAATTTAATGGGTGAAATAAGATATTTATGCAGGTATTTTGCGAAGAAAAAGTCAGCGAGATGATTAATATGGGTGACTTTATACAAAGGTGGTCTGAGCAACAGTTCTCCAAAACAATGGGAAAGTAATTCATAAATTTCAATCGAACGAATAGCCTGAGTAATGTCAACCATTAAAAGGTGGAGGTCGTAACTTGTTGAGCCGACTGGGAATTATATCCTCGGTCGATGGGCCGAGCGTCTAAGAGCCAGCCACTTGCCTTCTGTCTCGGTGACTCTAACATTCGACCCCCCACTCCCCGTACTCGGTCCATGCGATTCCCTCGCGACGCAACACCGACCGCCGCCCGACCGTGAAATCGCAGCAGCCCTTAAGGGTCGGCGAGAGGATGGGCCCTGAAGGGGTTGGCCGTAATAAGGACCCCCCCCCCTCCCGGTTCCTCACCCGTCGCACCCGGTGGCGGCGGCGAAGGTGAAGAGTTCAGCCACCAACGCCAGCCATCCAATCGATCGGCTGAGTCCTGGAATGCAGGCCTCCGCGGTGACACACAAAATGATTGCTAGTGTATTCATAAACTGGAGATGGCAATGTTATAGCTCCCGAAAAAGTTTACCTGACCTGCTCGGGAAGTAGAAGAAGATGGGGCAAAGGGAAAGGACAGAGGGAAAGAGGGAGGGCAACTAAAGAGAGTGAGAGTGGGACAGGTAAAACAAACAACTTCCCAAAAAGGAGACGAAGCACACACATTGCAAGGATAGTGGTTGAAATCATCGCTATTTCGTGAGATGAGTCGGAATGGGATGTCAGGTAATCGTAAGACATCTATCTCACTACTCGCTTGCGCTAAGCGCTTGTGGTGGCAGCAATTAGTAAGATTTTCTCACTCTCTACGCAAAACAACCTTCCTCCCACTTGAAGCAGGATTTTGAAAGATTCGTAGTCCATGTCTTAAATCATCCACTGCGTAGAGCCAAGAACTTTTGCGAGAGCTATAAAATCCAAATTCAGTTAATTTAAACGCGTCTGAGATCAGCCCTGATTGTTGACTTTCATTAACCGAATTTTGCAATTTTTGTTCTGATAACAGTGATCTTTGTATGAGGTTAATTATTACTTGGGGCATGAACAATACTCATTGGGGCGAACCAGACAAAATTCACAGTATCAGCCTTCTTTTAAAAATTAAGGACTCAATAATACGAAATTGATAATCATTGTATATTCAAATAAATTGTGATGGTTATCAATTAATTATTATTAAACTGGAATATAAGAGTCAATGTTATAATTTTCTACGATTAACGTCGATCAGATCAAAGGACATCCTTATTTCTGATTCTGAAGAGGCTCTTCCTTTCCCACCCACCAAAAAATATCGAGCGTTCTCCATGAGTCGGAATTGGTTTATGAATGGAATTGACTTCAGGGTTAAAAAGTTCTAACTCTGCTCCAGCTCATCACGGGTACTTGGGAATTCTCAAGTTTGACTCATTCGATGGACACACTGGGGGATGGAAGCATGGGATGGGAGAGGTGTACAATTGGGAAGAAGTGCGATCGGAAGAACGAGTGGACGATGGAAGGACTATTTAAGTCACTGGGGAGTTAGGGTTTGCCGAACTTTCGGAATATTTAAGGTCAGGCAGTGAATGCAGATCGATTAAGCAGTGGTTCCAAAACTTTGTATACCCCGCTGTCCAAAATATTTTCAATATATTTTGGAACCCCCAAATGTAAAAATTAATTTTAGAATTAATTTAAAATGAAAGTGACAAAAACAAACTAACATTATCCTTTTTTATCAATAACTAAAATTATGATGAATATACGAGGAAAAGAAAAATACCAAAACAAATCAAAATTCGTAGAAAACCCAGCATGAAAATGAAATTTTCGTCCACGCATGAAATTTCCTTCCAGCAATTACAATGTGATTCCATTTCAGAAGAATTATGGCTTCTAAACGAATTAAAATCATACAGAATCTCATCCTACCAAATACAGGAGAGAAGAGTCCATCTCCAGCTTTAATCTTTGCTTGGAAATCGATATTTTAATCTTGAATATATTGGACAGAACCCTTAAATGTTTGTATACAAGAAAACAAAAATGTTATTTCTCAACGTTTGGAATGCTACCAATACACCTGGTTAGGAAAATCTGGAACAGGGTACGCGTATTGTGGGTAAAGGGAAAAAGGAGCGGGGTCTCTCACTCCCTTTCTTATTGTCCGCACTGGCATCCATCACCGAAGTTCTGGAGCACAATCTCGGATCGGGGTACGCAGGGAGGAGGCGGCGGGGAGGTAGAGAGCATCGTGGTAGGAGGATAGGGCATGACACCATCAAACTGTTTCTTGACAACCGAGATATCCACCATATTTCTTCCCCTGCATTCTCCTTGCTTACCTATGGATAACGAGGACGAGTGGACGCATTGGCGGATCAAGAGTAAGAATATCTACCTTCTGTGGAAAATTCAGGTCAGGGTACGCAGGGAGGAGGAGGCGGGGAGGTAGAGAGCATCGAGGTAGGAGGATAGGGCATGACACCATCAAACTGTTTCTTGACAACCGAGATATCCACCATATTTCTTCCCCTGCATTTTCCTTGCTTACCTATGGATAACGAGGACGAGTGGACGCATTGGCGGATCAAGAGTAAGAATATATACCTTCTGTGGATAATTCAGGTCAGATATCATTTGAAACGTATATTAGTAGCTTGAAGTTATGGGTTTTACTTAATTTTTGTATGTTTTTTTGCTAGGAATATGGAATATGGTGCTACTATCACCTTGGTTGCAAAAACGTAGAGTCCTCTACGTTCTTGCGACCAAGGTGCTAGTAGCACCGAAATATCAAGAAACTCTGTGTGTGTTCATTATTTTGTTTCTCTGTTTTTATCGTTTGCCTTCCTGTGGCAAATTTTATATATTCGTCACACGAGTGATCCTAAGTGTAGTTTTATATATTAGAGGAAACTTACAGGGGGTAAAAAGACGAGAGAAAAAAGAAAGTCTTAGAAACGTTTCGGGTGTTAGCCCTTCCTCAGTCACAGAGAGAATCCGTAAAATCCGTAATAGAATCGAGTAAATATATATATATATATATATATATATATATATATATATATATATATATATATATATATATATATATATATATATATATATATGTATGTGTGTGTGTATGTGTGTGTGTGTGTGTGTATATATATATATATATATATATATATATATATATATATATATATATATATATATATATATACACACACACACACACCCACTCACATATAAATGTTTATACAGAAAGGTAGAAAGAAAGTGGATAGGAACACATAAAATCAACAAACAATTCCATCTTCACACCACTATTGTGTTTTTTCATTTTATGTGTTCCTATCCACTTTCTTTCTACCTTTCTGTATAAACATTTATATGTATGTATTTGCCGCTGAGGCATTTCTTGCATCGCATGTTTCGAGGAGTGAAAATGTTCCTTCCGCGACGACACTTCCGAAACCTGCATTAAGAAATCGAGATTGGGGGAGGCGATGGGAGGTGAGGGGCGAGGCAAAGGGAGGATGGGGGAGGGGAGAAGGGGTCGGCGATGCCTCTTCGGAAGACGCAGTCCCATCGATATGGCTGTCGGTCAACCCTCACATGCGGTGCTCTATACCCCTATCCCCAACCCACCCCTTCTTCCCCTCCTCCATTCTCCACCCCCTCAGACGCCGCCAGCGCCGCCGCCGCCGCCTCTGTTGCGGAATGGGCGCGTCGCGGGGGCGGCTAAGGGGGTGGGTGGTTATGCTGTGTGGAGGCAATGAAAGGGGTGGATAGTTCATGGGGGTTAGGGGCGGACTGCGGTGGCGCATCGAGGCGCGGAGCTGAACAGACTGACGATACATTATTCTACTGGACTAGATAGGGCTGTGAACCAATATTTTTTATGCCAGATATGCAAAGCTTATCGGTATCGAAATACTGATGATCAGTACCTAGTAATTATCAAAATGTCTAGCTAACTGTGGAACGTATAAGAGGTACTTATATTGACGCTACGCTGTAAAACGGTTTGCTGCCTAGTTGGCTTTAATTATAACGTTGCTAGTTAGTTTAGACAGTATTGTGCCAGTCAAAATAGTTACAATCTTCTACATACTGGCTATACGCACAATGTATATTAGTCATTCGTTGATGACGAGTTTGTCTTCATTCCTCTAATCTTGACAAAGTTTAATATTCCACCTTGGCAAGGAACTCCTTTTCCCAGTTACTAACTTATTTCGGTACAATGCTACAGTTGTCCTTTTACCGACAGCGATTCATTATTTTTAAGCTAATACCGAAATATCATGTGACATTTTATTCGTGCCAATTGTGCTTCAAAGCTGGTTCCAGCCGCTCATTTTTTCATGTTTCAAAGAAATATAGACTATGCATAATTATAAAAGGCACCAAACGTGTTAACCCAAGTTTAAGACGTGAAATTAAAAAAAAAGACTTTCTTTTTTTAATAACTGCCTTGCAAAATGTTTTAAACATTTAAAACTACGCATAGCTGATCAATTTGACGCTCATTCTCAATGTATAGCTTTCGTTTCAAACGAATCAGAGACTGGTTCACAACTCTTATTCCCCTATGATTGAAAATCCTTCCAAAGTCTAACCTACTTAGAGCTTTGAAATCTATCGCAAGGGTGGTTGATAGGATTCTTTTCCTCCACGTCGTACACACCGGAAGATTCCACGGGCCAGGAATTAATGATTTATAGCTGAGCCTTTACATTTAAACTTTTTGCACGCCAATTTTTAGATGTATCGAAAGGCATTATATTCAGGTTGGCACTCATCGCATTTTACATGTGGTTCCGCGGAATTCTTATAAATCGCATTATCTTCGATTCAAAGCAATATTCACACATCAAGGTACTTCGATCTGTAAAATTTCGATTGCAATTATAGTTATACCAAAAATTGATTAAAACACCTCCAATGTATTTAAGTCGTAAAAAAATACTTGATTCTTGAAAATTATTCCGAGATTTCAAATGACTCTCGGCATTCTCAGAATTAGATCCTGCCGTAAGGTGTCGCCATACCGCTGCTCCATATAAGCAAGAGGAATTTCAGCATAAAATAGAACAGCAGCGCTGAGAGTGCCACTTGGCTCTAAAATTAGTCTGTTGTCGTCCTGGTCCAAATCATCGGCTGCTGGCTTACTTTCAACCGCAATTTGTTACACTTTTTCTTCCTCATTAAGCTCCTCACGACCTGCCACATTTTTGTCTGCATTGATCCAGAATCATACGACGCGCCACGGCGTACTAGCACAAAATTCGCACACGCAAGTTTTTGGATCCAGAAACACTTAGTAACAGCAGCCTCAAAGCCTGGTGTGGAAACCAATGCTTGCACCATTACTTTTTTCATTTCAAAAGAGCGATACCTTATAAAATATCTGGCGGTACAGCGCTTTGATTATGCTACATTAAGATTATAAGATACTGTAGATTAAGATATATGTGATGAAGAGATTCTAAGCTAAAGTAGCAATAATCACTGTATTATATCTTCCATTGCCGACTCAGGAAAGGTAATTTGTTGACACCTAGGTCATAAATAAGCGTTTGAAAGAACATTAACCAGTCTCTCTTTCTCTTTCTTGTATTTCTTTCTCCAAATCCGAATTTTCCCATCAATCTTCACCTTCCCGATTCTTCAATCACTCTGTATTTGCATTCTCTCTCAGCAGCATTCTACTAATCCATGGCAATTATTAAACGATTATTTTCGTCGTACTCTTCGATATTCCAAAATTTTCTCCAACACATTTTGATATCAGTGCACAATTTTTACAGACAACTTTTTTATAATAAAATTCTTAATTCCACTAATTTGTCATCTTAAGTGTCTTAAAATCTGTCAACACGAATTTCCGTATCTCGACACTATTCTTCAACATTCTTTCATCTGGTATCGCAATGGAAATCTGCAAGCTCTTTGTTTCTCATTCAAATCTGACTCTACCAACTAGCCTGATTTTAAATTATCTCGTCTATTTCATTTTTTTGTCAATGCTTTTTTCTTTCCAGCCTGTCAAATTATTTTAATATTCAAAGCTCCAATTCATATACTTTTTTGAGTTTGATATTTCTTTCCCTCTGGGTGACTTTTTGCCTACAGATTGTTAAACCAAAGGAAGCATCTCATTTCCTGTCTTGTCTCCAAAAGCTTCTACTGGATTTGTAACCGGCCCATGGAAACGGGGCAAAGGTAGTGGTCCCTGGCTGGTAACTTGTAGCAGTATGCAAAGCGTTGAACATAAGCTGCGGACAAAAGAAATGCAAATGGAGACTAAATTAGCCCAGGGCTTCCGTTGCCGTCTCTATCGTCAACGATACTTTTGTATTTGGATCAGCATACCTTTTTGTATTTGGATCAGCATACCTGCACTTATTCAACCTATTACCGCATCGAAACTATCACAATGGGATTTCTGGCCACGGCAGAATATCCATCACGGAGCAGCGAAGGGCTGCACATCGAAAATTGAGTATTGGAGTGCCCCAGTTATACTTCGCCTCAGACCTCGAACCACCTCTTCTCCCGTGGTACTAAAGTCCCCCGCCCACCCACCGGAGATTCGGATGGAGCGTCTGGAGCTGGAGGGGCGAGAAAGAGAGAGGCTGGAAGTCACCTCCAGAGGGAACGGATGGTAGGTGGAGAGACCGGGGGGGGGGGGGACGGACGGGTGCCCCTCCCCTGAACTCCCCATTTTTACGCCAGGAGCGGGCGCGGCGGTGATCGCCAGGCCCGCCCCACCACCCCCGCCCCCAAAACGGGCGCCCTAGTTCGCGATCCCTGCATTTTCGCGGGAGAGAGATGGGAGGGGGGTGGGAGGGTTGAGGGGAGAGAAGCGGGATGAATACGGGGGTGCGGAGAGAGGTGAGGTGCATTCGTCGGGGTCGGAATCGTCGCGAGTCTCATGTCCCGCGACCGGAAACATCCAATCTCGAAGTACCACCATTTCATGCGGCGAAGAGTAAATAAATGTGAAGCAGAGAATATATTCCACCAGTCACCCGTCGGAAAAAATCACGGAATTCTACATTTGAAGATATAATTTTTTAAAAGTTTAAGCAATTTTCTGGAGAAGTATCAGTATTACCTTGCTTGCAACGTCACTGACAAAGTTGAGCTATAACCATTACTATAACAAACAAATGAACTGTAAGTCCCTACAAAAAGCAAAGAAAAATACTAGGCGGTCTTTGTATATGCTTGGAAACTTACCGATGCACTCGAGCAATGCAACACCAGCCGTGTCCTTCATATAAAGAGATAAAATACGAACTTTACACGATCTGTAAGGGGTAACCTAAGCGGGAAAGCTCACCGCGCACATTTGCGGCTTCTGTCCTCTCATTTGGATCTTAGCTCTCTGTATTCTGGTTTCATATCATTGAGTAAGGGGCATATCCATTATGCAGATACGGGTGCATTCCTTAATCAATTTCTCCTCTAGAACAGTTCGACCAATTTATTTGATGCCATTTGGGATTGGTCGAGTGAGAAAAAAGGAAAGTTTACTTGTTCTACATCGAAATCGCCGAGGATTGTCCTGAGTATTGTCTTCTCATTATAATTTTGAAGTGGATTGCAGAAAACTCATTTCTTCCATCGCTGTCATTATATGTTTCTAATCTCATATAATGGAAAAAAATCTATAAATATTTTCGTCCCTTCATGGATTTTGATGTAGAACATATAAACTTTCCTTTTTTCTTACTCAACCAATCCTAAATGGCATCAAATAAATTGGTCGAACTATTCTAGAAGAGAAATTATTGTCCATCTGCATATGCTTGGAGGACCAATTTTGAAATTGCATACATAAGTTGAACAATATAATGGTTATATGCATATGATTTATCATGGAATGGCAAGAAAATATAAACTGAGCGACCGAGGATCGTCCTGAGTATTGTCTTCTCATTATAATTTTGAAGTGGATTGCAAAAGACTCATTTCTTCCCATCGCTGTCGTTATATGTTTCTAATCTCATATAATGGAAAAAAAATCCATAAAGATTTTCGTGCCTGCATGAAAAAATATTATTCAGCCGAAAAATTGTATCTAAAATATGCTTTTGAAACTTCGATAAGTATCGATGGGTTAGCGTTGTCGTATTTCATTTCGTTCTTCAACGTACTACATTCGATGAGTTTATTTTCATTTTAAACACTTTTATACATCGATAGGTAGCCAAAAGTTTTATTAGACAGAGTTTAACCACAATGGTTTTACCTGGTATTTTCCTCGTCCCAGAATGAAAAATAAGAAAGCTAGAAACTGAAACCTATACCAGTCGACGTTACTTGTCAAGGTGCGCTCGCATCACAACAAATCAATGAGGTTCACTACACCTTTGTTTTGAGACAGTTTAATAGATTTCAAAATAAGCAAGCCAGAGAATGAAACCTATAACAATCAACGTCACTTTAAAGAGATAATTCTACCACGTGCTGCACTTTCTCAGTACCTATCTCATTTTAGTACGTCAAAATGAGAATGACTTCAGAAAGCAATATGGTAGGATTTTTTTATGAAAAAAGTGCCGGAAGTCGCAATTTTAACTGAACTTAATTTTTTATCTATATGTTTTCTAGGAATAATAACTCAGCCAACTAGTAGTATTACCCTCTTAATAGAGAACTAAGTATGTTACTATAAGCATAATCACCCCAAAGGCAGTATACATTCTTTTCGAGTCACCCACTCGGTTGTAAGGATACATTTCGACCTATTTTTTATGCACAAGTCGATTCATCGTAGTCAGGTTAAGTGATCAATTGAATTAAAGGCAGATGGCAGTGATAACTCGCCCAGAAGACAATGCTTGACCCGCATATCGATTCGTTGGAATACATATCCAGATCGACCTGAACGTGAGGAATAACTGAGGTGACTGAATTGTAAGAATACACCCGAAAGGAATTCATGCTCTTCATATACCCGTCGACACTATCAATTTCCATTTTTTTGGGCAATTTTTTCATCACTTTACTAGTTTTTCCAATTATCCTATACAATGCTTCACTGGAGCACTAAATATGGAACCCTCAACCAGAATAGCTTCTGTATATTGCGTGCGCTTTGGGGATGTTTTGAAAAACACATCAAATTAATTAGAAAAATGCTGCCTTTTCTGTAATCAGTAGATAACAGCGACGTATTAATTAATCTAGAGGGATTATTCTCTTTGGAATTTTGTCAACGCGAAACTCATCGAAATCATTTCGAGCAGGAATCGGTTCCGAGCGCAATGAGCCGAGCTTGTTATTTCTGCAGCCCTCCGCCGTCGCGAAGTCGCAACTCGCAACCCCCGCCCATCTCTCCCCTTTTTAAAAGAACGCGGCTAATTGGATTAGCGCGCGATAAGAATTCAGCGCTCCGGACGTGGTCTAACGCTCTAATCCAATTCGTGCGGAGAAATAGATATTTCCGAGGCTTGATATTTGTGCACCCGTCAAGATGTTTTGTCTCCTCTCCTCTCATCCCCCCCCCCGCTAACACACAACGCTGTCAGGGGGTGGTAGCCATGGCGATTGGACGGTG
Source organism: Ceriagrion tenellum (assembly GCA_963169105.1). Classification (NCBI taxonomy): domain Eukaryota; kingdom Metazoa; phylum Arthropoda; class Insecta; order Odonata; family Coenagrionidae; genus Ceriagrion; species Ceriagrion tenellum. The sequence continues at coordinate 31,088,865 of OY720632.1, forward strand.
AGGGGGCGGGGGAGGAGGTTTGGAATGAGGGGTGGCGAGTCGGCGGACAAAGGGAACAGGGGTGGCGCTGCTGGAGTCGCCGTCGTCTGTCTGTCTGTCCGTCCGTGCCATTCAGAGCCGTTCAATGAACCCAAGCAGCTCTCTCCTCCACGTCCAACCCTCGACCACCCTCTCCCTCCCCTCGCCTTCCACCTTTACCACCCCCCTCATGCTGTGAGGGGAAGGGAGAGGGAAGGAGAGCAAGGATTCGATCCTGGCGCTCCCTTTTCCGCCGGAGGGTTGAAAGGAGGAAGCGGGGGAGGAGTTGAGCGAGAGGGCGAAATGGGGAGTTAGAGAGAGAGAGGTAGTAGTTAGAGTTGTAAGGCGAGGGGGGTCGTCGGAGAAAGAACATGCAGTGCCACCCCTAAGCTTCCCAGCGTCCAAAACGGAGAAACATTCCGAAATGTAATCAGCCTCTCACGGCCAGAAGAGAAGCAATTAACAATTTTCAAAAATATGAGGTTTAAGGTGGTTGGAGCACGAATCGTCAGTCATCGAGTGCACATTCTAATACCTTTTCAAGTATATCGAAAAAAATTTAAGAACAAACATCACTGACGTACATCTATTTGTAAACTAGAAATAACCCAACATGTTGCAACAAATATGATGCACGAATTATGTTTTAAAATTTCGTCCAAATGAGAGGATCGCTATGACTAGGGTTTACGGCGCAGAATGCGAAAATAAATGGAAATCCGTGTATAAATATTTGTTTTATTATTCGGCATGGCAAAATTATATTCCATTTAAACCATTATGATGAGATGAAAGGTAAGTTTTCGCGCTTAGGAAAAAATCTGTACATTTGTCATCGCATAATATCGTCGAGTGCCCTAAGGCTACGTGTTAAAATAGCATTTAATTGCCTCGAAACGAAATTGGAAACGCAGAATTTTTTTGTTTTATCAATATATAGATATTACTAATAGGTGACCGTATGCAAAGTTTCACGCAAATCTGCGCATTGACAAACATTGCTCCAACTACCTTAACTTAGCTCGAGCGAGATTTTTTCCCTAGTGATAATGGAGACAATGTTCGATCTTAAAATTTTAATTTCAGCATCTATAAGAATTATGAAGTAAATATTCTTCTATTAACAGCTCAAAATATTGTTTTAGGTTACTGAAGTTCCTGGTAATTCCACGAGTCTTTAATTTGTCTAATTTTTAACGTCTTACTGGGAAAAAGCCTTTACATAGAAGTTTTTTTTTGCTCTTCTATACAAATCTTTGCAGAGACAATTATTTTTATCAAGTCAAGAAATAATTCAGACTACAAATCGTTAAATATCTGACGATACCTGTGCGTTCGAAACTCCCCTTCTTTCAAATTCAGTCTCTCAGGAGTGAATACCCGTATCATTTCCGATTTGTTATTTGTAGGAAAATAACTCGAAGATTGGTATATATTTCGCAGCATTGGGGAGACTATATATTTCTCTTTTAAACCGACTTCATTGAATTCTAGATGAAATGATATCTCGATTTTCTTAAGACATATTCCCGCATATTTGAAAAGTAGTAATTGGTATCACAATAATTCTGAGTTAAGTAATGTATTGTGTAATATACTGTAATGTATAGTAAGTAATGTAACTGACGGTCACAAACTCTGTCATCAATACCCAGGGAAGTGCAAAAAATAATTGAAAATAAAAACTGATCCTCACCACTATATGTTAATCATGAATACATAATTTATTTGTCCGACCAGACGAGGGGTGAAAGAATTGAAAACTTAAGAGATTATTGTTGTGAGACAAAGGAGTTATTTCCAACAAATAAAAGCCATGAGATCCTCACAGCGATTGATTTTAAGGAAAAAGTTATCTCAATTCATCCCATGAACTCATCAGATTTCCTTTGAAAGTGTAGAAGCATAATTCTGATCCCACAGCCGTTAAGGAAATCAAATGTGTCCATCATTGTTAATCCGAGGGGAAATTTGTAATAGCTGTCAGATGATCAATTTTGCTGGTAAATACCTAATACCTTGTACTGTCTCATGTTTCTGTTCGCAATTTACGATTTATTTCTTTCATTTTAGAGGTCTTTACTATGCTCTATTCATTTTTCCTACGTTTAACGTGTCAGTGTCGCCTTATTTCTTCGGTTATTCACCTATCCAGCTGCACTTTGTGACGCTTCTCATAGGTGATACGATAAGGATTGGATTGGATTTTATGGGGAGGCGACCGGCAGCTGAGGTCATTTGCGCCATAGGGGACAGGGTAGAAGGAAGGGTGGATAGAAACCCAGCGTCGGCATTAGCCTGCTCTTAACGAAAGGCGCCAAGGGGACCACGGTTTAACGTCTCATCCGACAGACGGAGTACTGTACTTAAAGTGCCCTCCACAAGACACTCAAGTAGGGATCGGGTTTCCTCTGAAAAACATCTTCGTGTGATACGATTAGATGAGGAGAAAATGAAATTAGCAATATAATAATGTTACCAAAACCAATATCCGCTGTACTCATCCACTTGTCGATTTTAAATTTATTGAAGGATCCACACGCATGGTATAAAATGAATATCATTCCTTGCGGTGAAATCATGAATTAATTTTTACTCATAACACGGTATAGTATAATCTCGTTGCTCTTGCATTAACATTGTTTTTTTGCTTCAGTAAAAAGTTACAAACTACTTATAAAAGACATTACTTCGTTTCACAGAACTGTGAGTAATTGCTCTTTTTCGGAAAAGTGTTAACCAAAATGCGACCCAAATAATTTAGTCTTTTTAACTATAGAGCTCCTGTGACCTTATTTTTAAGTACATTTTAAGGTAATCAGAGCGAGATTGTCCTCGAGTCGCAATGGAGAAAGTGTTTGAATTTTTTTCAAAGTTTTAAAATAATTTATACCATAATGAATGATATCTTTCCTTTGATATGGGAATCAAAATTATTGAATTGGATGCTAAGTGACAGCTTGTCTAACTGCCTGAAGAGCGATATTTCTCTCTCGAGAATGAATCATGAGACTATTGCAGCGAGCTAAAATAACCCGTCCACCAGAAAACGAGGAGTGATACAGGGAATGGTTCACCATCGGACTTCTGTCTCAGAATCACGAGGAGATAAACGGAAAGTTATGTTCAGCTAATCGAGCTACTCTTTGAACTGAAAGCCAGTGAACTGACCATAGTGAGGAATAAAGTAAGTTCGCTGGACACTGCTCACCTTTGAGCGAGCTATCAACGTTGAAACGATGTCGGTTGGCGTGGCTATGTGGGCCCACTGTCTGTACATGAAGGGTAATCAAGGGAGCGGAGATTGCATTTCGAAAGATGAGAGAGTACGATGAGAATAGATTCCTCTCTGTAGATATCCCCCTTGATGCCTTGTTGTACGTAAGTAATAGTTCCTCATAAACGTCTGTGGCCAAATTTACGCCAGTATCAACAGCGAGCAACGGCCAGGGGCTTTGGTGGACATTTCAAACATTTGTACCTATGTTCATTACGAAGGTTTCCTGAATGATAGCTTCAAAGCCCTGCGAACGCTCTGGATACTTGGAGAATTGATGCACTATAGAAAAGTTTGAGAACAATAAAGTAATTAATAAGGATGGAGTAAATATAACATGATATGATATGATTCGATATAATATGATATAACAGGCCAGGAGAAAGAAATTTTTTTAATCCCAGCATAGTGTGGTGGAAAGAGTACGGTGAAAAGAGCTCATGGGCTAAATTTTAACAAGGCACAATTCCCTAAGTGAGGGTAAGAAGAATTTAATTGATTGCTCAAGGCCTTGATGAAGGAAGAATTTTGAATTGAGGTAGAAACGTAGGAAAAGGGCTGGTATGGGGTGAGAAGAAGGGAGGTATTCACAAGGATCTGATGGTAGGAATGGTGCGTCGAAAATACTGTTGGATACATATATTATTCTTTCAGTAAATAGTGCCAACTTATACAGGAAACCAATGCTCTGACTATGGTTCAACGATTAATAAAAAATAGAACCCTACTAGACAGCTATTACATGGAAAAAAATTATATCAAAATAGAAGGAAAAATAACACGTTGGCTGATCAGACCATGAACCGTGTCTAATTCCCTATTGTATTCACGAGCTTACATCATCATTTACGTCTGCTTCGCCCGACTTGGAGACATCTTAAGCTGCGACTGATCATGTAGGATTGCATTAGGTTAATGGTCGTCTGAATGGTCACAGGTGTGATTTAATACTGATAAAATAAAAAAATACGCCAAAAATTCATGAGATGAAATGAGGAGCGGCCATTTAATGATGACAGAGGGGAAAATCTCTTAAGCGGATAAAGTGAACCGTCGTATTAAGCTAAAACAGGTGAACTCAAATCCCACCAAAATGATCCTAGTCCTCCCTCCGCTTCAGAGTGAACGTACCCTTCCTCAAAAACGAAATCAATCATCAATTTATTTCAATAAGTAAATTTCCTACAACGATGAGACTTATAGAATATTAACAGATGTTCTCAAACTTTACAACTAACTGACAGGAAGGTTTACTAATGTCAAATTACTGTTTCAGCATCAACGATCATATATTCGGAGATCAGTTTTGCTGCAGCCCTCCACTCCATGTTCTTCTCAACTTTTACCATTCCCTAAAATAAATTCATTTTATGCCCCACATTATTTTTCTGATGTAGTCCATTCTTGGACTACCTCGGTAATTTTTCTATTTTCTTTCTCTTTCCATTTCTGTTTTCAAGTACGCTCAGCGTAGGCGTCTTTGACTCATAATATGCCCAATGAATTCGCCCTCCTACGTTGCAGAAGTCATTAAATTTATTTTCTCAAGCTTTTTGTTTGTCTTTTTTATTGGTGATTCTTACCACCCAATTGATTTTCATAAGGTTAAACGCTAGGAACATAAATGGAATTAGTACAACTGGTATATAAATGAGTCATCGTGAGAAATATATATGAGGAATATATAATTATAACCGCGGAGATGAACCACTACTTCTTTCTTTAGTACTAATATTGTCATCAAATTCGGTACCTTCACATAATCATGAACCAATTCGAACTCTGAATGAAAAATCCCACGTACCATCTTGTTTTTCCTTGAGTTGCTTCAGAAAGCACGTATTTCCTTACCCGAGCCGGACCTGACGTTATTCAAACGATGTTTCTTGTACATAGGACCTAGAGTGTATTATTCATTAGCTTTTTCAAGTTTCAATTTAAAAAATTCTTAACGAAACAAAATATACGATATTGGTTGTTTACTAAAGAAATTTTGGAGGATGTTTTCCGCTCTCTGGAAGATGTCTTCTTCTTAAGTTGTCAACCTTGAGGTTGGTCTGCAGCAGCTCGCCGCTCCGATCTTTGTCTGCTTTCCTTTTTATCTCTTCATAGGACGTGCCACCCATATCGCTCATAATTTGCTCAATGTAGGACAGTCTTGGTTTTCCTCGACGGTTTCTTCCCTCAATCATTCCTTTTATAATTGTTCTAATTTAATGATTACGACGTAGGATGTGCCCTATTAATTTGTCTCGTCTTTATTAAATGCTAATCCATAATTTCCTTCTCTCTTTTTCACTTTGGTTCCATAGCCAGCTTTCTTAATCAGTTCAGCAAGGATTTCGTCGATGTTTTCTCATAACTGTAATATTATTTGATTCATGGTCTGTATTTTCAAAATGCTGTATTTCCTTTATACGCGTGTGTATAAACCATTTTAAAAATGATGGTAGCCATAATTCAGGTTTATATGGCTACCTAAAGGCTTGATGGCTACCTAAAGTTAATACCCGATTCAACCAATGATATTTTGTTGTAAGCATTCTCTGTCGGAGTAATAAAAAATTATTACTCATTTTTTCTCTACTTCTTATTCCTCATTCATGCTGGGTTATTCAGAGATACGGGTAATATACCAAGTACTTCCAAAAAAATTCATCCAGTTGTTTTACCAAAATTAAAGAATTTCCTCACTGTATGGCATGTTGCCATAATATTTATAAATAATTCTTGTGTATATGCCGTCAACTGCGGCGATTATTATTATTCTTATTATTAGAATCCATTGGCAACAGTCATTAAACCGGAGATTAGTTTGTTGCAGCTCTGCATTCCTCTCCTCTTCCAACCGCTTCAATCCGACATATTCATTTACTTCGCTATCCTTCATGATTAGCTTCATTTTTCTAAATCAAAGAGAATATTATTTTAATTATTTAGTTAGCCATCGCCGGCAAGTCATAAATGTTGCAGGTGAAACTCATCAATCCGAATGCAAGTTCAGGACTTTTGCCGCGAATTACCATGCCAAGAATGCACGAGGGAGGTTGTAAAAAGGATTTGAGCAAACCTTTGAATTTTAGCAGCCTTTAAATTGTTTTATAGGCACTCGGCAGTAAAAATTAAAAGAAAAAAAGGTATTTTTTCTGTGGATAGGCTCATCTTCATCCCCTTAAATTATAATCTTTGATACTCATCAAAATGTTTCCCAGGGCAGCGACGGGATGCCGTCAAATGCAGTGAATATTATTTTTTTATTTTGGACACAGTAGCGACCAGGACGGCGAGTGAACTGCAAGTCGCGGCCGCCGCTTCGGGGAAAAATCCGAGAGAGAATTAGCTCGTGAAAGAGGAGTGTAAACGAGCACGGAACGATAGAGGAATAAAGGGAGAGACGGAAGGAAAAGACAGAGAGGAAAATTAAAGCCTTCGTCTGGAATTGAAGTACCCACCTACATGCCCCTGACTGTGTGTGTGTGTGTGGTATGCAATACGTCACTACATACTCGTAAATCGGTCTCTCTTGCATGCCGTAAGAGGCGAGGATGGCGAGGATGGGAGTTGCAGGCTTAGACATTAAAGAAGAGACGAGATGGAACCATGCGATAGGGTAGTGGTTTGGAATATCGAATCTGTTTGCGTAGAATATACACAATCGGCCATATCCAATGGATAATTTATAAAGTTAATGCAACAAATACTTAGGAATAATTTGTGAAAATGTCGCAGAAGTGTTATGACTTTTCCAGAATAACGTAAAATGGAAATAATACCTAAAAATAAATCTTTGCAGAGTTGAGTGAAGAAAGATCTGATTCTTCCCCGTCGTAAAATGTTAGTGAAGACCGTTCAGGTTTTCTTCTGGTTCAGATTCTGCCGACGTTTTGATGTACTAGTTGCCCATCGTCATCAGGATGTGAGCATTCATTAGATATCGAAACTTCGGCTGAGATGCTGTGTTTGACCTGACAAAGAAGCTGAAGTGTCTTCACCACTGCACAATTCATCAAATTCTTGCACCTAATGCACGCGGCAGCCATTTCATGGGGTAATATTTTTGTAGCCAAATAACTGACTTGCTTCTCTTTCGTGAGTCAAGACGCCACCTTCAATGTTAATATTATATTTACTAATAAAAAGTCTAATTGCAATGGCACGTAAGAGTGAAGTTCAGTAAAAACCCTCGGGAATTTTAACAAATGGATTACCCCATTAACGTATATAATTTCATTCTTCAACTCAGCATAAGTTCTTCCCTTCTTCAACCCAATCCATAAAATCTAATCTCTTTCTACCCCTTTCCCGTTTTCCCAAAATTATTCCCTCTACCGCGGCCTAGAGCTACCCTTCAACCCCACATTGCCTCTTCCAGGCATCTACGATGCCTACTCCAAACCTCATTCAGAAGTATTCTCTCCTCACCAAACATACTAAGGAGCTTGGAGCTCCTAAATATTGAGTTTTCATACGCGCACTCAATGGTAATATGTAGAGATAAAAGCGATAAAAAAGAATGTCACCGATTTTGTTTCTTGGAAAATTAAAGCAATTTTAACACGAGGCAAGGGACAATTATGATACTTTTGAAATAATTCGATGATATATGACCAGATTTTCTCTTAAGTACGAAAATATACATTTCTAATAATTATAGTGATTCCTATTAAATGAAAAGGTAGCATGCCGAATATGAAAAGCATTTATACACGGTGTTCGCATAAGTTTCGGATACCGTGCAGTAAACCCAAGACAACGATATTTTAATTGAAACGAAAGTTTTAAAATATAATTTTTGGATCATTTATAACAATATGCACGGCTTATCCAACGTATAAATAGATACCTATACTTGATCGAAGTATGGTCAAAAAATATTTTATCTTACTTGAAAAGTTATTAAAAAGTGCACTCAATGAATTACGATTCGCACTTCAACCACCTTCAACACTTCCACTTTCGTCTTTCTCTCCTTTCAACCGTACTCCTCCTCCACAGCTACATCTCTCCATCCTCCTCCACAGCCACATCTCAAAAGCGAACAGCCTAGTTCCATCTTCTTTCCTCAATGTTCACGTTTCTGTTTCACACAACAATATACTCCATTTCAAACTCTTTACCAGCCTCTTCTTTATATCCTTACCCAATGTCCCTAGTAAGCTCCCTCCTACCGCAGAATGCTTCTTTTAATGGAGCAATTCTCCTCCCAATGTCTTTACTTCTCAACCTATTTCCTTCTAGCGTACTACCTAAGCAGTTAAAATGTTCCACTTGCTCCAGTTTCTGCTCTCCTACTTTTATGATGAACTTCGCTTTCATCTTCCCAGCAAATCTCATTGCTTTTGATGTCTCATGGTTTATTTTCATTCCATACACCCCCGAACTACTTTCCTAATGCATCTGCTATCGGTCAATGATCGAATGACAAAAAACTGGTCGTCCGCGAATCTAGCCGATTTTATCACCTGGCCTACTGCTTTCTCTCGTTCTCTCTATGCAATTCTTCTCCTTATATCTTTGATACTATACTGACTTTCAAGTACCCAAGTATATGTGGAGAAAAGTCCATGAACTGTATCTGAAACATGTGGCAGTGTAGTCTACATCTACTACTCCCAACCCTTCACAAGCCAGTCCTCCCCCCCCCCCACAATCCCTCTCTATACCGTCACAGCCAGAGAGGCCATCCTCTCCCTGCCTCCTCTGGCCCCACCTGCACACACAAACACACCCGCCACCCCAGGGCAACGCAGCCGCACTCGCCTCTCGTACCGCCCCCCGTCACTCCCGCCCCCCCCTGTACACGAGAAAGAGCACATCCCCGCGCACCAATCGATACGGGGGCGAGAGGAGGCGACGCGGGGGAGGGAGAAGCAAGGGGTGAGGTTGGGAAGAAGAGAGGAGAGGGTGAATACAGGGGAGGAATAATGTGAGTGGGGGGGGCTCGGAGGGGCCACCAACCCCCCCTCCCCAGCCCCTCTTTACCTCTTCCCCGCCTCACGTACCTACACATTCCACGTGCCTTCCTTTTTCGCGTATAAATCTATACGCTGCTGCCCTGGAAATCCACCCTCTGGGTGGTGGGTGGTGTAGGGTGGTGCAGGGTGGTGGACGCAGGGAGTGGAGAGCGGTGCGTGCCGGAGATGGAGGGAGGGGAAGGACGGAGGAAAGGGTGCGGGGGGCGCGGCGCTTGAGGGTGCGGGGAGCGGTAAAACCATAAACGGCACATGAAAGACCGGTTTAAAGGGTACGAATCCAAGGTTAGGATGCTAATTACGTTGGCTAATTACGATGACGTAATAGGCATTAACATGAAGAATATTCCAGATTCAGCGCATTTTTCCTCAGATAAATAAAACTTTATATACGCCCTAGGTTTAAATGCAATTACGCCTTCGGGTTCGTAAAATGCCGTGGTCAAATAAATAGTTAAGTTTCACGAATGAGTATAAAAAGTCAGGAGAAAACGGTTAGAGATTTTTTTCGGAAGAAGCCTCCAATAACCCTGTCCAAACGTTATTTACTGCTCGACGCATACCAGTTGTCTCTTTCATAGATCTACGGTAGCAGTATTTGCGGGACCCTAGTGGGGTACTTTGTAACCGAAACTGTAATAGATATTGCAACATCGAAATCTCAGAACTAGGAAGTAAGCAGTCGAAACCACTACAGATGAAAAGGATTTCCACTACTCAAGCGTTGAAAAGAGTGCAACCAAAAGAATCATGCGTAATCTAGAAATCTCTGCTCAGCTAAAGAAAGATGACTGCTGGGAAAACCAAACAATAAGCAGATGAACTCTTCGGAGAACCGCGATAGGTCACGATATAGGCATTTTGTCCAGTGATGGAAGATGGCTCGATATTAACAGAGCGATTCTTACTTGAATATTAAGTTCATATCGTGAATGATACACGAATGCCGCGGAAATCGCCGGCTTCCACCACAGTGATTCCAGCAGATAAGGACATTGGATTGCTGGGCCGAAACCAAAGACGCGCCTCGCGCGATATTCCAGAAACCGGACCAGTATTCTTTGGTTTGCATAGATACACGATAGAAGCTTTCTCTGAGGCCTTTATTGGCATGGTCGAGTCTGTCAACCACATCTTTCTTGGTGGTCGATATCTTAGCTTTTATATACCACTGATTAAGGTGGCCGGAGCGTTTTACCGTGGGTAATGCCCAAGGAATGCCCATTTGAATAAATTTTTAATTAAGTCGAAAAAAAATTCTTGGACCACACGTCACTTAAGTCTGATTATCCGTTAGAACTCATCATACGGATGACAATAAAAATGACGTAAGAATTACATTGAAATTGTTCTTCCTAAATTCAAGGATGTTCTAAATTAAGTTTTCAGCGCATAGATTCAAATTGTGAAGTCTTCACGTGGTGGAAGGTCGACATTGTACTAAACATAACTTTATGTCTTCCACAGAAATCTGTGTAAGTTTCGTTTAATACAATTTTCAGCGCATACTGAAAATTCAGTCGTAATTGCTATGAAATAATCTGTTTTCGAATTATAGACTCGGCTTGATACTTTGATATTTGTTAGCAACTAATATGATAACAAGAAGTGTAGCATGTCACGAGTAGAGGAAAATCTGTCCATATGTGATCGAAATATTGCAACGTACCCACATGTCATGCGCTGTAAGGCAGCTTGTTAAACCTTCACTCCATGAATTTCCAAATACGTACCAAATATTATTTTCCTGATAAAACACATCGAGAAACAAAACAATTACTACATTGTATTACCGAGAACCACGTAGTATTACAACGGAATGTATCATATCTGATACAATATTCGGTGTAGAGAAGAAGAATTAAGCCCATAAGCAATCAATGGAATTGCGTGCAGTGTATCATATGTAATACAAAATGCAGTGAAGGGTTAAATAGCATTGAATTGCCAAGAAACCAAATCGCCATGATGCACTTTTCCCACTTCTATCTACAGGTACTATTAATAAGAGCGCACTTGCAAATTTTCACGCAACCCTGTGCATAAACAAAAATTGCTCCGAGCTTCTTAAGCGAATTTAATCGCTTTTTTAAGAATTGCCGCTCAGTCAGTGCAGGTCTCAGCGTCACCTGAAACGACGACTGTCGAGAAATGTAAAGTTCATAGACTCACCAGGGTCGATCATGGATGCAGGGTTGAAAATTAACGTAAGTTGTCGTCTACTAATGTTAACAACCTTGCCCCCCAACGATTCTTGGGGCGAGGAGTCGGGCCAGAGCACATCGTAATGAATATTCGCTCCGTAGCATACGAGGCGAATCCGTTGGAGTTGTGATTGAGGAGGGGCGAAGTTTGCTCACTCCATCGTCCCCAGTTGAGTTCCTGCAGGTGGTTCTCCACCTGTCACCGCCCCATCCCCTTACGAAGAGGAACGTGGACCATCCCAACATTGGGACACCTTTGTTCCTCGTACATCGCCCTGAGAGAGACGCCTGGCCATCTTTTTCCGACGTCCCTATAATTATGTCGCCTAACATAAACATTTCCTTCGTACTTCTGAGGTACAAAGTATACCTTCACGTATTCGCCATGATACACTGTATTTTATTCGCAAATGTAACTAGTACCTACAAAGAATATTATTATATTATAACGGGCATACGGAATTATCTCTTACCAGAGGCTACCACTTAAATAAATTATAGAATTCAGGACAGAAAGTGTTTTGGGACGGGTTGACTCCCAAATTACGAGGCCAGCATGGAAAATAGGTTTCATCATACATTAAATGGAATAATTGGGAAACTTTACACCTTCCCCACTCCTTTCCCGACAAAATTTCCCTTCTCAGAAACCCATAATATGTTCCCCTTCCAAAAATTAGTTTGTTCTCTGACCCCTTCTTAACATGAAGTTACTATCGATACAATCAATGAATGCATTTAACGTAAACAATTGTACCTGATTATGCAGCAAGCTGCGAGACGCGTTGTATCATTGCAATAAATAACTGTGGAAAAGTATGTTATTTCCAATATGGGTTGGTGTAATGAAGGTTAAAATTGATATAAATAAAAAACTTTAAACAGCAACGCTCGATGTCTCAAAGAAAAGTAATACTTGTTCGGGCTATGCCTGTAGATTGAAGATGTATACTTCTGTTTGTGAAGATGTAGATTTCTGAGATCAGAGAGTGGATACCCAGCCATCATCTCAAGATCTGGGACTCCACACCGAGACAAAGGCAAGACAAAACCCACATTTTAGGGCAAAAGCTATGAACAGCGACTCCTAAATCATGATGGGAGTTGACTGAGGACGACTGTCGGGCTACTGATCGACTATTACCGTATCAACAAGCATCTAAACCTCGTAGGTGTAGCCAACTAACCCAAATGTCGATGGTGCGAAGAAATACTTGCTCAAGCAACATCACATATTCTTTGCCAATGCCCGGCAATTTCAAGACCTCGAATGAGATACCTTGGGTCTCCACTAATGAACCCCAAAGAAAGTTAGAGACATCCCCACAGGAGATACATTAAACATCAGCAAGGCCATATAGGATTGTATGGATGATGAAGGAATATGGATGGCACAACGGACCCGTAGGCCAAAGTGCCTGAAGGCTTCTATCTATGGAGCCCTGCCACTAAAACCTAAATCAACTCTAAAAAATACAATAAATTAATAATTTTTGCGATTTTAGTATTTAATGGCACAAATTGGTGTATTAGGGAGTACATGAAAATGATAATAAAAGTCCAATTCATTTTACAAAATTAATTGAACATTGCAATCACACTAAAAATCGTAAATAAATTTGATAACAAATAATTTCCTTCGCGTACATATAAAATACTAAAAATCTAAAACGAATCAAAAATATTTAAAACAAATATAATGATTTTTGTGATTTTGCTATATAATAATTGCACAAATTGGCGTACTATGGAGCACATGAAAATGATGAAACGTCCTTCCATGTACATATATAATACAATTTGGTGCGGGACTGGCTGGAATACGGTTTCTATATGTCATTATTGTACCTAACATTTTCTTAGATTTTCATAGCTAATAGGTTGATAATGTCATCACAAATTAGTTTTATGGCATATATGGATTCAACATATAAAATAGCTTAGTTGTTAGATGTACCGATACTTGAAAAATGTTAGTTCTGAGGTATTTTAAAAATTATTTTAAATCTTGAGAAAGATATTGCTGCAAGTGCGAAGGTTATTGGTAAGATTAATCTAATTTTCAGAACCGTAACAAAATTGAGATGTTCTTCGAATAAATCATTTTCACATTTTGTTCATTTTTGTCGGCCCCGGTGGCAGTGGGGTTAAGTCTCCGCCTGACTGTCCAAGGGTTGCGGGTTCGAGTCCCGCCTGGGTGGTTTTTCACCACTCAGGACATGGGTGTTGTTGTTCGTCTGTTGTTAACGTTGATCACCCGATGTGGCCTTTGTTGTTCTGTTATCGGGATTGTGGGAATATATAAAATTTAAAATATAAATAAAAATTGAAATATTCTGATTCTGGAACGAGAAACTTACTTTTCTCACTTGTTGGCGCAACATGTCTACATGAGCGGAGATAGACTTGAAGCAACCAACCTCGTCTTGGATTGGTTGACGTGAGATGTGCGCTAATAGTATGATAATATTCATAGTTACGTACATGCCGAATTAAATAAAAAAGAATATGAAACCATTTCCATTTTGCAAAATCAGTTAGCAGCGCGGAGCCTTAAACAGGGGGCGTCGTGAGCAACCGCCATTCGCACTTCCCCTGGGGCCAGCCATGGTTCCTGGCGCCGAGTGCTTCTCCCAACATTCAACTCCCCCTCCTACGCTCAATATACGAAGCAATTTCCTTCATCTCTCACCCGCCTGCTTTTATTACTCTTATCGACTGCCGCGCCGAGATAACCGGACAAGGTCGAGCGGGTCTAATGCCCTGCTCAGCAAGCCGAGTGTTTATTTTCCTCCGTCCGACAATCGAGTGATCTCATGTGGATCGTAAATATGTTTTAAAAACCCGAGCTAAAAAAAATAGAGCATATCGTCGACCTCGTAAGTCACCAGCCGACCACGAGATTAGAAAATAATCCAGGTGCCTTGATACCACTCAAAATGGCAAACGACGCTTTAATTTGCGAACAGAGGCTGCGTGCTGTTTCATATTCACGCCATTTCGCCCTCGAGATTATCAGCGTCGCCGCGTTCTTATCGGCCACATGTGCACCTACTTACGTCCTTCATCTATTAATATTCCCCCGCACTCATATACCTTCTGCCAGAGTATGACACCAATGAGAAGAATACAAGACAAGGCATGGTATCGAGAGACCATTTCAACGTCAATAGTAAATCTTCTTCGGCGTAGACGCACTTATACATCGATATTACCATTGTATCTATATACTACTATTTTTAAAGTGGAATCGAGAAACAAAATTCATACTGAATAAAGATAGGAATATTCTTATACTGCGTGGTTTACCGCCTGATTAAAAGTACACACGTTGCAATTATTGAGAATACAAATGACTATTGCGCTCCGCAGAAGTCTGTTTACGATTAATATTGCATTTCCTGTTAAGATTTAACAAAACAGTAAGATGAAAGTTAGATTAATTCCTAAAGCAGCGACAACAAAATCGTTTCATACGCTGCTTCGAGCGAACATATCGTGTTTTACAACTTAAAGAGGGATTAAGATGGGTGCCCTTAGGGACTCAAAGGTTACACGCTAGGCTTAGCTTGCTTGTGAAATTCAGAACTGATGTGTTTCAGAGCGACACAGGGAATATTAAAATGACGCCTCACTACATCTCTAGGTCTGACAGGAGCGATAAAATAAGAGAGATACATTGTCGAACAGATAGGTACAAAAACTCATTCTTTCCGTGCACAATAAGTGACCACAATAAAAACTAAGCTCCACTAAATACACTCCCATCGTACACGTCACCATTTCACTTTTAAAAATCTTATCCCTTGCATCTTTTCACGGATGGTGTCCTAACACACCTGCCACACGCCTATGCGGCGGCTCAAAGGGTGGTATGTAGATGAATATTTAGATGGTGAATTTCAATCATTTTAAGGTAGATAATTAGTGTACTGGTAGTCAAAATCTGATTTCGTCAAATTTTTGTGGAAAGTGCCGCAGAGAGGAACAATAAATATGTATACGTAATATAATACTGGAAGGGAAACCCACGCCATTCAAACTCATGCCAATAGCTTATGAGACAGTAGATATACAAGGGTAGAGTTTCTGGTCATTTAAAAATCTAAGCTGGAATAATACACCCTGGAACATTCAACATTATTACTAAGAGAAGTTTGCCGCCAAGCCTCACAGGTGATCACAATAACTATCTTTTGTATTTATATAGCTACATGTAACAAATCATGCGCAACAAAGTCTCACGACCACTCACGCCGCTCCTCCGGCTGTAATTAATTGCCAGGAGTTATTGTGTGAAAGGCAATATTTCTTATTAAGCCTTTTCACCAGACATTACTCCGTTAGATCACGCATTTGCAAAAGAGAAGATATTTATGCATTTATTACAATATTTTTTCTAAACAACGCTTTGACCAAACTATGAAAGTTAACCACCGAGTTGGGAGGAAATGTACTTTCGAGGTAAAATACATTCGTTAATACTTTTTCTCTAAGAATAAAGCGGGATTAGTGTCATGCGATAGTGTTACACCATATTTTAGGAAAGTCATCGTCCAAAAGCATTCGCCGAAGGCAACATTACATTTTATAGCTATAGAGGAGCAACTAGGTTTCAAATATCATCAACAAATTATCATCATTTACCCATTTACATTCTTCAAAATGGAATACTGGCACTAAAAATAACCTCCTTGCGATGTTCTAACCCATCAATTTTTTGGAACATTAACGGAGGTTGAACGTAGTACTATTAATGCTATTGCTTCAATCTGACTCACTTTTTCAAAGAAAAATATTTTCAATTTTTCAGTTAAAAAGAATTTTCCTTGTTTAGACTGTCTAATCGCAATGACTGCATTAGACTTTCAGTGCAAAAAAGATTAAACTTTTCAAATAGCAAATTACCTAATTGCAATGCCCCACAAGTAACCTGTTGCCGAAAAATCTTCAGATATTGTAGCGGAAGATAGAATCCAACGGCGATCAGAAATACAATTAAGTATTATAAGTAATGGCAGGTGAACTTCGAATAATAGCTTAATTTAATCATAGATCGAGTGAAAGACTTTTCAGTGGGCATGAAATTTAGGAAGATTACGAAATGGATATACACTTGAAGATGTAGTTTTGAAGTTCTGTTGTGTCTTAAATCACGGCAGAAAGCCAGAGGTAGGTAGAATGTGTGAGGAAATTATGAACATCCTTTTTGCTAAGCCCCTCGGCACCTTAAGAAAAGAGCGCACGTTAGATTTGCATTAAAGAGTTCGGGCTGTGCGCAAGAGGGCGAGAATTCTCCGAAAGCCCATCTCTTTTATCGTTTATATGGTCTTATTCTTAGAAATAAAACAAGCAGTAGTTTTATGAGGCGAGCCGAAGGTGTTCGGAGGCTTGATCAAAATTCGTACCTGGTACTCCAAGGTCTATGGGCCAGCCACACGCCATCTTCAAAGTGATTTGATCGATTGCAATTTCTTCTGCACTTCACGTGGTCACGAAAGGAGCCAAATAATGAATTTAAATTGCTTCAAATGTTTCCCATTCTCAAACTGACGTCCTCATTCCTGGAAGTTGCTTCTTTTCCGCTTTAAACTCACTGAGGGATATTTCTCAATGTTAATGGTCAATTAGCAAACTTTTCGTTTAGTAATGAAGTCTCACTGCGCCATCAGATGGCGATAAATTCAAAACTTTCATGCTTGTTTCCACAAATCTACATTTTTAAAATACATTTTAAGCAATCAAACATCCTACACATGACTTTTTCCTGGAATAAATTTTAAAAAGATATAAAGCAAAGCGACGCCGACAGAGCCAAAAAAATCCTACCTTGCGGGAAAGACCTTATTTCTACGGACTTAATATGAAATGTCATCCCGTTGTGGAAGTATTGCAAGTGTTAGGCAGAAGTAGTTAGGGAGCTTACCAACAGTCGAGGTCATTTGTGTCGCTAGAGAAAGGTAGGAGATCTGCGTTTGAATGATGACTAGGGAATGAATAAGGGCAGCATCTTTGAATTTTAGGAGAGCAAAGATGGCACAGGATTTAGCATAATTGGCAGTGAATTCTTTACAACCCTTATGCCCTTATCCTGTCATTCTTGATAGACTAAAAAGGGCAGAATATTGATATCCTCTTTATGATACTGAAATTGTCTCTAGGATTAGGAAGAATGGTAGCGCAGTCAGCACACAGGTCAAGGAAACCTAAGGTATGCGATTCCATTCTCGGTCCAGACATTTGCTCTTCTCGTGGCGATTGATGATACGTAAGGCATAAGTGCTCATGTGCTTCGTGATGAGCTGGATATAAAAAAGTATATCTTATTACGCTAATAATAAACTCGACCCTCATTACTTTGATTTAATGCCTCAGGGTCCCCTAACCCTCCCCCTCGAGGCGTTCGTCGCGAAGTCGTTCGCCCCCTTTCCACCAATTCACCTCCTTCTCCTCGAAATACCGCCCTTCGTATCTCTTTTCCGAGCCATTAAATCACTTATATCCACCTCTCTCCCTTCTTTCCCCTTTCCACTATCCTCCCTCCCACCGCTATCCTCCTCGTCTCGTCCCCCTCCTCCTACCCACGCCCCGCCCCCCTCCCATCCAATCCCACCCCACAGTTCCCAAACGAAAGCGATATGAGAGGGCGTTGAACTTCCGTGCAATCGCCTTCCCCCCCACAACACATCGAAGGAGGCGATTCCCTCTCTCCCGCCTTGAATGTCACCACCCGCCCACGCCCATTGAATGCCCCCTTCCCCTCTATCCCCCCCTCGCAGGTTGACTGGCTGGGGCATCTCAGCTTCCTCTTTTCCTTCCCGTGGTGGCGTGCTGACGGCCTCTATGGCACGCCATCCACCCCGCTTCTCACTACCCCGGCCCCCACGCCCCACACGCCCCAACCCCCTCTTCCCACCACCGCGAGATCGCCTTCGTGAGAGTCTTTTTCAATAATGCACGGTCCAATGGCAGAGGCCCCGCGTGCGATACGTACACGGACTCTTTTCTTCCCAGCAATGGTTCGTGACACAGGCCGTGCTCCAATTATATTCCCTTTGTGCATTTTAAAAGTTTCTATACTTTGAAAAAAATAGCTCACATACAACAACATTGTCAATTCAATGAGTACTTGCATATACTAAGCAAGCACAAAATGAAGAATTCTCCATTTAAACAAAAAGCTTAACAAAGATAAAATACAGGAGCCGATTATTGCTTATTAGGCACTATCTATGTTTGCTCTTTCTTTAGGGTAAGGTATGTTGTGGCTAATATGGCGAAGTTTTTATGCGATAGAGAAAAGGGATTATTACAAGTAAGGAAGTGAATTTATTAGGGAAGAGAGATGGAAGAAGAGCGAAAGCTTGATTAGTGATTAACTAGGAGAGGGAATGTGGAGTAATTCAGAATTAACTCCATAAGACGGGTATATAGTGCTCCACATTTAGGACGAGCCTGGGCCATAATTGAGATGTGGAAAAAAGAGTAAATCTGTTCACTGAGGAGCATAATAGGTAATAGTTCTTGAATGATGGCCGTATAAATGATAAGCGTTCAATTTCAACATCACGAAGCTCGTGATCTAGCGATAGCGAATACGAGAGGTAACTCACGAGTGAAATTAAAAGCAGCTTTTGAAATGCATTCAATCGCCAGTGATTCCTAATGCATTGAAATCACTGGTAATAATTCCCCATGAATTGTAGATACGCCAAACAATTGCACTGCCGAATTAAATCACCTAATAAACCGATATATAGCTCTATGGGGCAAGTTTAAAATATTTTACTGCCATTAATTTTTATTTCTCCGTTGATAATATATGCTTGTGACATAATTATGCCACCAACTATAATTTTTTCGCACTGTTAAGATATTTTAGAAAACTAACATCTGGATATAAAAAATGGCATTTTCTTGAGTTTTTCCCCATTCTGACTCAATAACAGTGAAAGTAATGTGAAAAGTAATATGAAAAGGTTCAACTCTGGCACACAATGGAAAGGAAAGTAATTTTTCACGCAATAATATCTAACATGAAAATTATTGATGTTATTTTTGCACAAATATTTTTAGATTTCTATTCTAAAGAGTAGATAACAATAGTTTAAGTTTAACTCATCATAGAATTGTCTCCAATGTGCCACAAACTCTACTGCGGTGTTTTTAAACCGATTGTCTCTCCTTATTCTTGTTTACAGTCAAGAGGCAACTCGTGTACAAGTCAGTGGGTTAATTAAACTTTGTTGCAATGAATTTCTTCAAAACCAATAAAATGTCTTTCAGCAGCAATTAGTTACGATATAGCTTCTGAAGTACAATCTGATCAGTTTTTTACGACGACATGCAAAAACATGAAATATGTGTGAAAGGTAATGTGCCAATACCTATGTGGGAGGCATGTATGAGGCTTGTATGAAGCTTGCTTGAGGGAGGAGTGGGGGAAATGAGGCCAGACTGTCTGTGCGTGTGACAGCCCAGCGTGAGCTAAGAGAGCTCCGATGTCCTTTCGACAAGGGTCTACACCCTCTCCTGTGCACTGCTGTACACTGGAGGTGACAACAGGTGGGGGGGGAGGGTTGGATGGGCAGGAGGAATGGGGATGTTCGGGGGAAGGTGGGCAATGCACCCGACTCACAGCGGAGGGCGACCCCAAGAGGACTCGCTCAAGTGAGGCGAGGTGGCAGTTCCCCGAAGGAAGATAGCCAATCGCGAGAATCCATCGTAACCGACGCCGAGACAATAGATTTCTGTCCAAATGAGTGAATGATTGTAAGTCGTTCTTGAATATTTGTGCATACACGCATCAGAAAATGTAGGAAAAATGTAAACTGTGGGCAAAAATTTTCAATCCACCCACCCGAAAAGGGATGGCATATTAAATATGTCTATGACCACTTAAGCTCGAATTATGAGGCCTGTTCAACAAGATGAACAGTGGAAAGACCATTTTTATGTTTACTCTGAAATATTGTGACTACACCAAATACACGTCAGATAAAATGGTTGCGTTATCAAAAATTTCGAGGGAATCAAAACAATATCATAATTATTTGGTGGATTCCAGAATAGAACTAATTAATTAATGTAATAGTTTTCAAATTCATTTTAATACTGTAGTTGAAGTTAATCGTGATCATCTTGGAAATAGAGTTTCGACGAAATATAGCATAGAAACACAGGTATATAAAAGAAGTATTGCCTCCGAGCTATTGATGAATAATACCATGGACTCAATCCAGGGATTTGGAAGCGGAGTAAAAGGGAAGCTCAGATTACACCAATAAGAACTGCAATTCCAACAGGAAGGAGCAGTTCAAATTTGTTGGCAAGACCCCTGCCGCTTTGCTGTTTATAAATCCCTCGTTGAGGCCGCCGACAGCACACTCTAGCGCGAGAATGGGAGAGTGACAGAGGCACATCGGGCGTAGTTAGCGGACGTCGCAACGAGTCGGCAATAAAATATTGGGCAGGCATGTATTTCGCCGACCGTAAACAAAGCGGTAGTTAAGGAGGAAGGTCAGCTATCGCCGTTGGCAACACCGCGCCTCCCCTCGCATCTCGCCGCCCGAGTTCAATGACTGCTCCCGGCGCGGCGGCTGCGGTGTCATCGCGTCGCGTCGCCCACTTCCTCGAGTCAAGAGACGATTGTGGAGTGAACGAGCGCCTCTCGAACCTATGCACATCTAACGCGCCTGGGTAGTGGTTGGTGCGTTTTTCGTTCGTGTAGAGATTTGCGTGAAACTTTGGAGACGTGTGCTTATTAGTAATATACATGCATAGATAAAAAGGGAAAAAATGGCATGTTACCGATTTGGTTTCCAGAAAATTTACATACCTACCAATCACGCCGTTCCCTTTCGGAGTAGGCACAGTCACAAGATTTCACTCATAAATACATATTTGTACACATAACTCTGCTTCAATAATTCCCTCCATACTGACCCATCAAACCTCTTTTGACCTTGAAAACCTCTTTTGCCTCATTTACCCCCATACACTGCTTCATACACGCCCTCCTGTTTTTAAGACTCCTAATATTCCTCTTCCTAAGAATTTCATCAACCACATCCGACCACAGCTTTCTTGGCCTACCTCTACCTAGTTCACAATTCATTTTGCTCACAAAGTTTCACTCATAATTACATATTTGTACACCTAACTCTGCTTCAATGATTTCCTCCATACTGACCAATCCTTGCAAACCACTTTTGCTTCATTTACCCCCATACACTGCTTCATACATGCCCTCCTGTTTTTAAGACTCCTAATATTCCTCCTAAGAATTTCCTCAACTACAACTTTCTCGGCCTACCTCTACCTCTCGCACTACTCATTTCACTCTTATATATCTGTTTCGTTATTCGGCGCTCATCCATTCTCTCAACATGGCCAAACCAACGAAGCACACTCCTTACATATGTGTCCATTACTGGAGCATCTAACCCACATTCATTTATTACCCACTCATTCCCGACCCTATCCACATAGCTACTATTACAAGTAGCTTAATGGCAATTGACATTTCGAAATAACGTGATGAAATAGGAACAGGTTCTCTCCTAAACGCATAGACATACGCTTCATATTGTTATAATTGTTCCTAATAAATATCATGGTGCCATGGCAAATTTAAAAAACGCGCAGTGAACCACTCCTATCAAGCAAGCACCC
The DNA here is from genome assembly GCA_963169105.1 of Ceriagrion tenellum. Classification (NCBI taxonomy): domain Eukaryota; kingdom Metazoa; phylum Arthropoda; class Insecta; order Odonata; family Coenagrionidae; genus Ceriagrion; species Ceriagrion tenellum. The sequence continues at coordinate 31,111,010 of OY720632.1, forward strand.
GTTTAAACGACCATTTTCCTGCTGGACCGTCGGTGATCGTTTAATTCAGGTTTCTCTGTGGGTACATATCAAATTTATACGCATTGAAATTTTCCAGGAGCAGCTAAATTATGACAAAATAAACGCCATCTATATATGTTTTACCAAAAACGTCGCTTTGAGAATGTTTTCCAAATTTGTTTTTTAAATCAGCCGCCCGTTCATTTGCATAATTCTCCCAGAAACTGAACCCTTGTCAACCGACCACTCATCTTAACGACCGTTTTTCAGTTGAACCGTCGATAGTTGCTTGATACAGGTTTCACTGTATTGACATTCGACTTTTGCTTAAATTTCGATGATGTAAACCCAAGTCGTATCAATGGGTCAATGGAGACGCAAGTTTTTAAATATCATTTTTACATTATTTACACTACAGTATTTATATTGATTTTATTTACATAATTTGAATAACAGGAAATTTCTAGTGTATAAATAAATTTACTAAGAGAAGTTTAATCCAAGAATTATTTTTCGACAAACTTTACTTTATTTCGACTAAGATATTAAATTGAGCACTCAATGACACACGATTAGCACATTACAGCCCCAGCGACGGCGTGTAGCAACGGGAGAGGAGACATTGGGCATGAATGGGGAATAAGGAACCTGGATTGGGAGAGAGGTGACACAAAAATAAAAGACATGTTTCGGCATACATGTAACAGTCTCGATGTTCCCTGCGATTCATTAGAGTGGAGTGTATATGTCCAAGATGCATTCTGAAGAAGTTCGACATAAATCGAGGACTTATAGTATTCTCCCAGTTGATTGGTATGTTTTTGGATCGTCCAATCATCCTATTATCCAAAAATCTGGCACATTGTCTCGCTTTCCCTCTTATAGGTAGATGGATCGCCATCCGATACCACTTTAAATCCTCATGTCGTCTACCTCTTCTTCTTTTGTCCAATCCTCTCCCTACTTCTTCCACACTTCCCCAGCGTATTACCCTCTATTACCTCTTCAATGTTCCCTCTCCTTTCAAAACATTCTCCATCCATCCCTTCCGCTTTCTCCAAACCTCTGCTACCAGCTTCCTCAGCTATCCAACCACATCCAATACCTCCTTGTTCGCCCCACTCGCCACCCAGCTCTTGCTTTCCATCCATCTCCAAACCCACATCTCAAACGCCTCTAAAGTCTACGTACATCCTCCCTTCATAGTAACAAAGTTTCCGACCAATATCGGGAATATGGCATGAATGCTAATTGGTATTGCGCGAAAAAACTTGTTAAGGTGAAATTCGCAGATCCCTATAATTGCGACAATTTTATATATTCAACAGTTGAGACATGGGTGAGTGGCAGTGTGTGTCAGGACGCCAGTGTTTGGAAGTGGAGGTAATATGTAATGGAACACCAAGAGAATATTTTTTAAATTTATTTTTTACTATCCGGAATACATTTTCAATTGGATGGACAGCAACAACAATAGACGAACACAAACATCCATGCCCCAAGTGGTGTACATACCACCCAGGCGGGACTCGAACCCGTGAAGCTCGGTATAGCAGGCGAGGACTTTACCCCGTCGCCAATGGGGCCGACTAAGGGCGAAGGAGAGTTACTTATAAACTGAATGGGAAGAAATAAAAACCTCACACTTCGTTAAATTCTGCTTCGACAGAACGTGAAGTGATACACAGCTATTGGAAACACAGAGACTCGGAGGTCGCACGTTATTCCAGGATTATTTGGAAACTTCATATCGGGCGAGTTTCCCGAAGACGCCGTGGGAATTACTTTTACCCTTGCATAACGACTCTAGAGACTAAATAAGTGACAAAATAAGTATGGTACATACCATTGGGTTCCAAATTCCACCTCTCTACGACTGCAAGCGACGCTCATGGAAACAGAACGATTCACTGTTAAGACGTGCGGTCTTGTAAGTTTTTACATCAACATTCCATCCACTTACGATACTCCGCCCGTCTTTTCCCTATTCTGTCCCATTTTATGGCTAGTATCCTAACATATTTAGTCTCACGTCCCCACGGTCGATAACAAGGTATGGTGAAGATGAAGATGTAATATCACTTGAGATTTTAAAAACTCTTTCCCTCTAAATCTACGTTATTTGTCTTGTCTATATAAATTAAAGTAGCCTTTTTTGACGAATAAAATATTGTGAAATTTCGGCTAACTATGGACGCACAGAATAAATGCTATTGAAAGTTTGAGCAAGTATTCGTTAGATTTGTGCGGCGATAGAACAAATCTTTGCTGCCTTCTGATAAGAAGCAATTTGGCGGCAGAGAGGGCATAGATGGACACATGATCCACTTACTGGCAGAATTTTGCCATGGGAAAGGATAAACAAAATAACCTGATGCTAGCCAAAGCTGTGATACATTTCAAGAGTTTTAAGTGTGATAAATCAAGATATGCTTCATTTTTACTAGTTATTGTAACATATAATATGTCTTTAGTGCTCACCATCAAAAAATTCATATAGGAGACCATTATTCGAATTTTATTTTTTTAATTTTAGTAACTGTGAGAAGCATGGAGTCAATATAGTAATATTAATGAGGTAAAATATTTTTTTCAGATGACAGAAACTCTCAGTAAATATCTGAATATTCACACCAAAGTCTTTAACTTAATTTTTTTACACCGTTCGCAGGAAACGCCTCCAAAACTGATTATTTTATTGTACTTTTGTAAAAATTACAGCGGTAAGAAATTGCTTTATTTTAAAGAACAATTGAAATTAAAAACTAATCACTAATAAATTTCTAACGAGATCTAAGTGTAAAACATTCCTCTGACAAATACAAAACTGACTGACTGACTCATCAAAACTCCTGGGGCATTTCTAAACGAGATAGTTGGGTGAAATTTTCAGGGTAGAGTTAGAATCATGTGTCAAGTTGGGAAAAAACTAAGAAGCTAAAAAAGTCGATTAGGCTTCGATTTATTGCAATCGATAGCTTTACATGGGATTATATGGGAAAAACGAAAAATGTTAGTGTAGACCTTTTTTCTTTCGTTAATTAAAATATGAAATAATTGAGCTACAAGCCTGATTCTTTCACAAATATGAGGCTGAATGTTTGAAGAATCTTATTCTGGCAATAGATTTTTCCCTACCTACCGTAAAACTCAAATTTTCAAACTTTTATCTGGGGTTTTAGAAATGTTTTCACTTTCGTTGCTATGGATATATTTCTCCATTGTCGCCGGGCCGAGTGTGGATTCAAGGTTTGGAACTCAGCGAGGAGGGCCAGTTTCAGGGGAGGGTTAGATTTATGTGTCGATATTGTGTAAAGGTTTAAAAAATCGTTTAGGCTTCGAGTTATTGCAATCTATTGCTTTACATATATGAGTTAGGTATCCTAAGTTCATGTTATTTAGTCTTCTTTATACCATTTTTCGCACTGCTAAGTACTGGGTATAATTTCTTCAACTTTTTCCTGGCCTCTACAGTAGCTTTGATGATCAATTTCAACCAACCAATCTTCATGATATTGTAGTTTTCATTTAAAAAAACATGCAGTCCATGAAGAAGATTGGAAGAGAAAAATTGACTTTGAAAATTATTATATTAAAAATCTCGATTCCGGTCGAATTGCTATAGTAAAATTCTACATGTGATCCCTTATTAGGTATGCTGTACTAAAATGAAATATCTAACGTAGAAGAGCGTTTTATATGCCGTCAAATGAGGTTATAATGATCTTCCAGTGGATCCACGTTCATTTCGGTATACTCATTATAGTATTTTGACAAGTCGTTAATAACCGGATGACATACAATATAAGTTTGTACTAGAACTGTCAGGTATCCATACCTCATGGGGCGCGTATTTCATTTTAGAGAATTATACTTTTCTTTGCTTGCATGTAACACGCAGACTTGAGAGCTTTTATTGTTTTTTTTCCTTATTTAAAGAGTATCATCATATAACACTTCCCCCTTGCTTGCAAATTGCAAGCAGCCATTTTCTCGTTTATTAAATAAAATGATACTGGCATGCATTCCCGTGACTTTCCCCATGTAAAACGGCTGGTATATTTTGGGAAATATCTAGAAAAGTATGGAGGTAAGTGACTGATATTTTGAATTCTATGGGCGGATGAGTTAATTTTCTATAAATTGACGCTAAAGTCATTGAATGTAAGGTGAAATCATCTCCAAGTCCAAAATTTCAAGTATGCTCGAGTCAAATTTCCTCAGGATTGATTTCTTTATGACAATTTCTCGTTAAACTTCTTCTCAGGTCAACAATCCGTAGATTGGTTTGCAGCAGTCGTTTTCCGTCTCCATTCCGCGCGATCTTGAGCCAGCCTCTTCAACTCCAAGTAGGAATGGCAGCCCATATACTCTAAAATCTGTTCAAACATATTCCTTTTTGGATCTGCCTCTCGCATTTCTACCCTAAACTGAGCCCTCTATAATGGTTCCTAATAGTCTCTCATGTCTTATATTGTGGCCTATCCAGGTGTCTCGTCTCTTTCCAATTATTTTCCACAAACATGGCACCTCATCGGCTCTCCTTAGTATCGCTTCATTAGTTGCCCTCTCCATCCAAGATATGTTGAGGATTCTCCAGTAGCACTGCATCTCAAATGCCTCTATTCTCTTTCCTCCATTCATACCAAGCGTCCATGTCTCACTACCTAAAGCAAGACACTCCACACAAAATTCTTGATGTTGCTAGAAGTTAAGAGAGCCTTTTCTTTTCATTAAAAGCTGCCTTGGCCTGATTAATCCTGCTGATGAAATCTTTGGCACTACCTCCGTCTGATGCGACTTTGCTTCCAAGGTACTGGAACTCCTGCACTGTATCGAGTCTTTGAACATTTAGCATGACTTCGTCATCAGTTCCCATTCTGCTCATGACAAGGATCTTTGTTTTTCACCGTTGATGTTCATATCGTATCTGTTATTGACTGCCTCCAACTCTCTCAACATGCTTCATAATCATTCTTCACTTTCAGCTAATACTGCTACATCATCTGCAAACCGTAAAATATCAATCTGTCTACCTTGAACACTAATTACATCATTTTCTCCCCACCTTTCTCGTGCTTCATCTATAGCTCGCTGGATGTATGCATTAAACAGCTCATTAAACTATCCATCCTTATAATTTCAAGGAAGGGTATATATATAGTGCATGCATTAATGAACTAGTTCCCACTGAGCTCGAAGAAGGGCTTGATTCATTCAGCCGAGCAAGCGGTTATCCCATAAGGATTCTTCTCCACCCTCCCTCTCTCCCCTACTGTGACCATGACGAGGAGGAAAGGGCACAAGGCGCCGCGTGGGGGCAGGGTGGCGGGAGGTGAATCGAAAGAGGGAAGGAAGGGACGGGAGATGGGAAGGGGGAGGAATGGAGATCGGTGCCAGGAGGGACCGGCTCGGTTAAAATTGAAGAAATTCTCGGCAGCGTATATTTAGCACGGGCAGAAAAATTCGCCAGCACTCAGTGGATAAGGGGATTCGGCGGGGGGGCAGTGGAAGGGAGAGGTGGAGGGAGGTGAGGGGATTTTGGGATGGGGGATCAGAGTAAATACTTTCCAGCGAAAGAACTTCCGTCGAGAAAACAAACAGATCGTCTTTGGAGCCGAGGAGAGTGAGGATGATGCTTACGACGGAAATAGTTGAGCGATAAGGAATTCGAGGATGGGAAATGTCGTGAGCTGATCCTAAATCTTAAAACTCCGTCTAAAAAACATTGTTTGTATTAAAGTTTTGCGGAAAGAATACGTATTGCAGGCCAAAAAAATGAATTCTATAATTTATAAGCTGAACGGTTATGAGGATTTCCTAGCTAAAGATAATAGAAAGAATCACTGGTTTTTCTTCGCCTTCATTATTGCTGTTATTACAGTATATTATATTTAAGACCTAAATACAAAGCTCCAGAGTATAGTAGTTTCCTGAATCTGATTAACATATGTCTTAATGAAACACGAACTTATCTGCTTAAAATATTGTAAGTGCAGTTGCTTTCAAAATTATACGCTAAAATTGTTGGATAAACCGTAATTCTTTCACTTTTTCATGTATCGATGCCAACTGTGATTCGCTGAGAGCAATTTGCTGTACTTGATCTGAGATGGTTTGCGACAGAAAGAATGAGTAAAATGGCAAAGTGCCCAAAGTAAACTCCAAGCTGACATATGCGGTCTTTACTCAATCGAAATGGCAGCTTTCTTGTTTTCTCCTTTTAATTCTAGTCATTAGCTGGTTGTAACTTACCGCAGCAGTGTAATGTAACACCTTCCTTCCGAGTCTAATGCGACATTCTACCCAGAGGTGGAAGTCGAACCCACGATTTGCAGTTTTCTCCTACAATTGCTGGCTACTGCGGCCGTTTTTTTTTTTTACTTTTCGCAAACTTTTTGCCTTTTTGTATTTTTTAACATAATGCAATATTTTGGGAAGTTAACCGGCTAAAGTAGACAAGTTGGTGAAAACGGAAAAAAATTATATCATACTCTACTTATTATACTAGTGATCAAATAATTTGCCAGGATTTCAAAAGGCGGGGAACTCACTCGATTAAGTTAACAGCTAAGATCCATTCTCGAGGGCTACCACTTCACATAATACAGAGGGTCACCAAATAAAAAGGGAATTTCCAAAAAGAGCTCAAGAGAGATTTTCAATCAGGTTGTCAATCTCGAACAACAGAGAAATAAAAAGACTAAAATATTACGCTTTCATCAGAATGTCCTCTCCCGTAGGGGCGATGAGAATTCTGAACCCACAAGTCGCCGTGTCCTCGATACCAGAATACTCGAGAGTTCCTTCCAATGGTTTCATCAACACATTTCTCCCTAAGTGAGCGATTATAAAAGTCGGTCAACGCTTACGTCTCTGGTAGAGAAAAGGTCTTGGAGTAATGGTTTTTCATTACGAGGGACGGGGCTCAAAATTCCGACGGTGGCGAATATTATCCATTGGAATTTCGATCCCTGATGTCAAGATATTCGCATGTCAAGAACAGTACTCTTTCCGTGTGATTTCCAGTGTCAGCATAAGCCTTCTTTTACCAAAAGGCGCCCAGTGCGGCGCCTTTTGGTAAAAGAAGGCTTAGGCCAACGCCGGGTTGCTCTCCACCCTTCGCATACCCCTAACGTTCCCTCACTTATAAGCCAAGCCATCATTTGTCAATTTATTGCAATCAAGACAAGAGTATAATTTGTCAGCAGGCTTGGATGAGAAAGAAATCACATTTGCACCTCACTTTGAATGTTTAATGACTCAAATGGCCTCAATAATCTGTCGCTTTCCATCATAATCAACCAAAAAGTGACTTAGGTTTTAGGGTACTGAGGATTTTCCTGAGACCGCATACCGATACTGCTGCCTCAATTAGGAAGCATTATTCTTAACTTTTATGCTCATCGGCAAAATATTATATTACTACATTGAACGAATTGGTCCACGGATTCAAATTCGTTTATAATAAACTCCATAATTTTCATTGATTCGCAAATAAACAAATATGGATCTATATACTTAACACTCCTATCCTGTCCTCCATTATTTTGAGTGCCTCTTCAGGGAGAATAAAATGGAATGCCTCCAGACTAAGTCGTGGAAAATGGTGTAATTGGTGTGAATTGGACTTATCAAATCCACAAAAATTTCTGCTAAATCGGTGGTGAAAATTGAAATAATACTTTTAAAATAATTGGTAGAAAAATTAGTCGTCCATCGATAACAGAAATAAGATAGGTGATCGCACATTATTATAATAAGTAAACACGGTGGAAAATATTAGATTTTTACCAATTACTATCAATAAAATATAATGGCTGGTATACACAAATAGTAAAGTATTTCCAATAAGAGTACATATATGATGTGTACCTGTAAAACTACTGATCTTTGCGCGCATATTAAGTACCTGCTTTCTCTGGGCCAAATTTTTCGAATTCACCTATACATATTTCACTGTAAAGAAAGATTAACTTTTCAGTTCATTATCCAAACATAAGATTTCTTTGAAGTTTTAACTTTTGTTAGATTTAAAGTTTGGAATCTATAGATATAAAAACTAAGTACGGCCTTATCAGCACATTTTTCCGTGGCCAGTTTGATTGGTGACCATTAAACTCATAGAGCAGTCGACACAGTAGCCCGCGAGAGTCACTCTTGAGGAGCAGGGAAGCCTGGAGCAAAATCATTGTGATTTACTCAAAAGACATGGTAATAGGCGATGAGAATATTGGAGTCCATATCGATTATCCGTCCTGGATTGATAGGGAAAATATCTCAGCGAATCTCCCATTGAGAATACGACATGCAAACAAACATAAGTATTGTAAGCAGTGCTTGATCGAAAAAAAAATTAAAAACTCACTGGCTAGTCAGATGTTGAGAGCTTTGTATTGAAAATGGAACTGAACGCACAATGAGAAATAGATGAGTGATTTTTAGTCGTTTGTGATTTGGGGGGGGGGAAGAAATTTTATTGGGCGAGGAGGATCGCAGACAGCTGGAAATTATTTGGACAAGGGGGTAGGGGAGGCGACAGTGCCGGAGGAATTACGGAGGCAGAGTGAGCAATTGGGTACGAAAGGCCGTGATTTATGAGACATTGTCCGTGAAGGAGCAAAAATATTCCAAATCAGTACATCCCAAACTTTTTCGAGCCATCGCCTCTTTTGTTCCACGAACCTACACCCATCACCCCCCAACCGTAAACTTTAAAATCATGATCTGGATGATCAAAGCAGGAGCATAATAAAATTAAGTTAAAACAACTTTGTTTGGACTTATATTTATTTAAAATTGAATAAAATAGATAATTTACTCATCCCCGTGCAATAATCTAAGAAAACAGTCGGTTATGATCTTGGGTTTAATGCCCCCCATTCCGCCCCCGCGTTTATTCTCATCCCCTTAGATTAAAGCACGTCCAAGTTGCAGACCACTGCTCAAAATGGATGAGATCTACATCTCTATATAATCTGTGGGCTTCCGTGGATGCGATCGAAAAGAGGAGTTGGGACACTATTTAAAGCTATAAAAATGGGAGGGAATTAAGAAAGGAAATTCGAAGAGGGAGAAGCTAAAAGTGAATTGAATGTTTGCGGTGAATGCAAGTGTCACGATATTTTTTTGTTATAATCGCAAATTTCAGGCAAGAATAAGGAATTTTTACAGCCAACAATTCGTCATTCTCTCTTTCTTACTATGCTGCATATATTAGTTATTAATATACAATGTGGGGCCGGAATAATATCATCTGTGCCATCCCGAACCTCAGGCTCAAATCTACAAGTTATCCTAAGTTAGCAAGTACCTACCGAGTCTTTAACAGCTACCAGGCCTAGCCCTTCCATCTGCTCTATGCCCTGTTTTCTCGTATCAGTGACAAGTAGTTATAGTAGTATACGAAGAGAGCGGCTTCACCATGCATTTTCTTTCTTTCGCAAACTAAAAGAAGAAGAGCGGAAAGGAATAAGTCAAGCCGAAGTAGGAAAACATTATGAGAAGTCACGAAGTAGGAAATCATTATGGATGACCAAATAAAAAAACTAAGCATATGATAATCAATTAACAGGCCGCGATGACGATGAACGACTTGTACATCAAAATGTTGGCCGAGATGGAGAGTTTGACCCGGTGGAAAACCCGGGTAACCTTCAACATTTAACAAGCACTATAATAATAAAATAGATTGGCCATTTTTTTCTATTGTCTTATGTCATATTTTTTTCATTTTCTTGACAATCCCATCAAAACAGAGGATCAGTAGAAAGAGTTGGTGGTGGGTCTGTTAATGTTGCCAATAGCCGGAACTTGGTTTAGTCGGGTTCCCGGTTTGCCGACCCGGGTTTAACCTGGGCTCATGAGAAAGGTTTGAAAACCTGGGTACCAGGTAAAATTCATAAGTCAGGGCACCCAAAGAGAGCTTAAAATCCATAGCGTCCTAAAACAGTTTTTAAAAATTCATGTTTGACGGGTTTCCAAGGTGAGGCCGTACACTAATTTAAACGTTTATTAACTAACGTTGATACTCTTCCCAGTTTTCCCTCCTATCTTCCCCCAGCCCCTACCCGTAGCGGTATGCATTCCAATTCACATATTTTGGATGATTTTACCTGCTGATAACACCAATTAGTCACAACTAGTAGTACTACAACTAAACAATTGAGAGATAAAACTAAATCATTTTGTCAATTGTGAAAACGAAATTCCACATAGTTGAGACGCACAACTGTCAATTATGTTTATTGGATAAAATAATAATTATAATCACTTTATTCCTCCTGAAACATACTATAAAAGAAGATTCATAGTTGATTTCAGCGTTGAGTATAAGGAATATAGGCTCCCATGACTAAAATATGTACCTGTTATGGGGCAGCCAGCTCTTTCAATATATAAAAGTGCAGTGAAAAAAACCATGATGGAAAAAGAATATACTTAGCAAAATTCACAAGTAAGTTTTATTCACGATCCGGGTTTCGACAGTTTATGTCATCTTCTTTGACCTGAAGATGACATAAACTGTCGAAACCCTGGTCATGAATAAAACTTACTGGTAAAATTTGCTAAGTTTGTTCTTTTTCCATATCATGGAGAAATTTCACAAAGTTACCCCTGACATTGTTCGTTTTGTTGAGAAAAACAATGGAACAGTAAAGAAAATTCATCTCGGTCGATGTGTTACAAAAAATGTTAATTACCTTTTGACAGCTGAAACATAGGAACGAAACATAACTGAATGCTAGCGGGGAATAATTTATTGTTTACATTTATTTAGCCTATTCATTTCACCTCGGGGTGCATATGGTTATTTTTACTTATCTGTACGAAGTACAATTCCTAAATATCATTCTTTGAGATTAATGTTCCACATAAAGATTCCATTGCTTTGTTTTTCACTTCACGCATTTGGAGATACTATCGAAGGTGGGAGAAGAGAGGGAGGGAAGTTGAGGGAGGCGTGGGTGGGGGAGGGGGCAGAGGGCGGAGGAAAGGCAGGGATACTGGAGAAGGGAAAGAGGAAGGGGTGTGAAAGGGGGGAGGGCGGGTTGGGAGAGGGGACGGGCGGTTGGACTGTCTCCTCCCCCACGTCGGTCGACGTCTCCTCCTCTAGCAAGGGGCCAGTGACCTCCTCCTCCTCCCCCACCTCCGGGTAGCTCTCAGAGCCGCCAATCACACTCGCCTAATCTCCTCCTTCACCCCCACCTCCCTTCCCACCGCCAATCTCCCTCCCTCCTTGAAAGGATTCCCTTATTCGCGTGCGTGCGTATTTTCGCGCGAGTTTTATTAAGGAGGGTGGCCGGAGGGGAGGAGTTGGCTATTTTCAAATGCGGCCGCCGACGTGAATTTTTAGTCCCCAGAGGGCGGGGAGGGGTGGGGACGCCCCCTCATGACCTCTTAACATCCCCTCCAACCCCTTCCCCTTGCCGGAGGAAAGTTCAGCGTCTCTGTTTCTTTAAGATCGTTTCACAAAGCATTTACATATTTCATAAGGTACTGTAAATTTAGCTCGGTTCAGTATGCTGGAAATTTCATGGGGTAAGAGGCTCAATCGAAGTCGAATCCGACTTTTAGAGCTTGAAACGTTAATAAGTAAGATGATTAATTTTCAACTGTCTCCCCTCAAACAATTTATCACATGCGAGTAGTGTTTCAAGGAAAGAACGGTGTGTTTGCTGGAAACGTCTATGCACTATTTCATCACGAAGAGGCGATATAGATTAAGGTGAGTTTTCAAGTACATTTAAAATTTGCTTCTAGACCAAGGAAACTACTTTAAAATTAATAGAAAATTACAAAAGTAGGAATTTTTGTTCAATGCAAAAAACGTATATTGTGTATTTTGGAACGAAAAAAATTTACGTGTATATTTTTGCACCTGCGCCAGTCGTTTACAATTGAATTGTATGAAATGGAAAGTTATAGCATGGTACTACTAAATACTACTGTGTTCGGTAGTACCATGCGTTATAGTAATCCTACGAAAAACGTGGGTGTTTTATAAAAATAAAACTCGAGGCTTTTAGCCGCCGTTCATACTATAGCTTACGCAAAAGGAATATGCCACTGCTATCATTTAGCACCTTTGTAATCGTCATGTGGGATACATTACGAAAGTATTGAAAAATTTGAATCTTGATTACCTATTAAACTTCTTTATATTAAATTTATTATTTTCTGCAATCACTATCAATTCGTTGCCATGATTAAGTTTGAAGGAGACAACCGAAATTTTTATCTCCACATGTATATATTTAAAACGAATTACGCAGGTGAAGATAATAAACCTTATGAGATAGCTTATATTCTTATAAAAATTTTGCTATTTCTCTTTCATGACAGCAAAAAATGTAATGATTGGTAATAATAGTCAACGATCATGCCTAACTTTAGAGGGAAATATGGTAAATGAATGCTTAAAAGAAAATTTGGCCACCTATTACAACACGGAAACAAAGCTTAGGGGGTAGTTCCACCCAATCCTCGTGATTTGGAATGTTAAAGGCCAAAATTACCAGCAAGTACAGATTCACCATTATTTCTTCAACTATGTCTAATCTCACTTGTAAATGCTTTACTTAGATCCAAAATGTATTGCCAGTTGATAAGTTTATGCTCAAAGAAAGCAAAGCACTGTAAAGCAGTGTCTGATGAACAATTAAGTTTTATGTTTGTACAATGTTGATGGCAAATTTTATTCACAAGACTGCCAAACATGTTATGAAATCATATCTCGGAAGTTTTCAGGTGATCCACCGCATTGATTGTCTTTAAGTGATGACAGTTTCGTCCTAGCTCCACTGGACATCTTCAGATCGAAGTGGTCGGAGCCTTCGTCAGGATGTTATGACATCAACGTCATAAGATGGTTTTCTCCCTCTACTTAAAAAATTACAAAAAAGAAATACTCAATAGCCAATGAAAACCAAGTGATGTGTTCGAAAATCAATCACAGAGGAGATTTACCTATCTAATAAAAATTACACGGAAATTAGCAGGGACGAGATCAAATCCCAGTTCCAGCATTGTAACAACAAAACATTAAAGATACGTCTTTATGGCGGCCAAAATATGCCTCGTCTCTTACAATAAACAATTTTTAAAAACAATGATTCGATAAATACACTAATATGACAATAATTCAACGAAAAGTGAACAAATTTTCACCACAAAATGCTGTCAACAAATATCACCACCTTGGATTCTTCGGTCACGTAATTATTCCTTGTCGGTATTGAACGTGATTACTGATTGGCTGCATATAAAACTGTCAACTGAGCGTTAACCTCGGACAGGATGCAATAAAAGTGCGATGTAAAACAGCACTTCACTATTCCCTCCCGTCAGGTCGGACGTCTACCAAGAATAAGGAATAATTTTTTTGCTCCATTCACCTATAGATTCTTAATTCATGAACATACTTACTAAACATTTTGGAGTTATATCATTATTATTACCATCAGCGGTCATATATCGCAGTTGTAGTCTGCTTACACCTCTCCATTTTACTCTTTTACCAGCTGAAGTATTTCTTTAGGATACATGTCCCTCATCTATCACCAAATGTACTTAATTCTCGATAATTCTTTCCACTCATTTCCCTTCCAATATTGATTTCACGAGATTATTGCTTCTCACAATGTGTATAACAAGTCTCTCCCACATAGGAGAGTTTCATTTTTGCATATATCCCTCTAACTCTTGTACATACTTCTTAAGTGGTGATCATATCTGTGCATTTTATCATCATCTTGCGATAGTCCTGCATTTATACCGCTTCCATTCTTCTGAGTTCTGTTGATGTTGCCGCTCGGGGTTCACGTCGTTAGAGCCTGTTCCTAGTACTATCACTTTCAAAAGTCGGCCACATGACAGGCGCAGCCGTCTCTGTGCTTTCCCAAAATCGAACTTCGCGTATTGCTTATGCGTTCCATGTCTACCGAGAGTCAATTTGACTTGATCGGCTTGTGCAACTGGTTCAACTTGACTAATTTGGCCACGCCGAGAGACCCAAGCATGATTTCCGAACTAGAAAACCCTCGTAAACCACCTCCCACAGCCAAAACAGTCCACCTTTGAAGAAAGCCGAGAACTACTTCAGGTTTAGCTGGGATTTCTGTATTATGCGAGGAAGATGGCGACACATTTTCTGAGTCATCCTAAGGTCACCGGAAAGTCGAGTCCAGTACAAATGAGACAAATAGAATATCCAACACATTGGGAAAATAGCATTCTAATACTTTTGAACTCATTATCCTCTGGTGAAAAATACGTAAATAAAGGCGCCTATGTAAATATTATTATCCTTGGCATTGATATAAGTGCGGTTACCTTCCGTATTCGGTTTCACCTGTTTCGATGACGAAGAATATCAAGTCATTTTTCGCGAAATTCAATAGCAAGTATATTCTTCAAAAAGAGTTTTGTTGGACTACAAGTAGTACCAACACTTTGAAAATCACCTCTGACTCCCACCCTAGAAATAGGAAAAATAATAGCTTTAGAAGCAAAATTTTGATTTTTTTTATCAGGCAATAATGCTGGTAAGGCAATGATTTTAGAAGAGAAAAGAGAATTACCTCTCAGATAATTATTATTTTTCAGATAAATATAGAAAATCTTCTTTAGAATGAACACAACTAGCTGAAGAGGAAAGATTTCTAAGAGAGGTGGAGCGAAATTTTGTCTCTAAAGCCGTGGGACCAGTAATGAGAGAAAAAATTACGTCTTTCGTCTCCTTTGGAGGCATTTCTTTTCCTAGGAGCATTGCAAACAAGTTTATTTTTTCTCATGAAAAAAATACTTTTCTTCTTTCCTTATCCGTTGGTATTTCGCACATTGTGTAAGGACAAATGATCACTTGATATACTTTTTTTTAATAAGCAAAATATGGTATTAAGTTGGCAAACTTAATACCATATTTTGCTTATATTAATGCTTAATTATACTAGCTGTTGATGTGCAGTTCATCATTTTCAGATGGAATTAATAATTTCGACAATTTATTTCCTCAATATGTCAAGGTATTTGCTACTTGTAGCTGTAAAAATATTTTATATTCGTGATTTAGTGATGTACTTAGAAATGCATACATTACATCCCAAGAGATACATCAGATAAAGTCGTAAATATACTATCTGAGCCACTTCGCGGTACGAAAAGGCATATGTATTACGATGATAAAACCTAAAATGAAAACTGACTACCGTTGGTGCATTAAAAAAAAGTGCAAAGTGCGAAATCCTTGAATACCTCTCAAAGCTTCTCAAATGTCATAGTCATGATGATGATGGCTGCGGTATGATGTCTAACAACTCGCATTTCTCAGCAACATAAACTTCACCATCGTTTATTGGAGATATAAGAGAATACGCACAAAATATTTCGTCGAAATCCATGATGGTTCAGCAAGGCGCTTCTATGAAATTAGACCACTTGAGATGGAATGACAAGATTGGAGCATATGATGAAATATTTCGAAGTTTAGTATAAACATGCTCGTTCATTTTGCAACGAAAATTGTTGTGAAGGAATCAAGATTTGTTAATGTGAGGAATGAATAAAAATTTTTCCAGTAGCGTTCTTGTATACATTTAAAATAAAATACGCATTCATCAGAAATCATCTTTAATATTTTGTAATATGTATCACCTTTTTTCAATTACAGGCCGTAGTCGTGATTGCAATGATTCAAATAACTTTTCTCGTACTCGGGGGCGTCTGCCTATAGAATCCCACACATCCCACATATGAGTCTCTAATGCCTCTGAGCTCTCATTTCCATTGTAGTTCCATTCGTTGGTAATTATTCCCCAGACATTCTCGATTGGGTTAAGGTCCGGTGAGTTGGAAGGCCAGGGTAAAACGCTAAGGCGAGCATTATCTTAAAAAATCGCTTAGTGTCATTAGCTAGATGTATCGGACAATTGTCCTGCACAAAAACTACCCCATCCTCAGGAACGGTTTTTTCCGCGTAAGGTAATAACTGAGTTCTTAAAATATTAACATAATCTTCGGCGCACATCCTAGCTGGGGTTTTAACGAGCGGTCCTGGTCCAGCCGCAAAAATTGCCCCCAAGAAACTCAGGCTATTCTGACCAGGATTTTTAGTTGTAATGCTTTGGTTATATCTACAAATAAAATGGGTAAGGGGTTCTGCCGAATCATCTCCCTCATGTCACCATCGAGATTCCTTTTCAGCCACTTATAGACGGTTTTTCGGTCTACGTTTAATTCCGCCGCTATTCGCTGCACAGTTTTCTCACTGTCGAAATATAAGGAAATTATTTGTCCCCTTTGGGCTGCACTTACATGTGCATTGCCACGCCGATTCATTGCCTAGGTATTTTGGAGGACGCACCAGACTATTTCTTAGAGTGAAAATCACCGAATCGGGAACTTTTTCTTTGCCTTGTGGCCTTCACTCGAGTGGCGAGGAAGATAGCATTTAGAAATAGTAGAAGAATGCCATGGTAAGGCCTTCATGAATAATGAGAATAAGTCAAACTGGCCCTTTGAAGTCATAGAGGGCATATGCAATACCCTAAGTTCGAGCCCAGCGGAAAACATAGTTGCTCGCGCTGGCCGTGGGGACCGACTTTTGAAAGTGATGGTACATTCCTTGGTTAATTTCTTCCTCAATTTCAAGCTTAACCATTACTTACTGTTCATTGAAACTTATTCCAGTAGAATGCCTTCTTCGCTTGCGTTTCTCTGTTAGCACCTAAAGTTTATGCTAAAGTTCTCTAAAATTATGTGGGGTTTCGTAGTTGTTTCTTTCATCGGCTAGTTTTTTTACACATTACTACAGTTCCACATCCAAAAAGTTACCTAAAATTGCTGCATGTTAAAATAAAGTTCAAGAAGATAAATGAAATATTTTTTAATTACAATGTATTTCCTGTGTTCTTAGGTCACCATCGAGCTTGAATGGTGTTTGATCATTCAAATTCCACTTGACAAATGCCCTTTGCCTCTCTGCTCCTCTTAAGTAGGAAAAAAATTATAGCCATGGCCATCGAGGTCATCTTCTGATAAACTGCCTTCAAATTTCATTTCTTAAACGTGTTCATGAGGATATCTAAGTTAAGGTTCGAAGAGTCTACTAATTTGCATATTACCTCATCTCTTGAACTCGTGTGTTTTATTTAAGCTACGTCTAACTTGTCTCGTATCTATTTAATTCAAATTCCTTTTTCAGAAAACTTAAACGATTTTGGCGCGTTTATGAAATATGAAGAAGACAGAAATACATATTGATCCCATAAAATATAAATAACAGGGTAATCAACAAGAATGAGATTATAAGTGAGCAAATATTGAAATTGAAGGGTAATTAATATATAACTGAAATTAAACCGTCTAAAAAAACACATACGTGGGACATAACCTTAAAGCCTTACTTGCCCTGTGGCACACTCAACCCGCATATCTTAACGATGCACCTTAGTTGCCGTGCATCTTTTGACCTCTGCATTGACAATTACAACGCATCTTCAGGCATTATAAATGCTGTCCAAGATAGAAGCGCGGTTGACACACACTACTCTGGTTCACCATGAAATTAAAAGTGAACAATCTTTTCATGACTGTACGAATTGAAAAAATGACATTATCATGTATTCCTCGTTCGCGTGATTTCCTTACCCAAAAAACATTGGACGAGTTTGCTGGATAGCTA
Organism: Ceriagrion tenellum; assembly: GCA_963169105.1. Lineage (NCBI taxonomy): Eukaryota > Metazoa > Arthropoda > Insecta > Odonata > Coenagrionidae > Ceriagrion > Ceriagrion tenellum. The sequence goes on from OY720632.1 coordinate 31,128,693, forward strand.
CATTTCTGTCCTCTGCACTATTATCTTAGACGTTCTTTACCAATTACTGAGTAGCAACCTTAATTCTTCGGGCTCAGATATGCATCCAAGTGTAGGCATCCTTTTTTTTCTACGCGTTTCTTCGTTGCCAGGTAATCTTTACCTCTTATTTAATCGAAATAAAGTAGCGGAAAATTATCAAAGACCATGCAATTACCAAAGATCATTAATGTGATTTTCACCATAATGTATAGATATGCACACGAATCAATTGGTTAGCAAAAAAAACTACCGCTCCTTAGGCTGGAAGGTGGAGGAAATGAGGAAGAGGGAGGTAGGAGCGTTAGTGTGACACTGACCGCATAGAGGTCACCAATGAAGAGGTTCAATGATTTCTATGTCATTTATCGACGTGAGACATTGATCTCTAAACGGATATCTGCACGGAATGGATGCAGACATATCTATATATATATATATTACTCTAACTCGTTCAAGCTTTTTGCTCCACCGCGACCTTAACCGTTGAGTGCTCTTGAAACAACCTTGAGGACTGTCCGCCCACGACTTACGTCATCACCCATTCGCTCGGCGCTAAAAGAACAGTTTTGCACCCAACGCGCCGCTTGCATGCGGTTTGGAAAGGCATCGGAGGGTAAAATGACTTCACGACTTTTTTTTCCCTCTTCCCAATTCGGGAAACAGCGGCAAACGGGCTTTTCCAGGTTTCATCTCGTTAAATTGATAGGTTTAGCCATTTTTAATACACTGACTGCCGATGCCGTAGTCACTCGTTTTTGTGCCTCTTCCTGCAAAGAATCATTCCCCAGTCGCGGATTTGTTTTCGTGCGATCAAGGGCTTTAGAGCTGCGCCACCAAGAGGGTTAAAAGTCACTCGAGGTGCTCTCTGGGTGATCTTAGTGAGATGAATCCGCCATTTCGGGCCGTTAAGTTTTGTCTCATTCAATCTGGCTTTCTCTCTTCGAACTTGATTATGAACGTGAAATAGTTCACTATAACTTCAGCTATATCAACTTGCAGCAAGAAATCCGGCAACAAATGTCGTCCATATACGTTACTGGCAGAAAACCTCATTAACCCTTTAACTTTGGGAGTGGCAATTACCCTTGGAGTCAGTTCATTTACTATTATCGCCCGATTAGCCGAATTCGATGTGACTAAAATTTATACAGAAATTTAATAAAATACTTTTGAAGAGTTTTGAACTTTTTCATTAATACATGAACTTTATTATTGTATGACACGGATGAAAAACAATTTCCCAATTAAAAAAATGTCCCATCAAAGGATGAAAACACCATGAATATAAGCGGTCTATGTCAATGTTGTGCAACAGAATGCACCACTCAGTGTGGCTCCCTTTATTTCCAAGCAGCAATAGAGATTGCATAAATATTTTTATTAGATATATTTTAGTTCTGACAAATGTTTCACCCAATGATTTCGGAATCAAAGGGCAGCTAATACATTGAGCTCACTGCAGTTTCAAAGTACCACGCGTGGCCTTCGTATCCCGGGATGTAGGAAATCGAGGGATTTGAACCTGGAACTCCCAGGATTGCCAAACAGACGTTAGACAGTTACACGGCCAGGCCATCTCAGTTTATGGCGCAGTTTAGTGGGGATTTATGCGAACCTACTATAATTGGTCAATACTTCTGACCGGCAATAGGAAAATACGGGTTCGAATCCCGGTTAGGTCAAATGATGTTTTCATGGCGAATTATCTCCAATATTTGCATCCGTGCGCGAGACATATCATCTGTGCATTTTTGCAGTGATTCAAAATTATTATTCCTGGCAAGACCCCGTTTTATACCTGGAGCCAGAAGCATCTTCTACAGCTTATATTAACCAAGGAGGTTAGTATATGGGGCGCTGCAGGTCCCGAGCATGGAGCGGAAGCGTGCAGGTAACGTGGTTACTCGGTCAGGATGGACCATGTGCATTTATACCAAAACATTAACATTTGCCTAAGAATAAATTATAATTTTTTTGTGAAATTTTCGATTAAACCATGGAAATAAACATTAATACACTCTTCCTCGTCCATTGAAAACCATTTCTCACTTCAATTGTAGACTTTGCGAAATTATTACCCAGATATGTTTTTCTTGGGCAAAATAACTAGAAAGCCCCATGTTTACGTTTCACACATTTCCCAGTTGTAAGAAAATTTCAGCTCGAGAAGTGTAGTACTTTATGGTTCCAGACTGACTTATGTCCTCTATCTCCACTAAAATTCAATACGACGACTGACGGAAGAAACTAAACGTTAACACTTAGCTTTATCAATTATGATGAAGACTCTGGAATTAAAATACTATATTATGCTTCATTAGGCAGCGACCCTTTTACTTGTAAACGTGGTTACAAAGGTTAAGTATAGCAAGCAACACGAAAATATGGAGCACGATGCAGCAGAAGGCCGGCGATCGGTTGGCGCAAAGATACAAAGTAGAGAAAATTGACGAACCAATATGGTGGAATTTTGACCACTGAAAAATCGTAAACAGCCCCTCCTTTAAATTTCAACCTGCTCAAAGAAGAGAAAAGAGAAAATTCGAAGATTAATGATGTAAAGCAAGAAAATAAAAAGGAAGAACTAAGATGAAAAAATACTGTGCACTCAAAAATTTCTTGTAAATATTATAATCATTGCAAAAAGTCGTTAAAGAGTTCAATATTATTCACATCCCAAACATAATTGCACGAAGCATTGAAAGTATTAAGCATCTATCCGGGTAAAGTAACAAAAATCCCACATCTCGATATATCAGATGGAAAAATAAAGAGAGCCCTTTGACTTGACATTGCGAGGAGGCGAAGCAATTATATTTTCCAACCTCCTCGGGAGCCACCCACCCTTCCTCGATGAACAAGACGCGGAATTGGCCACCCACGGACCTCACGGTCGCAACCATATTACCCTCGGCAGTCCTTCCACTTCCATTTCTCCGCCCCGCTCCAGGCTTCCTCAAGCACGACCTCTTCTAATCCATTTCCTTGACAAGGCGCATTCTCCGTCACCGAGATAATCCTATTTCCTAGTTCCAGTAAATCCCATCCCGGCTCCCCGCCTCCCTCCTCCCCCCGACCCCCTTCCCTCCACTTCCCCGACCGATCTTACGCTTTTTCCACCCTCAATTTTTTAAGTGCTTCTTCCCCTCGACACCATTGCAGCCCGTGGCATAGCTGCCCCAGATAAAGAGTGCAGTGGAGCTGCCTCCGAATCGTTTTATTTCGTTACGTACGTACATCAGGAGAACAAAAATACGGCAAAATATTTCCCCTCCATATAACCAAAGGCAACAGCCCCTCACGGTAAATCCGGAGCTTCCGAGTTCTGGCCTATTTTCCTGGTTTCGGAAGTTTTTCCCGGTGTTGGCTAAAAATAATCCGCACAGTTTTTTCCTCACTTCCTCGTAGAGAGGTATAAAAACAGCAGAGGTTCGCGGAATTCGAAAAAGTAATCAAACCTCTTTTCAGGAGACTATGCTTCCGATGTCATGATTTATGTTGCGCGTCCTTTGAATAATAAATCAGCCGTATAAATATCATAGTTACCTGTGACTTGATGTTAGCCCGACCAGTGAAAACAGGACACAGGCATAGTAAAATTCTATGTAAGTAATGTGCTATAGTTGGCGAAGTCATTTGACAGGAATCATAACGGTCGGCATTCCAAAAAAACGCTTTAAATAGTTCTGCATGAAATAGTTTCATTTCCAAATGGGATAGCGTTTATTTTGAAATATCTATTGTACGATGAGGTAACGTTGCATGGAAAAGTGATTTGAACAGCATATTAACAGAGGCACACAACTGAATATTTGAATCGCAGGGTATAAAAAATTTATTTTAAAAGATTTAATTTATTATGTCAATCTGAATTTTCCTCCAAGACTCCACAGAGGACAAAAACGTATGAACACGTTGATCTTATTCTAATAGTTGTCTATTTCTGCGGACTCAAATAGCTATCCGAAAGTTTTTTGGGCCATTAAGAGAGGGAGATCTTTGGGAATTCACGTAGATTTCAAAAGATAGGTTCTACCGTTTCAAGAACCTGCTACAAGAAATTAGGAAGTAATTCTCAACATTATTTCAGTGATTGGATGGATGACCACCAATTTGAAAAGATGCATGAGACACTCACTTGAAGACCTGCAAGAATATGGGTTTACTTAAAACAATAACGAGAATCCGAGGCAGGCTTTACCACTCTAAAAAAAATTGAGATGCAACATTCCAAGACTCGTCCTTTCTCAGACTCCAAGACGTACGTCTTCTGATGAACTAACGAGCGTAATACCAACCAACCAACAATTTTTATCTGAGTTCTACATGAAGTTTTTCATGGAACAATGACACGTAAGAAAACATGTTTTAGGGTCACTGGTGAAGTTTAGCCAGGAGTGATTTGATGGATTTGTTTTACAATTCTTAAAAAGCAACCTGCTCACGTGAAATTAAACAAAAGTTAAGCCATCTTTTTCAACAGAGCACAGTCGTTTCGTTGGAAGACATTAATCCCCGCGGCTATCGCAAAAACCGGTGAGGCTAGGGTATTGAACAGGGTAACATTTTTCCTCCACTGGAGAATGAAGATGTCTTAACCCCTTCTGAAAAATATTCATCACACCTTGGGATAAAATTTGTCATTAAATAAATATCTGAATTTACCGAAATTCGAAACTGTATCTCCCGTTACCTGTCTGGTTAGGCAGTTACGCCAACTAACCATCTTCCTTCATGGCGAATTAAGACAGGGGTTTATGAGAACTAAATGTTCGCGTCTCAGGTCGACATCGTGAAATGGAGCACTGTCAAGTAAGTTGTAATAGAAATGATGATGCTGGGTTTACCAACCGCAACAATGGCTTAATAAGCATGATCATTGTCTCCTGTGCCACAATGTGGATGTAAGACTCGAACACCTAGTTTGCTCAAAACCGCCGGCGAAATTTCATCTTGAAGGATGATGGCTTGCTAGCGAACGAGGCTTACTCTTAATTGGGAGATCCGGGTTCAAATCCCGGTCTAGTCAAATGATTTTTTTCATGGAGAATTTCATTCCTAGGGGAAAATGCATCCGTGCGAGTGACTTATCACTGCTATGATTTGCTCATGCAATGACCAGAAAAATCATCAGGATTTAAAAAATAGAAAATATTGCTCGGCAGAGAGAAAAACAGCGGACATCTGACCGCGTTAGATGGATGGTTGAACTTAGCGACCCTGAAATGTGGTTCAAATCTAATTTAGGGTATATAGGTCATCTTTTTCCAAGGATCAAGAACTGACGTTTGTTGGTTCCATGCAGTGCTGTCAGTTGAAGCCTCATATACTAACTCTATCACTGAGAGCTGATACCAAAATAACCTGTCATACCCAAAAGATTTTCCTGATCGTAACAGGCATGTAAATATTTTTTCTAGCTAATTTTATTATCTAGTGATGTAAGCCTTTCTTTTACATATTAATTATGGCTTGGTAACGTAATATATGGTTGAATACTTTCGTCGTAAATGCCTCTTACTTCCTGGAAATTGTTAGTTCAGGGATGTATATATTTATAAACTCTGGTCACATATTTTGTATTAATAAAAACCGAAGTCGATGCGATCTCTCCTAGATAAAGGCTCACGTCAAGTAACCGACAGCCTGATAATATTTGCAAAACCCAAACTCTTTGTCGAAAAATGGAGGTACAGGTAGCAATTGAGCAGTAGAGGGTTGTTTGCTCCGCGGATATTTCATGGTGACATTGGGTGTGGCAGCTCGTGGGTCCTTCCCTGGAGGGAATTAAATTTGTGTTTGTCATATCCATAAAGTCGTAAAACAAATGAGGTCAAGTGAAGCGCAAGAGATGTGACGAGGGACTATCTCGCAGAACTATAAAAGACAAATAAAGAAAGCCCAAATTCCATATTTTCTGTTCACCATTAGGACTGTGCTCTTGTATGATCACTCGCACGGAAACACGACCGACACTTGTTTTGTTGCATTGCTGTAATTTTGCTTCCAGAAAAAGATTTCTTAGTCCGCAGTCGTGATAAATTCACAGCAAACTGTAGTCACTTCTGTGACATGCATATTCAGAGAAGCAAGATAAGATAGTTAAAAAAGGCTACGTATGAATACTGCCTGAGTTTTAATTTTCATTGTCTATTTAAACCGATTTAACTAACTGATGAGTCTTTAAAACCTTTCAGGACCAGTACCACAGACAGAATTTGGTTAAGGAAATTTAAGCAAAATATCATTTCACCTTGAGATCAATGAATTTCTCGGTCTCAAGTTAAAGAAATATATTTCACTTTTTCAAAAATACCAAAATATCAGCCCCTAACTCAACTACTTTCCGAGTTTTTTGACGAAAAATACCAGCCCATTTACATGGAAAATGGTGTGTGTATGCACTTCAGAGGAAAAGTATTTTACAAATGAGGAATTTCTTACGCCTGGGCCTCATTAAAATTAACAGTGCGTAATTTGTATGTTTTATTAACTATTTTTTTAGATAAATCATAAGGTCGCCGCAGAAATTTTCTCAGGATTGTAAAAAACTTCCATGGTGAAGGAATTCTAAACGTACCGCGTTAAGAAAATGAGTCAAGACTTATCAAGTCAAATACTTATTTAGATAATTTTGTAACTACCCCGAATTTCAGCTAAACAAAAGTATATTATTTTATGTACCATCAATAATGAAATGGACAGAGAAGGAAGTCTAAACGTACCGCGTTAAGAAAATGAGGCAAGACTTATCAAGTCAAATACTTATTTAGATAATTTTGTAACTACCCCGAATTTCAGTTAAACAAAAGTATATTATTTTATGTACCATCAATAATGGAATCTATAATTCGTGCATCCTACAACTGCTGAAATTTAAATGTATGATTCGAATATGACTGGGGAACTACCTCGCTCAAACTACCTAAAGGTGGCTATGACACTCGCATGGTCAATTGAAATATAATTCGCATCTGTATTTGAACCGCAGGCACAATCGAGCTGAGTGACACCCTGAGTCCACTTAAACGGTTGTGCGGAAACCTGAATCTAGGGCTGTGCGCTAGTTAAAAGCAGCAGTATTTCCGGGTTATTCTGGGTAGATTTCTGCGAATTTAAAAGACAGCGTTACGAATGCACTGCTGTCGGAAGGCCTAATGCATCCAAAAAGTTACCAAATGCGAAATCAACTCAGCGCAATGACCCGAAAACATTAGAGCTTTCAAAACATCGTGACGAAAGCTTCTCGGCGAGATCCTACGTCTAAGCTCCAAGCCTGGGTGAGGAGTCATTGACCGACATAAAACGCACTGCATGTTATTTTATCATTATGAGGATTTTGGCCCAAATAATTATGTCAAGTTTCCCGCTAAATTACTTGGACAATATATGTAAGTAAAATTTATAAATGCAATATAAAAAATATATTATAGAATAGAAAAATGTAGCAAATATTAAGCAATGGAATTTAACGTGGTGGAAAAAGAGTGTTGTTTCGTTTCTGGTGTTGATAGGATATTCTTTTCATACCGCATGTTCCACATACTCTCATTGTCTTTGCTGAAGCATCTCTCATTGGTCATTCAATCCTAAGATTGGATGTCTGTATCTCTCAATTCCTCCCTGTCTAATGCGAAATCCCTTACCTCGTGGTAATTCTTCTTATGTACTTTCTTCGTTATTTGATTCATGAAATTATCCCTGAGTGGTCTTCCTCTGTGGACTTTTCCCTCTTCCTTCAATTATGTTCTTCACAAACCCATTGTGTCTCAGGGTGTGTCCAATCCATCTGGTTCTTCTTTTCCGTATGGTTTTCCATATGCTCCTTTCCTCTTATACTCTTCTCTACACTTCATCATTTCTTATTTTGCCAGTCCATTTTATCATCAGCATCCTCCTCCTGCACCAGGTTTAGAAGGCTTTGAGTCTGTTTTGGACAGCTTTCCCAATGGTCCATGTTTCCGAACCATAGAGGGCAATTCTCCCTACGAGTGTTTTCACATACTGTTTCCTGGTTTTTAGTGTTATCTTCTTTGATAACAGAAGTTGTATTTTTTTCATGGACACCTTCTTAGCTTGGGCAATTCTCCGCTTGATATCCGTGGTACTTCTTTCGAGCCACGTGATGGTAATTTCGAAGGATAAGTAATCAAATTTTTTTCGAAATACACCGCCATCTTCCATGAGGCTACGCGTTGAAATAGTATTTGATTGCCAAAAAACTTATCGATATGCTGATACAGATTTTACTTTTATGTGTAGATATTACTAATAAGTATACATTTGGAAAGTTTCACGCAAATTTATGTAAAAGCAAAATTTTCTCCAACCATTTCCACGATCGTTGGTTTGAAGATCGCTGGAAAAAATCCGCGAGAGGCGAGGAATCCGCCGCAGGCGAAGACGACGTCAGAGGCGGGCGAGCGCTTGTTATCGCTTTATCGTGTGTCCGGGTCGACCCTCTCCTCCCTCCACTCCCTCGAGTGTTCTCCACGTGGGGAGGGGTGGGTGAATCTCTACTCCCCTGTCTCCTCCCCCACCCACAGTCCTCCTCCACCGACACAAACTTCTTAGGGATCGTTCAAGATTTACGTAAGACGATGTTCGAGGAGGAAAAGGTTTGTGCTCTTCTCAAATTGTCTTACAAAGTTATATTTAGAGATACGATGAGCTTGCGTGAGTGCTTAGCAACTCGTGGGATAGTAATTGCATATTTTTTTATCTTCGGAAGGAAAATCTTACTTTTTAGTAGTGTAAAAAGCGTAGATCTTCCGTCCTTAGCTTAGTTTGACGCTACCTCCAGTCTTCGCCGTGTGTTTGCTATTTGCATTTGTCCTGCTTATTGCAATGGACGAGGAAACTGATAATTTCATCAGTTCCTCAGTAGGGTCTTTTTTTGATTCATTGCGCAGATGGTTGAATTCCCCAAAATCATTCCTCTTTTCCAAAATTGGGCTCACCCAACAGGCTTGTCTATTTGAGCCATCCGACGCTTCAAAATTTAGGTGTTTTCCAGGAAATATATATCCTCTGCATATATTTTTAAAACACACACCGTCCAGATCGAGTCGACAGTTCATTACAAATTGAACAGTGCGAAGTCGCCTGCACTGTACGACCCCTGGCACTCGGATCCGCTTGTCTTGTAGACGCCTGTTGATGCTCGTCACGTGTGAGCGCGTAGATGCACATTGTCGTTTGCAGTGAACGACAGCCTAAGTCACCCACGGCGTTATTTTTTATTAATTTCTGTGTAGAAAATGAACAAATGTCCAACAATAGCAGCTGGCGTAATGTCAGTTGAAGTTGATTCAGCTTGCCATTAATAATTGAAAGATATTGCATTAAATACATTTGATAGTTGCCGTTGTTTTACAAAACTGTCCTAAATGCTTAATGTCCTAAAGGTCTTGCTTCGTTTTTCACGATGGTTGGGGGATTAAAAAGTGATCAAAATTGCTTTAAGATTGTCTTTAATGTGGTTGGAGCGCGAACCGTGAGTTATTGAATGCACACTCACAATGCACACAAAGATTCAAGTAAGTCGACTAGAAATGTTTGAACCACGTTTCTCTAATGTGTTAAAATGTTAGAAATAACCACACATTTTGTAATACAAATGATGCAAGAATTAAATTTTTTTCATTTTGTCTCAATTTAGACTATTATTATTAGGATATAGGGCGGGGAATTCAAAATTTCAGCAGAAATTGCATGTGAATACGGGTTTTTTATCGGGCATGATATTCTTATATTTATTTGGAACCATAATTATATCTATGAACGTATTTTTTCACGTTTAGGAGAAAATCTGAACACATGTCATCAAATTATTTCGAAATATAAGTACGTCAAGTGCTATGAGACTGCGTGCTTAAATAACATTGAATTGCCAAGAAACCAAATCAGTGACATGGAATTTTTATCATCTTTATCTGGATGTATTACTAATAAGTACACGTATGCAAAGTTTCACGCAAAATCTGTGTATTAACGGAAATTGCTACGACCCCCGTAATCGCCTGAATTGAATGACTGCATAGGATCTCATTTCCTCCTCACGCATTTCACTTCTCTGCTTGCATCGGGGGTGCGGTGAAAAACAAGCTGCTGCGCCAGCGATTGTCCTCGGTGGTAGACACCAACATAGCGTGTATTTCATTTGCCAAAATTTCTTCTTATCATACTCAGGCTTAATGCATATTCTACCATAAACGCATTAGCAGAGCCACTTTAAGAAACTTAGAAGAGCGATAATTTTGCGAAACTCTTCAGTATTTTTTTGCTTGTGTGATAATAATATCCTGTTTCATGTTGCTAATATTATTTGTTTAAAAAATACCCGATATAAATCTCTAAATGTTATTTGAAAAGTCCACAAATAAAATTCAGAAAACCTAGAGCTTCAGGCGGACGGGAAGCTGTGATGATCAACTGCTCAAGTAAGGAGGCAATGGGGAGCGTGAGGTAGGATTTGAATCGGGATAACTCTGTTTTTCATATCTCATGACGCCCAATTCAGACTTTATTATTTATGGTGTCAATATAGAGAACACTTCTGCTACATTTGATGGAAATAAAAAGCAATACCTTCAAAGTCTACAAATGAAAACAATAGAATAGGGAAATATTATTCCATTTTCACAGGTGAACTTTCCATTTCTTTTGGGATTCAGCTGCGTCTTTGTTTTTTCTGACAACGTTTCTCCTCCTCTCCTGGAGGCGTCTTTAGGTCAAAGAATGTCATCATGTTCACGTATTGGATATTTATAGAAAAATGGTATTATTCTATTATTGTGAATGAATAAGGTTCACCTGTGAACCTCATTCACGGGTGAATGAGTAAGGTCACAGTGAACCTTGTTCATTCAAACAGGATACCATTCCCATCCAACGTACGCGTGGAAATGGATAATCAAGCAACAAAATCTCATTTCTTCATATGTTTCTTCTTTCTGAAGCCTTCAGTCAACGTTTCCATTTCGTCGACGTAAACAGGATCACTCCACACGTTCGCTGGTCTGAGAGATTGCTCCACTGTGTATCAAACTCCCTCGTCTCGACTCCTTTTCCACCCATCATGGAGCGAGCAGCCCTTATTTCCGAGTTATTTTTAACCAAGTGCCACATTTTTAGACGACGTGGTAGCCCAGTGGTCAAAGCGTTCGGTCAGCCACCGGAGTGAACGGCACCTTACATCCGACTGTCTCTAAAATTTACAAATAGAAATCCGACCTGAGAAGAGATTTTTCTCGAGACTCTTACAATAAGAATATCATATAGCACAAGTAGGAACAAGTTTTTGATATTTTGAATAACAGATAATATTACTCGCCCCCTGATTTATTGACGCGATTGTCATCAACAACGTACAGGTGTAGGAATTCAAGGGTAATTTAATTTAGGGTAATCCAACGGAGGATGTTGTATGAACGATGGGAGAAGAAGAGACGAATTTATATAAAAAGAAAGGGTTCTGACCCGAGTTATCAGAGGCTGGAGGCAGACATACGATGTAAACAGCCCAGAAAAATGTGACAGGAGCTAAGTCTGAATCAATTCAGGATGATTGTTTTGAATCTTGCATAAAGAACGCCTATATAACGAAAACAATGAGAGAAAGTAGTGAGAGTAATTCTTACGGTTGGTCCGGTCGATGAAACGTGAATGTCTCTTCTCAAAATATGATGGATGAAATTATTCCGATTTAAATTTCTCTTCTACCAATCACTCTGAAATTTCCGAAGAAATGAAGGTCTTCGGTTTCCCAATCTGTAAAAAAAACTAATCTATGGTATAGTTAGATTTTTGATAGCTGCCGTAGATCAGCTCTTGACAACCCGCGGATAAAACACTTCTCTGGAAATGGACAGTATCGCTGTATATTTCCCTCTCTGGTCTATACTGAGGAGCCTTCTCGTCCTGATCAAAAATGTTTGCTTCGCAAAACTCAGACGACAACGGCTATAACTAGCATCGATTACACTGAGCGGTTGCGGCTATAACCCGCACTTGACGAAGGGTGCCAAAGTGTCAACAGTTTAACCTACCAAAAATATATGGGTTGGAACGCACTAAACAGGAAGTAATGAAAACGATACGAAAATTTTATTTTTGAATTTTAATCCTCAATTGTATCGTCTTACGACTACATTTTACGGCACTGAATTCAAAATGTCGATGAAATTACATTTACACATGTTGCTTTCGAATATTGGACTCGTTCAGACTTCTACATTTATACTATCAATAATATGTAATAATAAACTCTGTTTTATTCCGCGATTAGAGGAAAATCTGTGCTTATGTAGTAGAATTACTTCGAGATATAAGTCGTATGCCATGAGGCTACGTGCTAAAATAGCATTGTTTTGTAAAAAGTTGAAATCTTTAAGATCCAATTTTTTTACTTTAATCTATTGTTACCACTAGTGAGAACACTTGTACTGACTTTCACACACGTAAAAACGTTAACAAAAACCGCTCCAACCACCAGAATAACGAACTACGAGAATAGCATCGGAAAATAGTGTGACTGGTTTCCATTAATACCCGAAAGTAAAACTGAACTACAGTCGATCCTCCTCTTTTTTTAATTCCTTAATTTTAGGACTGCAATCGCGTGTCATTTTGGAAGACAACGCTCCATGCGCAGCGGCTCTCGAAAGTGACGACAGGGGTCGGACGGGTCGGTTGCCGAGGGAAGGATTATCTAGGGAATGGAGAAAGGTTGAGAGAAACCAAGGTCGGTGTTAGCTTGCTTTTGACGAAAGACGCAAGGTAGCACCATAGATCTTGACACATGCTTTCTTGGTGATAAATATATTCATGGCTAATACAGCATTAAGTCTAACAGAAAAACACTTACCTGTGAAAAGAAACGGAACTTCCTTTGCGGAATCTCTCCTTGCAGCCTACGTATTCACCATGACCCGAATCACGTGACATACGACGAGCTGATGTTGAACACGTCGGCGTGACGTCATATGCCATCCACCAACATTCAAGATCTATGGGTAGCACGGCCTAACTTGGGATTGAAAATTCGAAGTCGACTTTATTTTGATCATTTTTTTATTTTAAACTTGGCTGAGTTTGAGTTGTACACGTATCGAGTCTTGACAGGGTGTTGTTTTTAGAACAAAATATTGCTACGTACAATTTTAGTGCTGTTTAAGCTGATCTAAACTATTCCAGTTCCAATTCAATCGCAAAATGATAAAAATGTTCTTAAATATCACTAAATAACAGTCTCGATTTCCTTTGGCCTTGTAGAAGCGTGTTAATTTATTTGTCGGGATTTGAGCTAAAGTCGATGATGGTCAACTTTTTGCAAGGCTATTAGACTTAGGAACGTTGGGCTTTTTGCGCTCATTGTTGACTAATTTGTGGAACAATTTCAACCACTATGTTTAACCAATTCTCGTATAATCAGTCCCATCCGACGGACGGTTTACGACTCTTGAAGCCCTCTTCACATAACACTTATGTAAGAATTTTAATTTCATTGAATAATCTCCGCTGCCGCAGGCGTGGACTCCGGCTCTTGAAGTGGAAAGCCAGTTCTCTAACTGAGCATCACACCAACCCGATCTGCATAGAGCTCAGGCCATCGGCAATGAAATACAGTACTCCAGCCTCCACACCAACCCGATCCTTAAAAAAACTCGGAGTAAATTCGATGGATTGGCCACGTGACAATGGACGAGAGCATAAAATTAAACAGATACATGATAGTGGCGTGAATAGTGTGAGATGAAGAGCTTGGCCACGTAATTCATTGGTGGAAGTGGTGGAAGATACTCTCAAGACGAGGTATTTTAGGAGTTTTAAGATGAAGACAGCAAGTATGAAGCAATTCTTGAGTGTAAGAGCAGCGGAATGAGGATGGGATAGTATGGAGGATATTATCAAAGGAGAGCCTAACGGCGATGGTTCAATTATTTGACTATACTTACCCCGAATGGGAATGACGTGATAAGTACGGTTTCATGTACCTATGTAATTTTTAAGGAGTTTTATTCTCACTTTATTTTACCAAGCCGTGTGACTCAGTCGCTCCGAAGCCTCCCGGGCAACCATTGGCGTGGCGCGTATTGTAAAGGATTAGTCCCTACGCCACTCGTGTGTGTGATTTTCACACGCCTTATGGCTCAGAGCGAGTTGAGCTGTCACCCTCGCCTATCTGGACGACCTCCCGGGCTTCGAGATGAAAACTGCGGTTTTACTCCTTCCTCTCAGCGAAAAGGGAGAGATAATGCCAGCCGTGCGCACTAATCCTGGAGATAAGATAGGGCGAGAGGCAGAGCACGTGCACGGGAAGAGGAAGGATAGAACGGGGGCACCACTTCATGGGTCGGGGGATAGGGGCGTAGGAAAGGAGAATGGTGATATCACTCTTAGCCCTGGTGACATAATGTCTGGTTAAAGTTAACCGCACGATTAAGGAGTCTATTTGTCAACATGATGTCAGCAGAGTTTGACATCAGACTGTCTGTTACTAAACATACTTATAGATTATAGATGGGAAAGCGTGTCATCTTCGATTTTCATGCTGGAAAAAATATCCAACCACGTATTAAAAAGCAGGTCTTCGGTACTACACGTCTTCACCAGGATCCATATTCTAAGAGAACTAGAATATGATGTCGTCATGGACGTGGCGAAAACAGTTGGCAATTCTCAAAATCTGTACAACAATTATCAAGAATGAGACGACAAAATTCCGTCATTTTCGAGATTCGATAAATACAGACCTTTCTGAAAAAGGCACCATATCTAGTTTAAACAATTTCAATTTTATTCTAACTTTACATGTATTTTTCTTTGAGCCTCTAATCATGAGAAACGGGTGATGTCTTTGCGAGATAATTATTCAATGCAGGCCCTTAAAGAATAAATTATAAAAAAGAAAGAAGCGGAGATTAAAGTGCGACGCGTTTTGGACGCAAGCACGTCGCTATTGTTCAAGTCTGTTCCGCTCAAATCGATACTCTATATGGGAAGGATAGACATGGCAGTAACGGTGGATGATTGTACATTAAAAAGGATCGAAGCTCAATATAGGCACAAGTCCGCTCCAAACGAAAGCTAGGAGGAGACCACTGTTCGATGTCCCATCCGATGGACGGAGTGCTGTAAATTAATATATAGTATTTTGCTTCTAACTGGCCGAGCAAATCATAAATTGGGATTATAAATAGTACTTAGCAAGTGCGACAATAAAGTCAGAAAAATCAGCTATTTCCCTCTTGTTAGGCCCCTCGTGGAATTGGCTTCCAGTATTTCGGTTTCTCGTGAGGCAGGTTTAAAAACAGGAAAGCATTCAGAGGAGATCGGCATTTTACGTAAAAGGCCGAAATGATAATCTCGTTGGTGTTACTGACCTTTAGCAACAACTAGCATAGGAATCGCTTACAGACCGTCGATTGAAAATTAGACTTAGTCTTTTATGTAGATACAAAACCGATTCATTTTCTGAGGGCATCATTAATATGATACAAACTCCAAGACACTACATTAGAACAGACCATGCGAAAAATAATTGCAAAATATACTGCATAACAGGTAGGTAAAAACTGTGTTTTTTCTGTGATCGATTAGAGACCATAATATCTTCCGATGAGACTTTGAAGAAGCTTAGTCGACAGGTAGTGTAGCTGATTAGTTGATTTTACCCCTTAGTTTCTTAATCTGCTAACACTAATATCGCGTTTCACATGATCCCTGCCAGAATCTTTTATCTCGTTACGTTGTTCCAATATGAATTAATAAATAACAGTTCCTGAAGCATTGATAGAAAAGTACCGCGTTGCACATTTTGTTAAATGTTACAAGTAAATAAGAGTGCTTGCTGGTGATAGCTCTCCCCCTGCCAAACGCCCTTGAGGTGGGCAGCAGGGTAATATATAGATGTATAGAGCTACCTTTGTGTCATCCCCAAAGACAGATATGTATACCTGTGAAAATTTACGCTACAAACGGCATTTGAACCAAAGACGATCTCCATGGGGCTCACCGTTCATCAATGAGTGTGGGAATGGAAATCCCCAGCCATGAAATACTACTTTAGACTAACGAGCCTCGATGGCTGAAGTCATTTCGTTCTTTAATGTCTTCGACTTCCAGACAGGGACCCCTCAGGACACCTCTCAGTACGGTTCGGTGTTTCCGTCTTGGCAGGCTGTTGCTCTCCTACCCCGAGTTTTTTTTAGTTGCGCATCGTGGAAAAGTCTTGAAAAAGAGTACTTCGGGAGAATAAGCCGTACGGCAGACATGGCGAAAACACTAAGAAAAACAAGTATTCTGCTCTGAAATTTCGATTCGGATCCAAAACATAACCTTAGACGTAAGGGGGGTATGCCTGATGAAAACATAAAAACATCTGTTGTTTTGAATTTGCTACATGGATTTGAGTTAAATATCATTAAATATAACCTTATACTAGACAGAGAAGCCGAAAAAGTGTTACAAAAAACGAATGAATTTACTGCTACATATCCCGAATAGAGACAAACAGTGGTCTTTGAAGAACTGGACACACGAATAAAATCCATAAAAGACACCTTTTTCTTCTAAATTGTATTTTCCAGATTCGAGTAAAACACCTTGACTAGAAGCCTTAGATGTACGTGAGATGGATTCATATGTATCATGAACATAACGTTTGTACTTATGTATTTTCTATTCACATTCGAGTAAAACACCAAGAATTATAATTGGGCAAAAGTGGTGCAGATGAGGCGCTCACAAGTGACGCTTAGGCACAGAAGAGATGGATCTGGAAAGGGTGCGGCCAACCGCGAGTTTTCCGCGTGTTCAAAGTTCCCACATCTACGTTTGTCTAATTTTATCACAGTGAAAGGGGGTTTCGTTCTTAATATATTATTATGTATTAAGTACTTGTTGATGTACTATGACTACCATTAAAATCACATTTTAGCGAGAAGATCGAAGATAAATGTCCTTCATGGACCAATTCCATTTTATCCAAAGAAATTATCTCAAACCCTCAAAGGGCAAAAAGTTCAATTGCTGGGAATGCATTAGCAAATGGTGGCTTCCAAAACAACATTTACCACTTTTCAAAGTATTCTATGATAAATTTGATACTACCCCTTGTTGCATCGAATACGGTCCCTTGAGCATTGGCAGATGAGCCGAGATGACTCCGGAAGTATTTGTTGATCACGGAGCACCTGATATTTAACCGTTGAAACTGTGTCAGCGGCTAGTGTTGCCTATCGTTTTGCATCCGGACGCAACATTCACTCGAGTAACATGGATTAACTGGTGCCCCTAGAATGCTTATTTCGCGAATATTAATGGTAAAATTTAATTTACAGTTATGATTTACCTGGCTTGTTGAATAGAGAAACTAAAATTAACTTTACACCCAGTGTGATTTTATAGCTTTGCTCAAAGTGGGCGCAGCCTTTCTGTCTCATACGCAAACCCCGATTCCTGACGCATACCTGTTCAATGCATTTGGACTAGACTGGTTCGGCGGGCGATTTTTGCCGTCGAATTTCGATAGTTAAAATTAATCAATGGACTCCAATGTCGATTCTGGGCCTCTAAAAATCGAATTCCGATGCGATGATTGTCGATTGCCTATGATCGCCGATCTTCAATTTTCGACTATGGTCTTCAATTGTCTATGGTCGTCAACTGTGGTCCACAATCGATAATCTGCAATTGACAATTTGTCGTTGAACCGTGCGTAACATCGTCCTCATGCCAGTCCACGGCGGAAGACAAGCATAGGCTAATGCTACAATTTGTCAATCGGTTGAAAGAACCGACTATTGACTCGACAATTTTATGGACCAATGGCTGGATCGTACATCGATTAAAATTGACAATCAATGATCTAAAGACTATCGGTTATCGACTACCGATTGACTGTTGACAATAGATAGGCCATCGGCAATCGATTGTCAATCGACTGCCGAAAAGATTTGTTGCATCCTACCATCGAAATTGAAAGTCACCATCTCATCGAACACGATCAAAACTCTAGATGGTGGTTTCGATAAATCGAAGCATCAAACAAGGTTAAATGAGGCTATCGAAACCTCTTCCTCTATATTTCAAACCTCCCTAGTTATTGAGGTAGATAGAGGGGATCTGACGTCATCAAACTATAACTTGGCAACCAATAATCCTTCATATTGCTTTCCTCTGTTCTTTCCTTGCATGTCTTTCGATAGCATGGGCGAGAGAACTTATAATGAGGATATGAAACCGAAATAACTATAATATGTTGAAAATTTACGGTAAGGTAACTCCGGAAGGATATGAAAATCGCCGGGATCAATCGATTCTGCGGAGTTTGTAATGCTTTTCATCTGAAAATACGGATTGCAATTGATGAGAAAGAATGAAAAATACGCGTTATGGAATCATTTTTAAGAACTAAATGCTTGCTGATTACAATTGAGTCATCGACGGAAAGCAATAAAAAAGCAAGATTTGTGCGTCAGCCAGTTGGCACTGAGGTGTTTCGGGGGGAACAAAGATGGCAGACCGGCCGCACCCACGTTACAGCTTCAAGCATTTGCCATCGTATCAAGCGCCCTCTTCATCCACCTCAACCCATCCCATATTAGCCCCCCCCTCCCTCCCATTATACACCTCCGTCCCTATGCACACGCAGCCCTTCCCCCCTCTCTCGGGTAAGTATGCACACACGCACGTATAAAACGGCCAGCCCCACCCCAACCTAATACCCTCCTCCCTCCCTCCCCTAGCACCCCATCCAACTCCTCCCCCCCCCCGCTCCCTTCGACCTTCGGGAGAGATGAGCGGATCTGTTTTTTTCCGCGAGTGAGAAGAGAGCAAACATGGCGGCAATGCGGGGGCGTCTCTGACGTCACGACGGTGGAGAAGGGGGGGAGAGAGAGATGTTGAGTGGGGGTTGGGATGGGATGGAGGGGGAGTACTTTGGAGGCCGATAGAGAGTGTGGATCTGCATGCCTGTGTGTGTGTGTGTTGTGTTGTGTTTTAAATGTGAATGTGTTTGTTGCCCGCCCTTCAAAAGCCTCCCTGGATTGAAAGTGATGGGGGAGGGGGGGGGGTTGGAGTTGAAAGGGGGAGGGTTGGAGTTGAGAGGGGGGGAGGAAGGGCGTTTGAAGTGAGGGCACCCCCCCCACTCCCCCCCCCGAAGGAGGAAGGGGAGAGGGTGTAGGTGAGGTGAGGCCTTTTGACGTGGCGAATCGAATAGAAGGGAATAGACATCATTAGGAGTCGAAGTATAGGTACTCGACAATCTCCGGGAAAGGTTCGCATTATCTGACCAACTTATGCGGAAAGGATTCATCCAATAGTTTAAATTGATGCACTCACCTGCTTCGACAAATACCGATGTAAACGTTGCTATGTCACGTACAACCCGAGTCCGAATTTTCAGCATATTTCAAATAGTAAATCGATACGTATCGGATTTGTGGAAAAATATAAGAGTACTTATTGATATTATGATGATGATGATGATGATGAAAAAATCCGTGAGACCTTGGAGTCCTGAGTCCTTCGACCTGTCCTTTCCCGTTCTTTCGCATTCGGCTCGAAATGTACAAAGAGAACGGATCGACAGTTCACCCATTTTGAAGTTAGAAAAAAGGTACTAGTTTGGAGACTCAGAGCTCTCCAAAGCCCTCCAATCTTATTTCTGAGTTCTAGGACCTTCTTCTGGCTTCAATGATTTCATGAAAAAATTATAACAATGAAAGAAATTCCAGTTTTCAACATTCTTATATCGCCCGAGGGTCCTCTTCAGTAAGTACTCCACACGATCGAACCTCGAAAATCCGAGGATTTGACGGCACAGCTCCCGCTTCTGAAATGCACCATTTGAAATAATTGCGTCACTGCCGAGGCTCGAATTTTCCGAAGTCATACCAAATTCAACCCCCTTAAGGCTCTGGTGCCTTTTTATAGCACTTATCCTTCCCAGTGTTTTCACCTCCTTATTTACCAAATATCAAGAGAATCGCCCTGCCAGCTTGTCTGTTATGGGGTGACAAACAAGCAAATATGCTTTAGAATTTTTTTTCGTGGGGTGGAATAGGATTATCAATGTTTACTCACCACGATTCTAGGAACTCTCTCTCTTTCTACATTCTTCACCTCTACCTTTCTCCCCCACCTTCACCTCTTCCTCCTCCGCCTCCCCTTCCCTCCCCCCCCCCCCACACTCCTGCCTCTCTCCGCCCCCGCTCCGGCCTCTTCCACGTGGCAATCAACCGTGCCCTTGACACTTGGGTCGTTCCGTTGCCGTCGCGACGGATATTACGACGACTAAAAGGGTCCACGCAATCGACTCCATTGCGCCTCTTTTTATCCGGCTTCTTTTTTCATGCAAGATTGCGACTCACAGTCGAATGTTTCGACAAACAATTTCCCGCGAAAGGGTTTTGAGTATCACTTGACGTACGTACATGGTGGGGTTTTACAGGTTTTCTGGGTGAATGCCGGGCCGATAACGCTCAAAAGTAAATGACTCAAACACTTATGCGAACGGTTTAGAAAAGGCGGTATTATCCATTGACTTTACTCTGACCCTGAAGACGAGCTTTTGCCAAAAAAAAGGGGGGGCATGATTGAGGTAATTGCTTGAACATGTGTATTAATGCACTGTTTTATTATACATATTCTGGCTGCTCAATAGACTTTTGACTTCATTGTCCCGCGTGTGATACGCAGAGAAATAAAAAAATTAAATGTAATTAATCTCTTTTTTTATGTTTAAGCAAACATGTATTTTGGCGGAGATTATAATGAAGTATTTCGAGACTCGCTTGGCTTTCATTTGGAGAGCTTCACTGTATCGTGTATTAAGATAATTTTGTTAATAATGTTAAGGCCTGTCTAAGCCTCTGCATTCATTATATTTTCCGTCCATTTGATCGTCAGCATCCTCCTCTTGACTCGAGGCAGAGATATTTTTGCAAGCTGTTTGAAAAAATCTCCTAGTATGGTGACCAAACGATGAAACTAATGGAGAAAAGGACATTTAATCACGATGCACGGGCTTCAGGTGTAGCATTTATGATGCGCGAGCGTAGAAATAGCACGAGATGAAAAAAGCATCGCAGTCGCGACATGTAATCCAAGCTAATTACAATTGGGATATTGTAAGGAAGTACTTTTAAAGTCGTGAGTGGCTGGCAGAAAAACTGGTAGTAGCGAATCAATAATATTCTCGCATATGTATGCTTATGGGTTGACTTTTCGCAGTTGGTGCAGCATGCCATTTCACCGAGTGACACGCGACCCCTAGGATACAGGCGTCATCCGACGCCGTGGATTGCCTCCAACGGTGGGGCAGCGCCACTGAGCGAATCCCCGATTGAGTGACAGGAATTAAGTTGACCTTCGCGATGATATTTCTCCGCGGGGTCAAACGTTTTAACGTTCAGATCGGCAGAGCGGCGCTGTGGAGCGGAAGGTCCAACACGAATGAATTCCGACGGCAGGCGTTAGCGGTGTCGCACGCACTTGAAAGAAAGAGAGAGACTAGTCACGCCATATCCGCCAATGGGAAGACGATATGACCTCATCCTATGCCTTTACGATGCAAAGCAGTTCCTACTTGATGCCGTTCCTTTAGGTTCTGCCCGTGGATCAAAGAAGAGGGAAGATGGTGTCTATATGCACGAAAGAAAAACCCTTTTTTTCGCCAGAACTCATGCATGAAATATGGCTATCCCACGGAAGGTGTTCATTCAGTATGAACATTACGCAGCGTTTCCTGAGAAATTATTTCCAGTCCGCATTTAAAACAAATCATTCAATACCCCACCGCAGCAATTCCACTGCTAACATCTATGTTTTTGACGTATGAACTGAAAAACTGATCAGTTCCATATAGACGTATTTTAGTGGTTTCAATATTCCACGGTATTATCGTGCCGAGTGGTACCACCTTTTTTCTTACTTAACCTATTGATTCTGCCCAAATGCGGGCAGGATGCGAGAAAAAATTGCCATGAAAAACCTGAGAAGGAAATCGGACTACGGACATTTGGCTTGCCAATTTATTTTGAGAATCGTGGCGGACGATATTCGAGGTCCCCATGGCGACGTGATCGGCCAATCAAGTCGATTCAAGTATTCCTGAAAAATCATCATTGAAAGGATTGCCTTGAGCGGCCTGTGAGCGTTCAAAAACCCTCGTTCAACATTTCTCGTTCCAAACTCCTGTAATAGTGAGAAAATGGCTTCAGTTTCCTGGGTTTCCATTGCGCTGCATACACATCTTTTTTTTTGTTTCGCGCGAGGAGGGCCAGTCATCGGTCAGACGAGAGCCCAGACACTCGCATTCCCATGAGTCGTCCCATTCGCGGAAATATGACTCTCCGATTGGCGACTGGACTTCGCTGCTCACTCATTCGTGCCAGGGAGTCGTCGATGTAGAGGCGTCCCTTACACATGAGCGGAAGAGGAGAAGGGCGAGGTTAGGGCCGCCCCGCCCCCGCGACGAACGAGGGGAAAGCCCGGCACCTCATTCAGTCATAGCCGGGGATATATCAGGCTCCGTTTTCTTCACTTTTACCTTCGTAGTTCCGCACACTATTCATTAGCCTTTTTTATCACTTCCATGGAACAGTCATAATCCTTACGTTTTAGATTTCAAGGCCCGTTTTAAATTTTAAGGCTCGCTTCACACTGCTAAATGTTCTTTGGACATGAAACGTTGATCATAAAACAGGACGTCAAACCGTCTCAAAGGCGATTCAAGATAGCAGTTCAAAAATACTTGATCAAGAATAATTGATTGATAAAAGAAGAATTGGAGTTTCGCTCGGGCAAAGGTGTCAAAGACGAGCTTGAAGCGCAGGAGCCGGATTGAATCACGACAGAAAGAACATAGCAACGTAATGCGATTCGGCTAATAATTCCGCTGTTTAACTCAGGAAACCAATTTGAGACTTGTTTTATGCTCGTCCCTCTTGAGAATCATGCGGAATCCAGGGAATAAGGCTTAAAGTCGACCGCTATGGACTGAGAGGCTTCAAACCGATACAAGATTCAAAAGATTTTAGAACCTTTCAAGATGAGATAAATATGACGACGACGAAGCCGTCAAAGCGCTTTCAAGGCAACATGTCCGCTGGCATGACGTTTTACTGACGTCACTCCTATTCAAGAAACTTTGATCGATGGTTCTTAAATGGAATTTGACGCAGAATTTGATGGTGTGAAACAGGCTACCCAGTGAACGAGTTTGAGACATGGACACCACAACTTTCGGACCAAGGGTGGAAGGTCAGTGAGATAAACCTTCATGATTGGAGCCAACACTAGTGCTTCGAGAAGTTGGATTACTCACTTCCACCTGTCGACAGTTTTTTTTTTGTTTCAATTGTCGCTTCAAGATAGGGGCACAGGTGAATTGTATAGCGGTCAAGTAATGGGTGATTTTAATCACTTGTCTGGCGTGTATTTATCAATATTTTACAAACTCCAACATACTATGGTAGATTAGATCATGAGAATAGAATAAGCGAAATTGTAGAACAGAAAGGCTTACAATGTCGTTTTTCCCACGAGTAAGAGAATGGCTGCTAAAACTCTGAAGTAGGTAGGTTGACAGGTACTGTAGCTGGTTAATTGCCCCCTAATGCATGTTTCAGATGCCCTCTAATGCATGTTTCTAAATCTGCCGAGTAATGTTAACACCATGTTTTGCATGTTCCCTGCATGACTTTTGTGTCACGTTTATATAGTTACACAATAGATTATTGTAGTAGTTTCTGCAGCATTTGTAGAATATCCATAATGTAGTGCATATTGAAGAAGGTAAATTTCTTCACTCTAGTTCATGTGGGTGATAAGTCACCCCCAGCCAAACAAACTTGTGGTGGCTTGCAGGGTAATCAGTCGATGTAGATGTAAGTAACTCGTATTTTTTCGCGTAGTAGCAGGATTCTCCTGCTTCACTCTCTCTCCCTCTCACTTGCCCTCCATCCTCCCCCATCACAACCTCCTTCTAAACCTCCCCTCCTTGCCACGCAGGCCTTCCCCAGAAACTTCTGCAGGAGATATGCGCGATGAGCTTCACTGCTCAGTCAGATGTGTGAATGGATGTGCGGCGGATATAGTGTCGTGCAAAGTTGAATATTGACAGATGGACTGCGCAAATGCATGTCCGAGATATATGAAGAGAGTCCCTGCTTTAATTCCGTGGCGGCGTCATCGAAATCTCTGTACGTTTAACTCCGCATTTAAATGCTTTGTGAAAAAACGACTTAAAGATAATCGTTCAACTCCTAGCCTGGGGAGACCGCAATGATGCTGCGTTAGGCGTCAAGGTTGTGTTCACCGCCGTGATTGAAGTTAAAATCAGTGACTGCTTTCTTAAAAATGTAATAATTTCAGTTCATCAGTATTCTTTTCGTCTACTTTTACTACTTTTACAAGCAATTACTCGTTTATTCCTCAATTTCTGCTTCATTCCGCACCTTGCGCGTAGGCCATGTAAAGCTGGCATGAATTTTAAATCATCCTCTCCTTATTTCATCACTATTTTTAGGATACGAACCTAAGTATGCTCAGAGTTGTGTGTGTCCTCCTCAAGGGGAAAAGATGGAAACCCCAGATACGAAACTAATATGAATAATGGGACATTTAGACATAGAAAATATCATTCACGAAGAAGGTCACGGAGGAAGAACGAATCAGGTTAACATATCACGCTCCCTGCCCACCTCACGCGCACCATTCACAAACCTTTCACGAGTTCAGAGAAAGGTTTACCATTGGGCAATGGAATATGTAGATGTGGAGAGGGGAAACAAAAGAACCCAAGTCCGCTCGCGAGGTCAGACGGAAGGAAGAGGTGAATACATTGAACGGACGATGGGGGAGGATTTTGAAATGGGGCAAAGGATAGATGGATAAATGACTCCATTAGTGTCGTAAGATTAAGTCCCCTCTTCCAAATTGATCACCTGAAAAATTTTCCAGAATCCTCAGAAGTTTCGATAGCAAAACCATTCATCAAACACCTTCCAAACTCAGAAACCAAATAGTTAAAGCCATAGACGTAGTGGAGCTCAGAACACGAGTCAGCTGCGTACCCTGCAAATGTGGAGATTTATACATTTGGCATTGGAAACCCGAATCCCTGAAGGCGATCAGCGAGTCGTTCATCAAAACGTCTGTCCAATAGATGTTCATCTAAACTAATCTATTGTCATGAAGGAGAAGATGGTATGTATAATTCATTCAAATGACAAAATACAGAATAAAACGACAATGCAAATGAAAATTGTATCACGAAGTAGCGGGCAACGGTATGCTGGCTCTCAAGGTAGTCCCCTTACTAAGGATGCTAGACCAAGTAGAACTGTGAAAGCAGGCCTCGGGTTTTAATGCGCTTTGGTGTCTCTAGTGGCATACAGACGGAACACTGACGGTTATAGCGCCATAATTGTTTGCAGGGAAAGCTGGGATGTGGAGCGGGTTAATGCAAAGGCTGGTACCTTGAATAAAATAGTCAAAGTTACTGCTAAAAGTCAAAGAATTGCCTCGGACGGCCGAAGCCACTATGTGCCGCGGGAGGAATGTAAGGTTGGCCCACCTAAGAGACGGAGATGAGAAGAGAATCCGAAAAATGGGTACTTGGAATAAACATTGTCAGTGGAAATATTTGCAAATATAAAAGGCACGATTTTCCATTAACAATACATCCACGCGTCAAAACGTTGATTCAAATTACGTAAGTATAGTAGTAGTTGAAATATTTATAAAATTACAAACCTCTACGAGGAAAAAATTAAGAAGATGGCACTCGTTGTTAAAAAAAATGTAATCCAGGAAAGCACTACCAAAAGAAGAGAGAGAGTGGAGGTGGTTGTGAAAAGGTGCGACGGAAGGAGAGAGATAGAAGTGGAAGGACTTTATTCGTGTGATGAGTAAGAAAACCGTCGCGACTGCGAAAGAATGTATCCGATGAAGAAATGTTTGCCAACGCGACCGGGCTCGCAATTGCGTCTGCAAGTTTGCCGTCAGGAGATAGATAAGGCGGCGAAAGGTTCCCCTTTCTTTGACCGTCATTCGAGTACGCGAGCCAATCAGGTGGATGATGAGTCGCCTTGAGTACCGAGTACCTCTCTCCCCTCCACCGATCACCCCTCCTATCAACCCCCCCTCCCCCCCTAACAACGCACAATGCTCCTTGACACGCGCCGGAAGCTTATTACTGCCTGCTCATTAGGAACTGAATCATGCGTTTGTTTCCTCGCGAGGCTAGCAGGGAGCAATATTTAAGTTAGGTCTTCTTTCAGAGTTTTCTAGGCCACCTGTCCGAAGAGAGTAGTATATTCAGTCAGGGCCGAGTGTTTAAAAAAAAATACCAACGGCGGGCATCACGTGTCTTCTCAAGGTCTGCCTCAATGAAATGTGAGTCCATCGTATTTTTGGAATTGAAAGAAGGCTTCCACGAAAATTAGTCACGGAAAAGCCACCTCGGCGGAGGTCAGAGAAAGAAACTCCCGCCGAACGCTCGAAGTTGGGGTACACACTTAAAATTATTGCTTCTCATCGATCATTTGCGGCACGATTAGTGCCAATACCGTAAATTAAAGAAGAGAGCAGCTTGGGTCAAGAAGTTAAGCCTGTTCTTTTTTTTGCAAAAAAAAGACCCCTGAGCATAGTTTTGTTCATAAATTTTATGAATCCAGGACTCTGTAAGAGGTTTCACTGACTCTATTGTATATGTTACACATCAGACCAACGCTCACGGGTTCTTCAGATGGGATACATTTTATCTTCCGCACGGCCGGCCGACGCCCTCTGGTGATTATGAATGAAGCAAAGTTTTTCGGATGGTAATTTCACTTTAAATTTTCCTAAATAAAATTATATAGTGTCAGTAGAAATTCGCTACTATTGCTTACGTTTTCAGGATTAAAAATGCATTACTAATCCGTTCACTATGGTCGATTGCGCATGTTTATGGTCTAATAACATTATGTTCATGATTTCCCTTGGATTATTGAGCCGTATGGCTCCATCTGTACACTTCTTAGTCTATAGTTTATATATACATGTGATCAAGCACTATAAAGAAAACAAAATATTTTTGTTGCCGCAAACACATGATGCAGTGCATGATTCATTTCGGATGATTCTTTTACGAAATGGCCTCGCGGGGGATTTTGCCGAGTAATTCCTAGTAAAACATGAGATAAGATAAGACTTAAAGGCCGACACCATCATCGCCAAGTTTGGATGCTTTCGACGCCGCGGTATTTTTACGGAGAGATAAAAACGATTTAAGACGCTTGTGGAATGCTTAAGTCACCACGCACTTTCCCCTTTAATTATTCAGTCTTTTTGCATTTATTTCATCCTTAAACCTTTCTACGTCTGGTGTGACCTTATACGCTCACTTTGGCGGAGCTGTTTACTACTTAAACGAGGAATTACGTCTCATCCGATGATGATTGACATGAAGGACGCGTGAAATTTTATTATGCCATTAATGGATACCTCGAAGAAAAAAAAATCGATTTTTTTCTCAATGAATTACATTATGACTCGTGATTCATCAGGTATGCCTCAGAGAAGCGCAGGTGCTTGAGAGCTGAGCCTAGAGGTTCTTTTTTTGTTCATAACTTTTATTTATAATCGGAGATCTGTGATTATTCTGGCATGGTAACTTTGTCACAATGGGAAGTTGACCTTCTACACGCAGGGAATTTTCAGATCCTAACTCCGATCTCGAGATTTCCACACGTCGTAAGTGTTTCGCCCAGTCGTTATATCCCATCAAGGAATGTCCTCGACCAAATGTCTTCATAAATACAGAAATGGGCTATAGTTTGAACCAGCATACTTCCTTATGAGCCATCGCAAGGGCGTGTGGCAGGGGGCATCAGGACATCACCCATGAATAGGGGATGGAATAGGCAAAAGGGAAAGAAAATGGATGTAGGATAGAGTAATAGTTACAGGTTTATTGTCCAGAAAAATTTGAACCGAATGATTTGCTTATAAATTAACATTTCAATAGTGAAAACTATTTGTATTGTAACGTTTTATGATCCGATGTTTTTGGATCTGTTCTTTATATTTTTATTACTTTTAAAGTGTTGCAATGTTTTTGGCTTTTTAGCCTCGTAAACACCTCGTTTTGAGGCGTCTACGTATGGAGTAAAGGGTCTACTTGTAACGGATAAAACAGAGATGGGATGTGCCGCGGAACCCCATAAGAACGTTAATTTTTATGGCAAATAAAAAAAAAATCGCTGCATAAAGGATTGCGGTATTCATTGGAAGTGCTCGTATCCGTCCAATTACATGCGATAGTTTTTAGCAATGCATACAGTTTTTATTTGCATTTTGTTACAATATGAATTGATTGTCTTTCCGAATCACTAGATAAGCTAAAAACAAAACAAATTGTTTCAGGCTCAACACAGGAAATTTTTCATTTTCGCAGTCTACTAGACTAAATGGGTCTTCATCCATACTTTTTCCTGCTTTAATTCAGGTTTCCATGAGTAACCCTCATTTTCTCGGTGCTTGAAAATGCATTAAAAATGATGTGGATGAATTCAATTCAAACATTAATGCAACTTTCTGCTCTAACCGAATAAATACCAAAACAATCAAGTATCTTGCCTTCATGCGTGAGACATACGACTGACACGAGACTTAGTAAGTCGTGTTTAGCGTTCCTCGATCCCCCGTGCGAGGGGGAACGGGGCAAATTCCGCGAATGTGCTTCACCGAATAAATAAAAAAAAATGAATTCGATGAAATGGCAATTTACCGAATTCGTTGAAAATTCCGCATCACCCGGTCGCCCATTCCAAGCCTTTCCCATTACTCTTATCTTGCATGCGCCCTTCAAATTCGCCCTCCCAGCGCCTCCAACCGATAAAACCCCATCCCCTCCCTCCCCCTCCTGCCCCACCTTTCCTCCTCAGTCTTACGCCCGCTGACCCTGGGATTGATATTTCAACGAACGCCGATCCACGATCCGTTTCTTCTTTCCGCGAACGGTTAAGCGGGGGCACTCAATTCTTCCTTCCCTTCCCCACTTCGCTCGTCGGATGAGTACACCCACTTGGGCGGGGGCGCTTCCGCTCCGAGGGTCGATTCTCTCACTCGACGTTCGAGAGTTAAGCGAGCGAGTCCGTTGCCGTCACATTTGCTCGGCGGTGAAGGGTGTGAATGCCAGAGGTGGTGAGGTGCGAAAACGTTTTATTTTGACATAAAATAAAACCACTTGGGAAAGTTATGGATCTGAGGACTTGCAAATGAGCGTGTTAAAGTTAGGGTGGTCTCGAAGCGTCGAGAAAATGAAGATAGTTCTCAGTCACTTAGGGAAACTCAAGTATTTATGGTAGTTTGAGCGAAATATCATTTTACTTAGAAATCAATGAATTTGGTCATCACTCATGGTCAATTTAAAGAAAAATATCTCACCCTTCTATTGACATCAAAAATTCAACCCCTAGCCACATTACTTTTGGAGATATTTGCCAAAAAATACCTGCCCTTTTACATGGGAAATGGCACGTGTATGCACTTCAGAGAGACATTATTTACAAAATGAGGTGTTTCTAACACTTAGATGTCGTCAAAAACTAACAGCGTGTAGTTTGTGTGTTTTTTCAACTATTTTTGGAAATTAATCATATTGTCACAGCAAGAGGTTTTTGGGTATCACAAGAAATCTTCCGTTTTCAAGGAGTTTCAAACGCACAGCGCGAAAAAAATGAGTCAATTTAAAGACTTATTTAGATATTTTCATTTAATTACTTATCATTTCTGCCATATAAAACTATATTATTGCACCATTAATAGTGCAATATTTTAAGGATGAGTCGGTTCCTAAATTTTTCCGGTTCTCGATACCGGTCCGGTTCTTACCTGTCGGTTCCCGGTTCTCGATACTCGGTTCCAACAACGGACTCTTATTTTCTGAATGAATGGAAAGTTTCAACAAACAACCAGGAACTGAAGGATAATAATTTCACTTAAGAGGCAAATAAACCAGATAGCTCAGTAAATAAAACAAGATCTTTTCCATAATTTTACTAGCCAAGTGTAACAAAACTTGTCCAAGATTAAAAAGTCAGACTAACATGATCGGCCAATATATCACATTACATGAGGCTTTACTTCAGGTGCTTTTTCAAGGTTTTGCTTGAAAAAAATCAACATTTAACCCGATCAGGGTCCCTTTTTTGTCTGAAATATTGCCTGCAGTACTAAACAGGCGTTCACTGAAAACAGCAGTAGACGAAATACACAGGTATTTTGTTGCCAACTGCTTAAGCCGTTTGAAGGGGCTCATAGACCAGTAGGGGCTTACATCTTCTGTACGCCGAGGATTTATTGTCTCCTCGCCAATATATTTGTTCAACTCTTCCGCACAGTCCATTTCTACAAAGTTCTGAGATATTGGAAGGTCCTTCTCGAAAATACTATCCTGGTAAAGGTCTCACAGGCTCTCAACATTGTTGTCATTATTGGTCATACCTTCATTCAGTCTTCCTCATCACTAATTTCGGTGAATTAAGTTTAGGCCCATAGCGCAATAAATCACCATAGCACATTTGAAATACTTAAAATGACTTAAACTTATATGGGACTCTATAAGCTTATGCTGTCACTATATATTAAAGACAATCACAAATGAAGTTTAACAGTTTACATTAAAGATTAAATATAAAAATTAACTGAGTTTATAGCAAACGTTTTTCTTAATTAGGTAAGTTACATTGATTGCTGTAGGCCTCGCTAATTTAGGAGAGGACACAATGATGTTTTGTTTGTCTCTTAATAAATCAATAAAGAGCTCTCCGTCTTACCTCTGAAATACTGGAGCTGTTCTTGCTCAGTTGAAGAGTTGTCTTGTTGAAAATGTCTAGGAACTCCACAGCGCATCATTGGTGAGTACAGCTGACAGTCTCACAGAATCATCCCCGCTTAGCAGTATGATGGCATTTTTCTGCTCCTCCAGCCGTTGAAGCATGTGTAGGGTGCTGTTTCACCTTGTCGGTTCGTCTTGAAATAGGTGGTGGTGATGCAGACTCAAATTATCCTGGACTTGTTTCAGTCCCTTTGTACTTTTAGCCGAATGTTTAAAACTACCAACGAGCTTCTTGCTTTTGGTAATGACGATGTTTAACTTTGGATTTTCAAATAGCCCATCCTTGATAATAAGCTGTAGCGTGTGAGCCGTACATGGAACAGCTAGAAAGTTCGATTTTTCAAGTGCTGAAGTTATATCACGCCCATTGTCCCGAACAACTCCAACAATCTTACCTTGCTGGCCCCATTTTTTCAGCACCTCAGCCAGGAACTCTCGCAAGGCTTCTCCTGTGTGACTTATATCTGGAAACGGAACTACTTCCAAGCAACTATGCTTCAATTGGAACGATCTGGTAAAGAAATGAGCCAACACTGACATATAATCTCAGTTGGCTACATATGTCCACATATCCGTTGTTATTCCCACGTATCTGGCATCAGCTACTTCTTCCTTCACCACCTTCACCACTTGGCTAATATTTTTCTAGACAGCAATGTATACCTAGGCTCCAAATGGGCAATGTGCCTTCTGAAGCCCTTATCGTCGACCACTGAAAAGGGCTGTACATCAATGCAAATCATTTCGAGTGTCAACTGAGTGATTCGTTTTGCTCGAGCATCACCACTCTTAAACTTCTTAACTCTGTCGAAAACTTTGGGAAGTGTTTGCTGTTTCCCCTTGCTATCAAGCTTTATAAATTTTGAGTAAAAGGCTGTATGAACAGATGCAGTGGAATCATTTTCGTTTTCGACGATGTTGTTAGCGATAGATGAATCACTGGTTGTGGTATCACCATTCATGCCACTCAAATCTGATTCATCAACAATTTCACCTTCTATATTACCATCTACCTGTGAAAAATTGGAAGAAGGTCCAGGTTTGCTGGACGACTTAGCACTGGGCCAGCGAGTGGTCCGCGGAATAAAATTTTTTTATTGATGACTACGCCGATCCAAGGTTGGTAGGTGCAGGTAGCTTGAGATTTGCATACGTCTCCCTGTTCTTTGACATAGTATGATTATTTTATCTGCTTCCGTGGGTTGTAAGATGTTTTCGAAGATTCGATGTTGATTTTGAAGGGCCTCGCGAAATACGCTTGGAGCACAATTTACATACTGCATAGCTCGTATCATGAGGATCAATCGTAAAACTCCCCTTCTGACGACATCATCCGTTGATTTGTTATAACCTTAAATAGCAAGTCAATTCAAAATTGATTCTGCCGTGTAGCTTATCTTCTTACGTAATATGACTACTTAATCGCAAGCCTCACTATCACTGTTGACACAACCTCGACACCAATACTGCTCAACATTCCGGTACAGCCATGCCATCTGGTGACATCCCCTTAGAGGGGGGTTCACATGCACGAGTTCTACGCGAAACTAAGCGAAGCGTCTCGCGCGCAGCCAATCAGGAGCTTCGCCTCTCACGCGTGGATTTGTCGTGCTTGGTGTTTGTCGCGATTCGTGGTACTTGGGTGGGAGCGTTCAAGTCAATAAGAAGCCGATTGGTGACACTGGTCTTTAATGATATCACCTCAATTGTGGCTCTGGGTCCCTGTCGCTAGATGAGGCCGAAAAAGGACGGAAATTGGTCAGGTCTTGTCTCTGGTGCCGGCGTCGAGGTCCGTCGTGGCTGACTGACGGCTTCAGGGTCTTCCTTCGGTGTAGGTCTCTGCTCCGACAAGATGTCCGAACACCGAGCCCGATCCAAAATGAAGAAATCAGAGTGCATTATGGGATCGTGTCATGACCTGGGTATAAGTACCTAGGTCGCGACTGACGACAACGTCGCGTACGCTTGCATGTGAACCTTTCGCGCGGTTTGGCGCGAAACTGGGCGGACTCTTCGCACGAAACGTGAACGGGGCTTTAGATTGCATCAACTGCAACATCGACATTAATAAGTACATTGAACATATAAAGGAGCTTTAAAGAATTATTGATATTGCTCTTTTAAAATACGGTATTTTAAGCTATGATGGAAAAATAAAAGAATCTGGTGCAAGGCACTGGCCGTGACCTTGAAGACGACAAGGAGCATTTCGGGTTTGGGCGCAAAATTCAAATCCTCGCGACCGTTCCGTGCCGGTTCCTAAGTACCAACTTTATGCGATCAGTCTCTCAATACCGGTTCCAAGGGCTAAGAACCGGCAGCACCGAGTACCGGGTACCGGAACCGACCCATCTCTACAATATTTAATTGATGTGTCCCACAGCTGGTGAAATTAAAACATATAATTCGAATATGTCTCTAATATGATTAGGGAACTATTTCGCTCGGACTACCTTAACAAAATATAGCTAAAGCGCCGGTTCGCATGTTATCCGCGCCAATGTGAGACAAATTCTGCTATAGTGATATCGCAATTAGAGGAACGTATACATGAGCAAGAATCAAAAGTCCTTCGCTATTAGGCACCCACGGCGAAAGAACGCAGCAGTTGACGATCGGATAGGTATTTCTGGGCTCGGTGTCACACATGGAACTCCATTTAACTTAAATAACTCCATATAACATGCAAGGCTGACATTGCCATGTGAGGCCGAGTCTGAAAGATGAATATTTTAGAAACTTCCCCGCGCGAACTGATCTGTTCATTACAAACATTATGATCCAATATTTATGAACGAGGCATGGTAATATGTTTTCCTGATATTTTATTTTAGTTGTAAATCCGATGTAGTCTTTTCTAATTACTAAAGTAACATGTTATGCGACAGATTTTAAATTATAGGATAGCTTTTTTTGGCCCAATTCCTTGATATTTTCCAACTTCATCAAAGAGCTATACAATTTTGGTTCTTTATTGCATGAAAATACTAACTTTATTTCCTTTTTTACCCGGACACGTACATTACAACTTCCAAGCGGCGATAAAAGCAAAAAATCTCTCGCTACCGCGAGAACTTAAATTTTGAATGCTTTATCTTTTTCTTTTAATTTTCTACTGCTGGTAGTTGACAGCCAGTTGGATTTCAGAGAATCGCATAGAAACACTTGCCTCTGTGCCATGAATACATTTGTTATCGCACGATTAGTTTTCCGGGAGTCGACTTTTTTCCCGCTCCGAAAAGCGTGGGCAAATTCACTCGCGAATTCTCCGAAGCGAGGGTTCGTTGAACAGATTCCGCGATATACTATGAGGGAATGGAGAGAGAAATACATCTGGTTCCTTTTTTTGCTTCGAAGAGAGAGAGAGGGCCCTCGAAGGCGGAGTCGACTTCCATTTCCTCCACGGCGGAAGGAGGAATCTCTTCCGAAGCGAGGCGTTTCTCGGAAGATGAGCGGCCGCTTCAGGGCGTCTGCCGCCCCCGTCCGGCGCAGGAAGTACGAGGCATTGCATCCTCCTCATCGCTGATGCCTATCGTTTATCCTCGTGTTTAGTCATCGCTCCCGGGCGATCGCTCATTCCCTCTTGTCGGCCCATCGCGCAGATGCCACCGTCGGAAGAGGCAATACTCCCCCGGAACGAAGCAGTAGTTTCTCGGATCTCGGTCGGTCTAAAAAAAATGCGACAAACTTCCTGGAAAACGCAATGCGCTGCCCCGATGATGCGGGGTGCATCTGGCGAAATGATTAATAAGTTTCCCTGACCACTGATTCAGGAAGAAAATAGCGGGAGCATTAGTATGGGCGCCCATTCGGAGGGATGAGGGGGAAATAGCCTTGACCTAGCCAACCGGGGAAAATTAAATAAGGGAAGGGAAAATAATCTGATAATTCACATTTTTTAATATATGCATATTACTACCATACACCTAAGATATTCCCAAAATACACAGGGAGCTCAAATTTATAAATGCTTCTAACGAAGTTTTCCCCGGGACCCGTTTCCATTAGAAGTACTCAGTACCTCATACACTCTCCGGTCATGGCTCTCCCTTGAAAATATTGAGTGAGCACCCATAAACACAAGGTAATGTGACACAGAATAATTAAAGCCAATCAAAAGGTCAATTGGTCATATTAAATGGGTCCGTTGCACAATAATTACGTCGAATATATAGGTATAAGTAGCGTAAATGTCGCGGTATTGGAATGATTTATTTAAAAAATGCGATATGTGTAAATTTTTCAAACATGTTCAAATTTTTCACTCCACTAGCCTAAAAATTCATGGACTAATCCCACATATTTTCCATGTGAGGTGGATTATTTTTCATTTTCCTTCGTTAATGACGCAATACACTTACATTTTTATCTAATTCTCTGCGTTATTCACTTACTCGGCAATTTAAGATGCAATGCAAGCCCGAATCACTCGTCTTCTTACCTTCATCCTCCCGCCGACGAAGTCGGTCAGAAGTCGGAAGACATAAATAATTCCCTGCGATCGTATCTTTAAAGTATATACAAGAAAGCACTCGAACAGCAGTGTCTCCTGCGCACGTGCTTGCAAAAAATGAGCATCCTGTATGAAAAATAGAAAATTCGTCGCGAAAAAAAATCAATGGACTTGACCGAATTTCATTTATATTTTTGTGAAAGTAAAATCATTTTTCTCTGCATTTTCAGCTGCACGTATAGCTGCACACAATGTACTTATGCCATCTTGAAAGAAATATGGAAGGCCATTGTGCTTTTGGCACACATATGGTAGTTAGATCATCGCTTGCCGCACTACAGGCAAATTACACTGAACGAGCTAAATGCCACAGGGAAAGGGATTGAATATGAATTCCGAATGATCATTGGTGAGGGGTATTTGGGTCACCGCGTTGTCTTCATTTAATAATTCTGCCATGCTTTTGACAGCCGTTTGGCATTTTAGCTTCATTTTCATTGAATTCCTCTCAATTCTGTTTGCAAATTAAAATGAAAAAATGAATTGCGTAAAAAAATGTTAAAATATAAAAATATGAATAGAAGACAAAAGAATCAAATATTTAGACTGCATAAGTAGAAATATGAACCATATAACCTTCGAATAGAAGCGTGGGAGTTTATTATGGATAAATATACGTACGCCCAGAATCCGTTACGGAATCTAGATAGTAGAATGACTTTATTCTGAAATTGTGTGAGACTGGTGCTCCATTTTGTCCCCACTTCCGCCAAACACCCTGTCGGAGGAGAGAAAATGATACAAGGAAGACATAGAAACCATCAAATTCAGGCAAAAAAGTCTCACACCTCGTTGTTGAGGGAAATGCATCAACCTTTTGCTTTACTAAGACTACAGATTTCATAATTAAGGAAATCGATATCAGCCGATATTTCAGATTATTTGCATCAATACTGAATGTTCCGTTCATGGAAATACGGAATTAACGGATCCTTGGGCTTGTCAATGAGTCAAAAATTGACTTTCATTGCAGAGCAATGTTTATGGAATACTGATTTTTAATCACTGTTTCTATCGTTGAGAAGGGTCCATGTTCCTTAAAAAGTCAAGGAGACTGGAGCGGTAATCGTGCGTCACACACAGCGTCACACACAAGTTCACATTTTAATAGTCTTTTAAGTGCATAAGTAGATGAACATTCTCAGGGCCATATCTCACTCAATTGCATCTGTTTACGCAGGAATGAGAACTATGCGAAAAGCATATTTTAATTTTCTTTCCCTAATTAAAGAATGTATTAGACATAGTATTCGGAGTGATATTAGAAATTAAGACGTAATAATTATGAAATTTGTTTTTTTTCTGAGCTTTTGATTCGGCGTGACACCTTGGTATTGGTTAAGAACAATTGCGATGGTATGAAATGTATTATTTCTGGTTCAGAAAAAAATTTGTACGGATTTTATAGAATTCTTACAAAATATGGCTTATGTGCTGAAAGGCTACGTATTACCATATGACTGAATAGTCCAAAAACAAATTCGATACAATGCAATAATTTTCTATATTCTATCGTTGAATACTACACGTGTATGTAAAGTTTCACGCAAATCTGATTGTACAAAAAATTCGCTGCAATCGCCTCATCCGACCGATATTTAATGGCTGGAAAGTGGCCATGAATTCTATTTTTTCCGAGATCATAAGAAAGCAACATGCTGGCGAGTGGCATTACCGTTGCTTGTTCGCGCGTTGCCTCATCCGTCCTTCAAAAGATTAGAGGACATTTAAATTCCGCAGTCCGCTAAGCACGCGTGTCAGCTCTTTTTAAGTCTAACGTCCACAACTCGGTGACCTCCCGCCGCGCACGAAACTGCGAATCTCGGCGAACGACGACCAACAACGGAAATAAACACGGACACGCACGCTTGCGCCATGTGTGGAGCCAGGCAACCCCCACAGTGTACAGCTGCGGCGCGGCGCACGGCGCCCTCCCGGGTCGCCAGGCGACCCAATCCACATTTTTCCTCTTTCACTTATTTGCGCTCTTCAACTGTCGTTAAAGATCGCAAATGGTGGCTGTGCCCAGTTCAAACTACTATCGTGAGTACGATGGTCCATGCGACGTTACGCTGAGTTCTTAATGTAAATTCATACGATGATCCATTGGAACCCATGGTCCAACCACTATCAAGTTACAGAGGTTGCCCTGAGGTTACAGAGGTTGCTACGTTGGTTCGTACAATAATAGTCTGAACGACGCATTGAAGTTTTTGAAACAGCGGTTTTGATATTCAAATACCACACTGACAATTCTAGCAATAAATTTAGGGGAAATCTAATCTAATTAGGGGAAAATTATTAAACTTAATTTTCGTTTCGTTTCATCCTATGCCTCAATGATGAGTTTCATCGTACGAAGAAATGCACTTGAACGAAAAATGATCCGAGAATTTTTTTCGATTTGGTTAACTTTTTGAAAACGAGCGCTCAATGACCCACGGTTAACGCTCCAATCACATTAAAGAAGCCTATATTTACTCCCCATATCTCTGTCATATAGGGAAAAAGTTTTCCCATTTCATTTACGATGGAACTTTTATATCCTCCAACATAATTTTCCCACATCTAATCATCACAATAAACTTGAGATTGCATCCTGGCAGAGATTAGATGGAGGGTAGGAAAAAGATAAAAGTTTGTAAATAAAAAAGAGATGTTAAAGTAGTTATCACTATAACTAAATTGAGCGTATTTCTCCATGAAATATGATAACAACACAGAGTCCAAAAGCCATTTCTTTACGCCCAAGTCACACTTGATGCATCACGAACAGTTTCTCATTCCGATTAAAGCGGCATCTACGTTCTGTGTTTTTCAAAGCATCCGAAGTCCATCCTAAAAGGCTATAAACATTTTTTTTTAGGTCTGCATCTTTATCTATCGAGGAAAATATAAGAAGTCTAAGACTGATTGGTCGAATGGAAGAGATGCGATAAAGGGGGAAGAGGGTGTGGTGGTCGGATGTCGCACGTCACGGAGCACACTCGATGGGACGCCGATTATGATCGACTATCTCTCTACCCAAATGAACACACACTCGAACGCTGAAGGGCAGACGCGAGAGCATGTGGTACAAATGTGCGGATTCCCCGCCTTCGCTATCTTTGTCCCTTTTCCTCCCTTATTCCCCCGCCTCGTGCCCCCGACTCCGTACTCTCCCCGTTCTCGAAACCACGGTTGGACAGTGACATGCCAGCATATTATTTGTCCAAAAAGCGTTTGGTAGAAACCACTTATTTACCAATATATGACAACACTAGCATCCTGTCCGGAGCATTTTGTTGTCACTATGAAAACGCGGAAGGTTCAATCAGTCAGTTCAATAGTCTTTTCCGGCAATTCCACGCCAGACCAATGCGCGGGAGATAGCCGTCAATCAAAGAGCTTCCCTTGCGCTACATACAAGGTTGGAGAGATATGAAATGTGAAAGTTCTCCCCTGAGGAAAAACCATTTGCCTTAGTTATTCGTGTAGTACCATCAATATCAGTCCCCCAGATTCAGTCAATTTAGGGCCCAGGTTCGAATCTCACGAGCGCAACGAGAGATTAGAAATTTAGAGCCTTTATAGGTGCCTCCCAAGAGAGAACTTCAAGAGTAAACCTCCGGCCGTTGGATGGAATGTAAAACTGCGCACCTCACGACGCTATACATTATGAAAAGAAAAACATATTGCATTATTTCACCTTGGTTTTATATAGATTCGAATTTTGTGACTTAGGGGTCATTGTCAACGTAACTATGAGCGGTTTAATTCTTTTCATCATGATCAAAGATGGGAAATTCCATAGTGTATCGTCCAATACCATCAATTTTATCCCATAGCGCCTTCACTGAGGGTAATGGTCGATCCGGGAACCTTCTTACTCCTTTCTTCAGTCCCCCAAAAATACGCTATCCCTCCTCTCATCAGCCGTCCACCCACATATCCGCAGGGGTGACGTCAATTGTTGGTCGCCTTTCCTAATCACTACCGCTA
This sequence comes from Ceriagrion tenellum, assembly GCA_963169105.1. Classification (NCBI taxonomy): domain Eukaryota; kingdom Metazoa; phylum Arthropoda; class Insecta; order Odonata; family Coenagrionidae; genus Ceriagrion; species Ceriagrion tenellum. The sequence continues at coordinate 31,168,106 of OY720632.1, forward strand.
ATAAACGACGCTGTAAATGGCGAGGAGGCGGGGGTGCTCGGGGGCGTGGGTCGAGAGCAACAGCTCGGAGGGGTAATTAGGCGGGCAATGAAGGGAGAAAAGGCCCCCGAGGAGGTTGGGAGCGGGAGCGACCTCGCGGAGATTTTTATCGCCCCCTCCGCCGAGCGATATCGACTTCTATTTCGGGGGCACCTCCTCCCCAACCCCCGTGACTGCCAAGGGAGGTAGTGGGAGCTGGGGAAGGGTAATCGCAGGAGGGGCAAGGGCTGAAGGGAGGGAGGGGTTGGGGGAGGAAAAGGGTTTTAGCGAGAGAGAGGAGACGAGAGTAAGACAGGGGTGAGAACGGGTGAGCGGTAGGCTTGTAAGATTAGTCGATTCATCGAAATCATTAATGAGAATTATAGTCATCGCGATACGAGGAACCGCGTAGATGACGATGAATGATCGATCATTGACATCGATTACTGTGGTAGATCATCGACATCGACGATCGATCACAGTAATCGAAACCGAACCATTTCGATGAATTTTTCCCAGACCATCGATGGGTAAAATCATTTATCGCACACGTCTAGTGTGCTGAGTGGAGCAGCAGGGATCATTGGAGTTCAGTGGAGGGGAGGCGCGAGAGGACGGCGAACTCTTATCGCTGGGTGCTGATGTGGACAATTAGAGGTATGACAGCGTATGGCATGTCACTCTCGCCCTCTCTTGTGGGAAGCGGAAACGCATTGACGGTAATATCGGGGTGGGAATAAAATTATTCATTGACGAGCGAAATTCGTGGAAATTATCCACAGTAAAAGGAAAATTCACAAGGTAAATTCCACACCATAATTTCCCTCCACTGGTATCAATGTTTTACGTCACTTTCAAGAGTTTCAGTTAAAACTAATGTCACCATTCAAGTTTGTGAACTGGTAGTTCATGAGTTGGAAACTCAAATCGATATTATTTATTTATTGCCACGTCGTCTCTTTCATTAATTTATTAACGCACTTTGTCATTTTTATACTCTTAAAAGCACATTTTGCCACTCGTCTTTATTTATTTCTCATCACATTGCCTGTCCACTGTGATAGAGGTCTTTGCTTCCAAGTGATGCGATAATAAAATAAGACATTGCTACATATAGGAGTTGCATGGTCCTTCGCCAAATGTTTTAGGTTGAAGAGAGGAATGAAGAAATTAAGGCCAATTACGGCAATATAAATAATTGTTGCCAGTGATATACACTTAGAACTCATTGATTGACGATTCTGTGAAATTTACAGTAGAATTATCATTCGCCTGGACTGGGATTCGAATCCAGAACCCCTGAATTCCGCGCTGAGTACTCCAACTAATCTATCAACCCATATGTCCTCTTCCACTGTAAATTTTGTGAAATGCGAAAGCAAGGGGTCTGAGTTAGAATCCCAGTTTAGATGAATGACTTTTCTACGGTGAAGTTCACGTAAAAGTGTAACAATTAGCGGTTGACACCGTTTACGTTACTGCATTGTCAGTCCCGCAGTTTTTTTAACATTGCTGGACGACGTCATAGATAGCCTCTCATTTATGAAACGAACGGAAGGAGGGTTAATAAGGTTTGTGGTAGGGAGAAGATATATCAATTTTTAGCCAATCGACAAAATATGTGATTTAGTTAAAAAGGCATTTAAAATTTGATATACCACTTATGAGCCAGTGAGGACGATAGCTGTAGCCAAGAGTGGTCTCCAGAATAAGAAAGATCTCCTTCTTCATCAACACCCATGCCAATACATCTCGCCAAATCAATTAGCCTTGCTCCGCTCACATCATACCCTTTCGCTCATTTAATTCCCTTCTCAACTCTAATTTTTTCTATTCTCACTCATTCTAACAGGTGTGTTTCATTGTAACACAAAGAATATTCTTTCGACACTACACTATATCTGTAGGTCCGACAGACGCCGTAAAATAAGAGAGATACATTGAGGAACAGTTAGTTCCAAACATTTCTTCAATCCATTCAAATGAGTGGCCAAAATAAAAACTGAGCTCCGCTCCAAACCCTCAACACTCCCACCATACACTTTACGATTTCACCTCCCTACAATACTCCTTAAATTGTATGGTGTCTGAACAGCCCCTGTCACACGCCAAAGCGGTGGCTCGCAAAGCAGTATATATATGAAATTCAAATCATTGCACCTAAAAGAACAAAAATTCTTTCTTCTCTCCTGTTACCTCCTCCCGCACCTTCTCATCCTTAAAGTGACCTCTGTTCACGTTTATAGTCTCCGTTGGGGTTCCATTACCTGAATTCTGTTTTCGTACACCACGAACAGCAATCCTTTGTCACCTTGCTCCAAACCCAGCCAATTTTCACCATTTTTTTCCATTCCAGCATTTCTAAAGCCTTCTTCCTTCCGTACCCTTGTTTCATCAAGGACCAAACGTAGGGTTCCTGCGAAGCAAAGCTCCAAATAAAATTTCTTTAAAACCTTTCACCACAACGACACCCTATTCTGTAATTAATTTCTTCTTTTCAAGAGCTCCTTTTAGCCACGAAAATCCTAAGGTTAGGTATATGTTGGATATAGTACCAGTTATTTTCCATAGTACTTTGCAGATGGGCAAATAATTTGAAGAGCTATGATTCATATTCCTCAAATTCTTCTTTCCGTTATATTTTCTGTTAGCCTTCTTGGTTCATAACCTCCAATCCCCACTGACCCGCTTACCTAACAGAAAATTTGGTGATAAAAGTTGAAGAAAAATAATGCAAAGTCATTTAAGACAAATTACGTGACAGCTATAGTTCTTCCGAAGTACCATTCTACTTACGAAACTTGGGGTAGTTGTAGGGTGGAACATGGCATTTAAAATATACCACAAATCCAATGGAAGCAAACGGATGAAACAAATGGAATTCACAAGTATAGTCAGCAAAGGATTCTGCCGAGATGGTTAACTTCCACCAAGATAAGCCAAGATCGAATCGATTTATATTTGAAAATAGTTGAGAATTGACACAAACTTTTAAATGCATGTCCATATCCATGCCATAAAAATACCTCACTAACGGAATATAGTCTCCCTGAATTGCATACTCGTATTGTTTCCCAAGGAAAATGGATTGCATTTTTGGGTAAATATTTCCATATGTATCCAGAAAAGTTGCTGAAATTTTGGTATCGTAGGAAAGGCGACATATTTTTTTATAATTTGATGGCATGTTATTTGAATTTTATGTTAAATGATATCCCGCTCTAACAACTAAAACAACATTGTACGTACTTGGCAATGGACTACAGTTTTACAGAGAACATTTTATTTGAATGGATGACATTGTGTGAAATTCACAGAGGAAAAATCATTCACCTGGACTGGGAATCGAACTCAGATCCCTCGATTTTCCGCCAAGAGCTCTAACCAATTTAGCTACCCAGGCATCCTCTTCTACTGTGAATCTCATGGGGTCTTCGAGGAGCAAGTTGTCCGCACAGGTACCGTGCATATGATGCCAGAGGTGTACGTATGCGAGCGCTGAGCGCTGCAGTCCATGCCCAACTTTAAACACAAAGGTGTTTACTTTGGACATTTTCAAAGAGCTTAGGTTTTCAAAGTACCGTGGATATTTCAAAAGAACTATGGTTAGAGCACTCGGCGCGAAATTGAGGGATCTGGGTTCGATTCCCAGTCCAGGAGAATGTTTATCCACTGTGCATTTCACACAATTGTGTAATCGCTAGCGGGTGACTCCGTTAAAGCTACTGCGCGGCTAGTTCCGTAGTTCTTTGAAAATGGATGACTGATTTTGACGCGGTATGAGGATCCGTCATGATTCGATGATCAATTGAATAATCGCGATCAACCCGTCAGCACCGACTATATAGTCGAAATTCTTCTCAATCCCAGACAACGGTGCTCCCGATTTCTTTCACGTACTCGAAGTGAAAATGAGGTTGATGTTAAAAAAACTGAGATAAGAAAGAATTTCTTATTTCATAAGAAAAGTAGGAATTTCCGACTTTTTTCAAGTAACTGCAAATAATGAAGAGCAATCACCTCCAAATATTTTTGAATCTAAGATTATCTTTGATTTTATGACCCTTTGCATTCCATTATAATCAGAGCACTTTTTAGCAAAATTAATAACCTATCTTAATTAGTTTCCCGAATGTGTATTGACGTTTTCCAAAACTTCACGAAGAGTACGTGCAGCTTAGTTGCTTCCATTCTTACGGTAGGACCAAGGTAATTAATTCATAGGTAAACAGCTACACAAAGCAAAATCATCAAAATGTTGTAACTAGGCCCTGAGGCCCGAATCAATGGAAGATTTATTTATTGTAGTTCAAAATAACATCCATAATTTTGTAATATAATAATTTTGAACATTATCCCATCAATCATGAGGTTGAATTTTAGTATAATGGAATGGTGGTTCATTGACCATATCACAATGTAACTGGCTTAGGGCCTTACTTCTATGCGTTTTTATAGCATAATTAGAAGTCATGATTTTACTGCCTATTATTCCAATATTTTCTCTCAGACTCTCATGCAACTGGCTACACCTTAAAATAGTCATCTCGATTCGGTGTCCTAACGCCCCCTGCCACATCCCCACGCGGTGGTCCTCAGGGTAGTATGTAGATGTAGATTCCGTAAGTTATGCCTTGGAAATCAGTTCACGAGAAATAAGATTTTTGTTTTTCTGTAATTATTCATGTAAAATTTGGACTAAAATACTACTGATTTCGAAAACAAGTTGTTTCTGTCAAACTGGAAGTTTAAGCGGCTGTTTCAACTTTTTACAGCCAAACTGGAACGATTTTACTTTTTCTCAGAAAATGTAAATTAAGGAATCATACAGTTTATTTTACAGAAGATTATACCCTACCTTTTTACCTCGATAGAAGAAGTGTGCGGAAAACAATTATTCCTTTTTGTTAATACAACTATCCAAGAGCTCCTATATTAATGCATGTAATTTAGTTATTCACTGAGAAATCTTCAGCTCATGTATCAAATTTAACATCTGCGGATCTATTTCAGCGCCATTCTACGGCATGGAGGGAATTTTAAAACCTCAAAACTCATTATCATCTCTACACATTTCCATATCAAACTTCTCCGCCAATCTCGGCAGATCTAGATCACCTACGAACGCGCCAGAGTGTTACCAGATCCGTCCTTGCCGAGGAATAATCAAGACCTCAATGCGGGATTAGGAAATGTATTCTCTGGGGGTGCAGGATGTTGTCGCAGGTGTTCCTTCAGTTTCCCGACTGCGTGGAGAGAGCAAGCAGAATATGCAGATGTGCATCATGCACTTTTATACCCAAGTATGATCGTGAAGTAAGGATACGGAAAAAGCATGGATACGATACTATAATAGATAAATCTCTTTCAACATCAAATACTTTTGCACATGAAACTTTTCCTTCGATAGCCTTCTCAAAAGCCTGAACTCGTACTATGGTATCGGAGCCTTAAGTATTGAATACAGTATTGTCCCAATTATCCAGGCATATAAAGGGGGAGCCCATACGGATAACCTTAAGTGACAGATAAATCCATTCATGTTTAATTTCGTGGTAGTTATGGTCTTGATTTCGGCGCCATGATTTCTCAGTCTTCCGCGCATTTTCTATTGACATACTAGTTTTTTCCTACCAAGTCCTCTAACGGACGATTGATCATTACATAAACTTCTTCGAAACATTTCATCAACGAAATTTAATGCCGCTAAGCGGGCCTAATTTGAGACAGAGTGGGGTAACTTTGGGACATTGCGTATACTTCGGCTTTTGAATTTCCCACCAATGCCATTTCTTTTTAATTGGCGCACCATCGCCGCTACAAAAACCGGAAATATTTGCTGCGACCTCATCGTCCGATATGAATTTGTCGCTCGATAGTCGTCTGCCTACTTGTTCCTCCGTCCACACTTTCATGTTTCTTTATTGCTCCGGAATTTTTTATCCGAAAGAGAAAAACTCCAAATTCCTCAACACCGACATATATGTATTTTGAGAAGTACATGTTGTGGCACTTTATTTTCTTTTACATTAGTTTGTTATACCGTGCATCATCATCATTGGTCGTTCAATCCTAAGATTGGTTGACTGCAGCCCTCCAACCTTCCTATCTAATGCTAGTTCCCTCACCTCCTGGGACCTCTTCCTGCGTACTTTCCTCATTATTTGGTCCATGAAATAATTCCTGGGTCTTCCTGTGGGGACTATTCCTTCTATTTTATCTTCTTATGTTCTTCGCAAATCCATTGTGCCTCAGGGTGTGTCCAATCTATCTCATTATTCTTTTCTGCTGGTGTTCCGTATGGTCCTTTCCCCTTCTTCTCTTCTGTATACTTCGTACAATACATGCATGACACTTTAAAAAATATAAACAATCAGCCTTGAGTGGGGTAACTTTGGGACTTTTCCGAAGTTGCCCAAAGAGGTGTAGTATGCGTTATTGTTTACATAATTTTCTCATTTTTTTCATTAAAAATGGACCAACCATGCCAAGAAATCCCAAACGTGCTCTTGAAACACGGCCGTACAAGTAGCATGCTGAATAAAGTTTGGACGATTCCTTGCAAGCGATCAAAAACAAAATTTTGCCGATTCGTCAAGAAGCATTACAATATCGCATTCCAAATAAGATTTTGCTCCTAAATTTCCAGGAACAAACACTCCAATCCTGTGAAATCCCAGGAAAAACATTCCAATTACTGCTCGAAGGATGAAATAAAGCAGCTGATCAACCGGCCTCAACAGCTAGGCATGTACAGTGTGAATGGGGTTAGGGCTTGCAAGGAGTAGATCATTTGAAAACCAATTATTTAAGTTTTTAGAATTGCTATTAATATTCACTATACTCATTATAATTAGTCTTAATTTATAATCAAAACAGTCTAAATTTTTTATTTTTTAAATGAATTTTCCAATATTAATGTTGTGGTCTATGTTAAGCAAAAGAAGAATTACTGCCAATAATATTTTTATATTCACCTCAAACGCTCAAAAATTATCTGCTGATGGGAAAAATTGGGATATATAGATTTCCCCTAGCTTTTCAAAGCGAAAAATAGAACTGTCCCAATTTTTCTCACGTAATGAGGTAAGATTGGGACGACAATAGAGAGCATTTATAGCAAATTTATCGATTTTAGATTAGAATTATATCCATATTAAAAAAGAAAAAAGTCTAGTTGTTGTAAATGGATAATCTCATTGAACTAGCTTTACAACTACGAACCTAAACTTGAAAAAGCCTGACAAATCATTAAAAAGCTGAAAAAGTGTCCCTAAGTTACCCAATACTTCAGCATCTGTAAATTGGTGAATGTAATTTGCTGATGCGCCATGCGTCCCATTTTAACTGACTGATGATTTAAATTGGCCTTGCAGTAAGTTATAATTATTGTCTAAAAATTTATTTATGTTTTTATGTAATATTAATCTATTGCAATGCAATAAGGTTTTCAATTAAATTTCTCACACCATTGTTTTTATATTTCACGCTTATGACAATATAATAAAAACTAATCCCTTACAGAACTTAGCAAAATATTAAAATCAATAGATTGGAGAGAAAGCTAGGTGATCAACACAGAAAGCTTTCTTCACATCAACGAGTAAACTAATTACTGTAATTGTTTCCATTCCTCAGGAAAACATACCATGAAAACTATTTGCCGAGCAGTAATTAAGATTTAGTTCAATTGATACCTATAACTGTTATACGTTGATTCGATATTTCCCTATATCGACATATTTGTTTTAATACTTATGTGGTATCAATTAATTTCTTTCGATAATCACAGTGAATACATTACTGATTCATTTGTTACAATATCATATCTCTGTCGCAAAGGCGATCCTACCAAGCATGAACACCATCCATCCAAAATGAGCATCTGAATATGTGGTTTTAAACATTACAAAATATCATTACGGTGGCCAGACCGCATGAAAAAGAAACGATCGTTTTTATTTTCACAGCAACAGCTAGTTGGGCTCCCAAGATCAGACTATGTATATAAAGAGACACTGAACTGAAGACATGGGAATCAGATTCTTAAGGATATTCCAGAAAGTAAGACATTTTCAGAATTTTAGGAATTAACAATAACGTTTGAGTTCAAACATGTACAGTGCTGCTGGGCTATAGCAGGTCTGTAGGTGTGATGCAACGTCCAATTACGCTATTAAATACAGGAATGACATTTTTCAATAAACACTAAAAAATTAGGCCGTTTATGTTTCATCCATCCCTTATTATTTTAATAACCAATTCCTCGCTTATATTAGAAACCAGACAAAGGACTAGCGTCGTACATGAACGACTCAGGGTTAAACTGACTGGTTGATGATCAAAACTGGCATGTGATTTCTAATAAGTATTCTGTAACGACCGGTGCTCTGCAAAATAAAATTGATTACGTGGTCGCCTGCGCGAAAGGAGGGCAAATGGAAAGTAGGTGTTGCCACCTAGCGAGCAGCCCAGTGTTTCCGCGCAGCCGTGTGACGTCTTCTAACTTGCTCGGTCGGCTATCCTTCCCGGGTCATTTATTTACTCATTCTTCTCGCGTGTACTGATTGGAGAGAATCTAGATCTGGTGTCGTTTACGCTGATCGGGATATGTGGGTAAGTAGGGAAGGAGATTTGGGGGAAATGGGGCAGGGGCTTGGGAGAGCCGAGAGAAAGGAGAGAAACCCGGCGTTTTCGAAGTCGACCCAATCTCTCTCTCCCCGAAACAAGAGAGCGGCGACGGGGAGAGCAAGGTCGCCGGCCCTCGTCTCCCCCGCTCCAAGGATCGAGAGAGCGTCCTCAAATGCCCTCTTTCAAGAGACGCAGGGTCGCCACCGAAGCGAAAGTCCAGGTGCCGATTCACCTCCTCTCGTGACTGACGCATTGGTTGGTGACGGGAAAATAAAAACATACATTTTGAGGAAGTATGTTTGATTACTTAATAAAATGTTCTAACTAAAGTAATGCACCTCGTGCAATGGAAATGCACCTCGGAAATGGGGTGCACCTCGTACAATGAAACGAAGAGGAAGGCTGAAAAAAGAGATTGTTGGAAGTCGTGGCTTCAACAATAAGGATAACCTTTAGAAGAGAAGAACAAAACTAAAGAGTAAAAAATAACAGCAACCATCCGGATCTAATCCGGACCAGGAACTAAAAATAAAACTTTTGGACAATATGTTTAAACCCAACTAATAAACAGATGAAACTGAAAATGGATGTCAGAAAGTATAAAGCATGAATATACATATGGATTGTTGACTCTTCGCCAAAAACTGTTGAATTCCGTAAACAAACTATTTTTTCGATTGAGTCGCCATCTAGTGATAAAATACGGAAGTTCAAATTTGAATACAATTTACAGATCGTCAATAATCACGTCTTGCCAGTTTTTCTTACCAATACTCATAATGTACTGGATAAAAAATGTAGTACTACACACGGGACGTAATTACACACTTTTTTAATATTGTCCGGTCTACAGATATATTTAATTCCTCTCCAAATGTAATTACACAAATGCACTATTAACTTCTTAGCACTTCGTGAATATTGATCTACCGGCAATTTAATAATAATGCGAGGTGAAAAAAGTGGATTGAATTAGAACACGGATACAAGTACTATATACGGATTTCAAAATCAAGATCCGACAATATTTATCTATGGATAAGAAATTGCGCCAATAACTATCATTTTTATAACAAATAAAGGAGAGATTGTTGAATCTACTCCGAGGTCACACATGAATAGTAGGTGTCACATTAACATCCACATCAATCTATCTAGATCATACCTTCTGATTCCTAAGGCTCTCAACAGGTAATAAACCAAAAAAATGTAGCTGTAAATTAACAGTAAAAGATCTACACGGCAGAGAAAAGGCTCACGATGGAGGTTTCATATGCCTCTTACACACTTCCTGTACTAGATATTTTCCTCGCTAGCATTTACAAAGTAACGGCTAGGTCTCAAAAATAGTCAGCTATTATTCACAGCATCAAGTAGTTCATATCTCTTCAATCGTTATTGAATAGTCACCACAGTCTCATGATAACAAGAATGAACAACGGCCATTTAAGAGTCGACTGAGAAGACTTTTTTTTCTGAGTAGCGCCAAGGACTGGGTGAACTAAAAGTGGAAATTTAGACAACTCGTAGCCTAGGAAACGATTCCAAACATTTGAATCCATTATGCATATTCATGGTATAAAGATTGGAATTATAACCTGCATCGCTGTAAGTTATGAGATGCGTAAACTAGCAGCGCGGTTCATTTCTTGCGTAGGTCGTCCAACTATCCCCATGTATATGTTGTGGATGGCGTTAGCATAAATGCGACAGATGAAGTGAAATACCTGGGAGTTACGATAACTTCGAACCTATCGTGGGGGACACATATAAGAAATATTTGTGGCAGAGCCCTGAAGAAGTTAGGATTTGTCAAGCGTGTTGTGGGAAGATTATCGGATGATAAAGTGAAAGAAAGGTCCTATTTCGCACTCGTCCCGCCACACCTTGAATATGCAGCGAGCATATGGGATCCGGCGGAGAAAGACCTAGTCCATGAACTTAATAAAATACAAAGGAAAGCTGCGCGATTCGTCAAAAACTGCTACGGCCGAACAGAAAGCGTTACACGGATTTTGAACGATTTAGGGTGGGAGCCGCTAGAGACTCGGAGGCTACGTGCTAAGCTAAGATTGCTTGAGCAATTGAGAATGGATATCTTTCAGAGCGACACGGAGAACATCATATTAGAACCACATTATATTTCCAGGTCCGACAGAATCGATAAATTAAGAGAGATATTTTGCCGAACGGATAGGTATGGGAATTCGTTTTTCCCCCGAACAATTAAGGACTTTAATAAATGCTAGGCGGAAATTTTTATTATTATTATTATTTTTTTTATTTGTATTTTTATTTTTATTTTTATTTATTTATTTTATTTTATTTATTTTTATTTATTTATTTTTTTTTTACGGCTGGTGTCCTAACACCCACCGCCACACGCCTTTTGAGATGGCTTGCGGGGTAGTATGTAGATGTAGATGTAGATGAACTTTAATTTTTCTAATTGTAACTTTATTAAATTAAACATGTGGTTTTTTTTAAATGTGTCCGACCCAGTGAGGTAGATGGAGAGGGCATGACTCTATCAAACTGTTACCTCACAACCAAGATATCCACCACATTGCTTACCCCTGCTCTCTCAATGTTTGCCTTTGGCATGAGGAATGGCCTATTTAGAGGATATAAAACCAGAATATCTACCTAACGCTGAAAAATTTGGGTAAGTACCTTTTGAAACATATATTAGTTTCTCGGAGCTATTAATACTACTCGATTTTATCCCAGTTTTCTGCGGGAATGCGGATTAGTGTTTATTTGAATCAATAATAAATCAATGCAAGTAGTATACAAATTAAATAAGTAAGAGCCTGCTGATTTCTAGTACGTTATTGATGGAAAACAAAGTAAAATTGCAAACTTAGTGCTTTAACCCGCAAGCGCTACAGGAAAATGAAGGTCAACAAAGATGGCGGACTGGCTTATTTACTATGTTTTTGAGCTGGAAATAATTCGAGATAAATTTATTTCCTACACGACCTATGTTTCGACCTGAATATGACGGGCCTCGTCATACCCTAATGCCCGTGCTAAAATCTTGTGGATTCCTGTGTTAATGTTATTAACTCCCAGACGATTCATAGGATATTAACGACATGTAGGTACATCATAATAAAGATAAGCTTGTTTTTAAATAAAATGCATGCGCAGACAAATACTAAAAAAACTATTTTGGGCTAGTTTTGGCCGAAGGAGTAAAATAAAGGTTCCATTTTTTAGCGCTGTGGCGACATGCGTAACTTACGCATAATTATTGCAAAGCAAAGCTTTTTTTTTAAATAAGGAATATTTTAATACAACTGAATTCACTCAACTTTATTTTTACGCCTGTGGAGTAACATTATTTAACTTTTATAATTAGTGTTATGCTGTAAAAAGTGTAAAACCACTCCTTCTCGTAAACTATGCGCAATGGCGCGGCGGAGAAAATGAAGTCAAAGCAAAAATCAAATGCTAATTCTAATTTTGTTTACGTAAAAAGATTACTTGATAATTGTAAGCAGCTATTTTCATCTACATCTACATACTACCCCGCAAGCCGCCTCAAAAGGCGTGTGGCGGGGGGTGTTAGGACACCAGCCGTCAACAAAAAAAAATCAAAGTTCCGCCTAGCATTTATTAGTCCTTAATTGTTCGGGGGAAAAACGAATTCCCATACCTATCCGTTCGGCAAAATATCTCCCTTAATTTATCGATTCTGTCGGACCTGGAAATATAATGTGGTTCTAATATGATGTTCTCCGTGTCGCTCTGAAAGATATTCATTCTCAATTGCTCAAGCAATCTAAGCCTAGCGCGTAGCCTCCGAGTCTCTAGCGGCTCCCACCCTAAATCTTTCAAAATCTGTGTAACGCTTTCTGTACGGCCGTAGCAGTTTTTCACGAATCGCGCAGCTTTCCTTTGTATTTTATTAAGTTCATGGACTAGGTCTTTCTCCGCCGGATCCCATATGCTCGCTGCATATTCAAGGTGTGGCCGGACGAGTGCGAAATAGCACCTCTCTTTCACTTTATCATCCGATAATCTTCCCACAACACGCTTGACAAATCCTAACTTCTTCAGGGCTCTGCCACAAATATTTCTTATATGTGTCCCCCACGATAGGTTCGAAGTTATCGTAACTCCCAGGTATTTCACTTCATCTGTCGCATTTATGCTAACGCCATCCACAACATATACATGGGGATAGTTGGACGACCTACGCAAGAAATGCACCGCCGTGCATTTGCTCAGATTAAGTTCTAGTCCCCACTCTTTGCTCCACGCATGAACGTTGTTTAAGTCCGATGACAGAATTTCAAAGTCAGATTGATCACTAATTTCGCGGTATATGACAGCGTCGTCGGCAAATAAACGTATTTTACTGCTAATTCGGGAGCAAAGGTCGTTTATATATATAATGAACAAAAGTGGGCCAATAACGCTTCCTTGCGGGACACCTGATGTCACTTTAACTATATCAGAGCTAATTCCGTCAAGAACTACTTTTTGCTTACGATCACTTAGAAAGTCACGTATCTAGTTTACTACTTGTTCGTTTAACCCGCATGACTGTAATTTGTATAATAGTTTTCTGTGAGGTACCGTGTCGAAAGCTTTCTTAAAGTCTAGAAATAGTGCGTCAACTTGTTTTTTCGATTCACCAGATTTGAGAACGTCGTGAAGAAAGAGCGCGAGCTGTGTTTCGCATGATCTACCTTTCCGGAACCCATGCTGACAATTATGCAGGAGGTTTCGACTGTCCAGAAAAGTCATGATATTGCTAACAACGATATGTTCGAGAATCTTGCCTGTAATCGATGTTAATGATATTGGTCGATAGTTTCCTGGGTCATGTCTGTTTCCCTTTTTAAATATCGGTGTAACGTTTGCAGTTTTCCAGTCCATTGGTATCTTTCCTTCAGATAATGACTTATTGAATATTATCTCTAAGAACGGTGCGATCTGTGGTGCTAACTCCTTGAGGACGCGCGCGGGTATTCCCTCCGGACCCGGAGATTTATTACTTTTTATCGATTGTAGCAGTTTAATTATCCCATCGCGCTGAATTGTTATTTCTTTCATCGGTTCCTCAATGTAAGGAATGTCTAAATTACACGCAGTGTCGTCTGTAGTGTAAACACTTTCAAAGTGGGAGTGTAACACATTAGCTTTATCAATATTTTCTGTGACAAGTTTACCATCTTTATCAAATAACGAATCTACGGTAGAAGATTTTCCCTGAAGTTCTCTCGCATATGACCAAAAAGATTTTGGATTTTCTTCGAGTAATTTTCCAAGTATTTTTTTCTTGAAATTTCGCAGTGCAGCACACAATGTTTTCTTGGTTTTTGAGCGTTGCGCAAGGTAACTCTCTTTTGCTTCTAGTTCCTTCGATTTTTCATCAAACGTAATGGTTTTTTTGAACATGTTGTACAGTTTTCTCTGTTTCCTAAGGTCTCTCCTAACATCGTTATTGTACCAACGAGGTTCTTTGCTATCACTTTTCAGTTTTTGCGGAATGTGTTCGTTGATTCCTTGGCGTAAGATTTCTAAAAAGTATTTCCATGACACATCGGTGCTTTTATCCTCTGTTTTAGCTACGTAGTCCGTGTATGAATCATTAAGCATCTCGCCAAATTTAATGAAGTTACATTTATCAAATAAATATTGCGTTTTGGTTTTTCGGCTGACTCCACTTCTGTCTTTAAGGTTGCAAAAATTGCTCTGTGATCACTTATACCGTCGAGAACATTGATATGTTTTATCAACTTAGGATGGCTTACTGCTAAAAGGTCTAATATTTTATTACCTCTCGTAGGCTTGTCGACTACTTGGGATAGCGAGTGATTTGAGAGTACGTTGAGTAAGATCTCACTGATTTTTCTATTCCTCGAATTCGGTTTTACCGTGTAAGAATCCCAATTTATACATGGGAGATTAAAATCTCCCCCAATAATTATTACACCTTTACTATCTCTCAAAGTAAATGCGGATATTTGATTTTCTAATTGGTAAATAGTATCTACTTCGGAGTTTGGAGGTCTATAAAAAGAGCAAACATGTATTCTCCTATTGTTTTGTTGTTTAATTGTACACCATACACTTTCTATTACATTGCCGGTTATTTCGTGAGCGGTGCTGTGTAAATGTGATTTAACCGCTAGAAAACTCCGCCACCTGTTCTATCGCGTCGATCGCGTCTGTAGATTTTATATCCTGGCGGGAAAACTTCGCTGTCGCTTATATCCTCCACAAGCCAGCTCTCTGTTCCTAAGACTACATCTGCGTCCTGAAATATATGCTCGATTTCTGCGCGCTTGTTTTTTACGCTACGGCAATTAACTTTAGTACTATGAAACGTATCACTTCAAGTTTATTAAAAAATATGAGCATATGGAATCGAATTTTGTTGAAATATATTTAAAAGGTGAAACGACTACTACTTGACTATGCACTAAAATAGTACTCTATTTCAGAGAGACCAAAACGGCAGAAAGTTCCTTTTTCCCTTTTAGCTATCCATATAAGTACATAAATACACCAATGTAAAGTTTCATGCAAATCTCCACATTAACGAAAAACCACAAAAGCCACCATGCCAAGGTACAAAGTTAGTAGAAGCCCCTAGATACTCGGAGGCTGCACGCTAGGCTTAGGCTGCTTGAGAAATTCAGAACTGGTGTGTTTCAGAGCGACACAGAGAATATTATCATGACGCATTACTACGTCTCTAGGTCTGACAGAAGCGATAAAATAGGAGAGATACACGGCCGAGCAGATAGGTACAAAAACTCGTTCTTTCCGCGCACAATAAGCAACCAAAATAAAAACTGAGCTCCTTTAAATACACTCCCATAGTACATGTCACCATTACACCTCCCAAAAACTTACATCTTTAAACGGCTGGTGACCTATCACCCCCTGCCACACGCCCATGCGGCGGCTCGCGGGGTAGTATGTAGATGTAGAGGGGATCGGGATGGTTTGGTGACTAGAGTACTGGCTAACCATACGGACGGCCAGGGTTCAAACCCCTGCTGAGGAGGATGTTTTTCAGAGGAAACCCGATCCCTACGTGAGTGTCTTGAGAAGGGTACTTCAAGTACACTACTCCGTCTGTCGGATGAGACGTTAAACCGTGGTCCCTTTGGCGCCTTTCGTTTAAAGCAGGCTAATGCCGACGCCGGGTTTCTATCCACCCTTCCTCCCTAACCTATCCCCTATGGCGCAAATGACCTTCTGTCTGTAGTAGTAAGCTGTCGGTCGCCTCCCCAAAAATCCAATCCAATGTAGATGTAGTGTGGACGAGGAATATGGAGCTGCGAGGGCAAATTAGTAGAGGGTGCAAGGTCAAGATCGAAAGGTCCAGACGGAAAGAGAGAGGGACGGAAATCACACGAAAGGAGTGGACACGAAAGGAGTTGAAAAAGAGACGCCTTGGATCTGTCTGGGGAAAAGGAGGAAATGGTGAGACTGGGGGAGGGAAGGGAGGGAAGGGAGGTAGGAGAGTGTAAATCTCGGCACAAGATGAATGAGGAATGGCGTCTGGAGAGAGGAGGAAGGAGAATGCGTCTCTTGAGGCCGTCGAATGTGGTCTCGGTGGAGGATTTTGTTGGGAGCGGAAGAACGCTGAGCCTTGACGGAAACGAGGAAACGTATGAATCGGCGTTGAGTGTGCGGTGGATCTGGCCGGAGCGAAAGAGGCGAGCGAGGAAGGATAAGAGGAAGTGAGCGGGGCGAAATTGGGTCAAATCGTCGAGAAGGCGATTCTGAACGTCTGCTTATCGGGAAAATAAAGAAAATTGAGGTGAAGATGGACACCACGCATGCAGGTGTCTGCAGTTAATTGTTCGTAACAACCTCGACTTCCTCTTCCAAAAAAAATAATATGAGCTAATATTAGCAAGGAGGGTGAAATGAAATGGAGGAAGCACGGCCTTGAGCGCTCATGGGCGAAGGTGAAGCAAGATAAAGGGTGGATGGGGAGAATTTTTTTTGCCAAGTAGATGTCAGACGCACAAAACATCGCATAACCTGCTGACTCTAACTAATATTTGACGAATTTCAAGCGAGACCACCGAAAAAGTCCGGAATATCCTGTGCAATGCCCACCACATCCGCTCAATCTCATACACGCTAGGCTTAGCTTGCTTGAGAAATTCAGAATTGGTGTGTTTCAGAGGATATTATCATGACGCCTCATAACATCTCTAGGTCTAACAGAAGCGATGAAATAAGAGAGATTCATTGCCGAACAAATAGGTATAAACAGTCGTTCTTTACGCGCACCATAAGCGGCCATAATAAAAAAGATCCACTCAACACACTCCCGTAATACACGTCCCAATTTCACCTCCCAAAACCTTATCCCTTACATCTTTACACGACTGGTGTCCTAACACCCTCTGCCACACGCCCATCCGGCGGATCGCTGGGTAGTATGTGGACGTAGAAAAGTAAGCCAGAGTGAAGTCTACACTGTACCAACTGTATTGGTGGACTTGGTTTCAAGAATCTTGCAGAATGACGCACCCAATTTTTATAAACTCTCTGAATATTAGAGGGATGACAGTGAAGAGCACATATGCGCGTTAGTATTCTTCACGCCGATTCTTTTCAGAGCAGATACATGTGGGGAAAAAGGGGGTTATGGGTGCCCACCCAAATGAACCGGCTGCTTCACTGATTTCTTTCACCTTGTCCTATCCTTGAATAAATGTTCCGTTTCTTTTGCAACAATGCATTGCTTAATACTCTGTCTCACAGGATGTGTTCATGCGTGATCTCCTTCGGCCTGCACCTGTCCCCCCAAACCTTCCACTCTTCTATAATGCATCCATTTCATTTATTTCATTGTCATCGACTGTCTGGATATATAAAATGTAGCAAGGAAACACTTTCCTTTCATATTACCCGATGACGAAATATCCCGTGCTCACTCGCTCCGTCTCGGTTTGATTGGCTTGTTATTTTGGAAGACGACGGACAATTGAGGTCATCTATGCCATTAAGCTGATTGGGTAAGAAAAGGATTATTTGAGGGAAGGAAGACGGGTGGACAGAAACCTGGCTTCAGAATTACCCAGCACTTGATTGGATTGGATTGAATATTTGGGGAGGCGACCGACGGCTAAGGCCATTTGCGCCATAGGGGATAGGTAAGGGAGGAAGGGTGGATAAAAACCCGGTGTCGGGTTTAAACTCTGTTAAAGAAAGGCGCCAAAGGGACCACAGTTTAATGTCTCATCTGACAGACGGAGTGCTTTACTTTAAATGCCCTCCGCAAGACACTCAAGTAGGGATCGGGTTTCCTCTGAAAAGCATCCGCCTCTGCAGGGATTTGAACCCTGGCCGCCCGTGTGGTAGGTGAATCCTCTAGCCACAACACCAACTCTATTCCCCCCAGCACTTGACCACAAGCTCTAGGGGACTTGGGTTTAACGCCTCCTCAAACGGAGTACTATACTGTAAGTGCATAACATATGACATCCAAGAAAGGGTCGGGATTCTTAACATTTTCCACCAGAGATGGGACTCAAACCTGGATCCTGGCGTCGGATATCTAGTACTACAACCACCATTTTCACATCATTTGTGGTCTTTGAAATGCTCTCTCCTGCAATTCTAATTTAATAAGAATTTTCATGAAAACTTTTCCTCATTTTCAAGGCAAAATGATTATGTTGGATTTGACAACATAGCAGAAATCTGAGACAAGTGAGACACCGTGGGCTCCCATTTTATGTTCCTTTTTTTCTGATTGCATGTCACTCTTGATTTAGATTCACATTTGACGTAAAAATTGCAATATTACTGAAGGATTCGTCAGAGGAGAGCGATAAATATTAACACGTGTGGTGAAGGAGTTCCATCGCGTCAGTTACCACCTCCTCTGCGGCAGACTCTTTCGAATCAAGAAAGTAAAGAATTATTGACGATAGCCAAAAGAATAATAGTGAAGTAAATCCCGACTAAAATCAATGTGTCCGAGAGCCGACCCACATTATTACCACTACTTTTCATCAATGATTACAGAAGAGAATAAGTAAATAGCGACTAGATGCTCGGAGAAGAAGCCTGTTTCTTTTGCAAACTTTGATACACTTAGGACAAGGAGAAGTCTGAATGATATTAAGAAAACTTTCGAGGAAATTGAGATGAGAGTCTAGAAAAATAATTAGAACAACAAAAGAGTTGTTGCCGGAGGCACTTAGCTGCTGTAAGACAAGAGTATACAGTATATATATTCGATAACACCAGTCAAATTCTCAGAAAAACTATACTGAACAAAATACAGAAATAAAGAGCGATAGAGGGTTGTAAGTTAGAATGGCGAGCAGAAAGCAAGACTGAGGCAGATTGTGCCAAACCTCCTGGCGGAACAGAGGAAGTGATCGTTGGATATTAGAAGGTGACAGATGCGGCGGATGGAGAGTATGATTAAGAGACTGTGTGACGTAGAAGGCCACTGAAAAGTAAGATAAGTTTGCAAGGCAAAGGGAGGGAAGGTTTCGATATTTTGGATACCATGAAAGGAGATAGGCCGGGTTTAATATTGACAAAATACAGCAGTGATATTTTGTAGTAAAAAAATAGTATGCAGATTTCTGTTATTCCAAAACTACATTCAACAGAGAGATGTATGCTATAGCCATGCCATCTCTTAAGCAAATCTGAAGCTGAAATATGAAAACGAAATATAACTGGGACTCATTCCTTTCGTTTCAATTCAAAAGTGAAATCACTGCATATAGGTGAAATAGATCATTGGCCTCATAAAAAATCCTTGCTTATTTGTACGCTGAGGGCCATTATAAAATAATAACGATAAAATTATACCACCAAAACCACAGAAATAGGAAGGGAATCCTGTGGTAGCTACAGCATATTTCTCATGCCTAGGATCTGGGTCCACATCCCATATTATTACCTTACCACAAATTCCTGCGTTAGAATGAGATGAGATTTAAAACAAGGAAATGGTCCGAATGGCGATGGAATGCAGACCAAATACGTGGAGACGAGAAAAGAGGCACCAGATAAGAATAAGTGTCTTATAAGCTTACTGCTAGTGGCAGCTGTTAAAGATCAAATGGACCAGTATAAAAAAAGAAGAGGAAGTACATGGAAGAGAACTTGAGTTCACCACTGCATGGAGTTAATCCTTTAAAGAATGACTACGTGAAAAAGCCTTTCCCTTTGAGGCACTAAGAATTGCAAGAAATATGGGTGAAGACATAATGAGAGAGAGCTCGTCGAGAGGGAGGAGACAGGAGGAGACGGAAATGAAGCACCTCAGCGTGCACAGATGGCATAGCCAGTTAAGAACTTATAACTTAGTCTTGATCTGAGTGAGTATTACAACAGTGCCAAAAGTTACATTCAACTTAGTGACGAGTAAAAACGTTATTACCTCAATATTGCGTGGATTTAAATTCATTCGGACTAATCTGCAGCTATACGCTTCGTCAAAACCTGCTACGAGAGAACATAGTGTTTCACAACTTTTAGAGGGATTAAGATGGGAGCCCCTAGAGACTCGGAGTCCACACACTAGGCTTAGATTACTTGAGAAATTCGAAAATGG